>CM031237.1:1024583873-1024787388 GCA_018340775.1 Taxus wallichiana var. yunnanensis
ATAGAAATAAAAATAGACAAAACAAAGCAATGTCATTGTCAAGGCGTTCTCCTCCATTGCACTTTGGAAGGTGTCTGAACTAAAACTCTTCCAAAATTTCTAACTATTGCATAGTTGTATTTGGAAGACGCCACACTTTTCTTAAGCACCATTGGCACAATGGAAAAGGTGATATGGCCAGTGGGAGACATGTTGGTTATAAAAATGTCGGTGGTTTAATGCTTCAGGATGCCCATGCCTTATTTGTACTCCTACATGCCACCGCATGACACGGCACCACCGCCTCCACCAATCTCTTTTAAAATTTCACCTACTTCTCCTGGTATGCATCCAAAGTTGCGATTGATTAATCATTATATTATTTTATTTATTAAAAATGATTTAATATATTTAATAATAATAATAATAATTTTAATTTTTTATCTCATTTCCTTTTCTTGAAAATCTTTTAAAACATTTTAGTATATCCAATTATTATTATTATTATTATTATCATGTTAAATGTTAAACAACATTGTATTCCATATCACACACACACACACACACACACACACACACACACACACACACACACACACACACACACACACACACACACACACACACACACACACACACACACACACACACACACACACACACACACACACTCCCACACCCACACCCACACCCACACCCACACATACACACACGCACATACGTACACACACAAAAAAACACACACACACACACACACACACACACACACACACACACACACACACACACACACACACACACACACACACACACACACACACACACACATAATTACAAGGATGGTGATAATAACTACATTATTATCCAACGAAAATGAATAAGAGGAATAAATAATCATAAGTCAAGGATGGCGTTCGATGCTTGGAGAGGTAATAGTGACCTTGCGTGAGGCTATGCCAACAATCAAGAAGCTAATTTGTGCCCCGATAGGAGTTTGAATCTTCTCATATGACTTATGAAAATCATGCATTGTGATCCAATACCTCCCAACTTGTTCGAGAAAAAGGTGAAATACACTCTCGTATCTACCGACGGGCCAGTGTGGAGGGGAACCCACACCTCACCCCAGTGCGGTGAAGCAAGGCATTACAAAATGTCTACATTAGGGAATGACTATAGTGGATATCTCACAATGAATTGTGTTTTCATTTAGGTGTTATTCCTTGAACAATCATGTTCCATTGTCTACAGCAAAAATAGTGATACACATTTTTAATGGTCTAAAATCAATTACATTCTATTTTCAAATTTAAAGATGATTGGTATTAGACAATTAGGAATTTATGCAAAAAAGTGGTTGTTGAGTCAATATGGGGTTTACAATTTACCTTTAAGTCCCTTTCTTACTTTTTGCTACAAATATTAATGCATATAACATAATTGTCTCTATGCTCCAAGTTTCATAAGTTAGATTGTGGGGTTTGATCTTTTTCTTGTGGTTGTTTGATCAAATCTTCATCCCCATTTGTATATATAATTTGCATCTTTTATTTGTTGTTTGGTATTAGGTTGCAAAATTGGCACCTCATTTATTCTATGGAAACATTATATCAGAAAGCACAAGTAGTATATGAAGATGGGGTATTTATGAATTGATTCAAACAAAAATGCATTCTCATTTCTCTTAGCAAGTTCCCAAATATAGTAAAATCCATTTGCTAATGATGGGTGTAAATATCACATCTGGGAGTTGTGTCTAAAAGAATAATGACACATCCTTTCCATACTGATTGAGTAGAATTCAAAAATACATTAGCCTTCCACTTGATTTTGAAGCTACCAAAAATTCAAACCTTTTAGGTTTTTCTAAGAGTGGTTTGAGATAAGATTAGCTTGTTGTCTTTATAAGGTGTCAGAGAAAATACATTAACTATGATTTGGTTATCACAATCAATTCCAATATTAGCCTCACTTATGACCATACATACATCTTGGTTATCTTGGATGGCTTGCTTGTCTTGCAATCGAGATCCTCTTCGTATTAGTCTTTACTTTGAAAAAAATCATTCAAATACATTTCAAATTATTTGGCTCGTATTCTCAATGAATTTCATCTTGTCATGTACAATAATTTCTTGTAGTGATATGGGAAATTGAAGACATATTTTGCAAGTGTTGAAACATATAACATTTGTGTTTGTTTGGAATCCTAAGTATGGATTAATGAAGAGATATTTTTGGCATGTGAATCCACCACGAAGTTTCTTTTGCATTTTTCCAACATAAATGATCAACCATCTCCATCATTAGCCTATTGACATGTCCATTGCGCATTTTGGTACAACTGCTAGTTACTCAATTCTTATATTATACACGTGAAAAGATAAGAAATCAGAGCAATGGTGTTGGTGTGCCGTTTGTAGTTCACTGTGTGTGAAATGGTTGGTAAAAGATAACAGCACAAACATACACGTGAATATATTAACCTAAAGAAAGAAGATTACAGGACATTGACACGAGACTTACAATAAGGTGAATGAAAATGACGAGGAGAAGTTAAAGAGAATTGCATTGAGTGGGCTTGAAAGAGAGTGTGTTCTGGGCATCATTGTAAAGGATATGGAAGTTTTGCTGTTGTATGTTGCCAAAAATTGAAGGATTCCCTGAAGGTTCACCCAGCATGGCGAGGCACAAGAGATCGGAAGATGCCTGAATGAAAAATTTGTCTGTAGGGAGCTCGTAATCCACACCGCCTTTGAAGTTGAAGGTGAGGGAAGGCAAGGACACCTTACCTGAGGTTTGGTAGCACAGATCCAACCCCACTGAAGAGCCGTCTGCAGGAGTGAGATCAATGGCTGATTGAATGGCGTCTTTAAGAGGAGAGTAAGAGGCCTCATCCAAAATTGTAACTGTGGTTCCGGAGTCAATGATCATGCCTCCGCTGCCATCCGATTGCAGGTCAAAAGGTCCAGTAGGAATATCTACAGCCTTGCCATCGAGGGTGATTCTTGTAATGGGAATGTACCAGAAAGTGGGAATGACACTGCTCTTAATGAGCGGGATAGACTTGGCTCCTCCACTCAAGGAAGCGCCCTGTCTGAAAAAGAGAGGGCTGGTTTGTGAAGAAGAATCCGTGATGGAAAAGAGGCAGTAAGAGAATTTGTTGTCTACCTTGGAGCCCAACTGTGAGATGAGTGAGAGAGCACCTCTTCCCAATCCCACAAGACCTCCGCCCTGAGAGAATCCTTGTCCTTCGTTGTCATGTCCACCCCTAAAACCAATGCCCGTAACCTTGCTGCCACTCCCTATAGATAATGTCTCTCGAAGACAGCACACCGCTGGTAAAGGAACCATCGCCGTACTGATACAAAGCTACAACCTGGATTGCATCCAGTTTGTGTATCCCCAAAGCATCACAAAGAGAATCAGTGCAAAGAATCGTGGAATATGTGGAGGATTTGGAAGGGTCGAAGATTGGTGTGGGTTGGTTGAAGCAGTACTCTGCAAGGCTTGCACTGAGTCCATATCAGGTCGCTCCCCGTGTCCACAATGGCTTCAAAGCTCACAGTGGGAGTTCCCACTGCAACTTTCATCAAAAATTCTCCATCGCCCACTTGAACTGGCGTCTCAGCGTCTAGTTGTATAGACTTAGACTTGGTTACCTGCTGCTTCACAAATGCTTCTATTTTCCTCACTCATCTCTTACTTCGGTACACTGCAGACTGCAATCGCTCAGAAAAACTCAACTCTGCCTCTCGCTTTGATCTGCGCATCATATTCACCCTTATCACCCCCACATTTTCGTTATCAACATCAGTACCTCTCCGCGAAGCATAAGCACCAAATAGTCTATCGGAAGAAGATGATATGACTGGAATTATACATATCATGGCCACAAAGGCCAACAGCTTTGAACAGCTTAACCATTCCATTTTCCTCTTTGTTCAACCCAACGATAAAAACTGAGTCTCTTCTACAGAGCCTTTACTCCTCCCTCACTGTAAATGTGGCACACACGGAAACTAATTCACTCTGCTTTCAACTGGTTCTCCTCTTGTCCTACTTACTCTGCTTATCATTATCATTACCGTTATCACACGGTGACATGACAAGCAATGGAGATACAAACAGGATCAACCTACTACTTTCCTCCTCATTTCTTATTTGTAAATTTTCACCATCTTCGAATATCATTGCTTTCACGTGTCCACCAATACTTCCAGGAGATAGAAACAGGATATATCAATCCGCTGCTGTCTTTCTCACAATGAAAATTCGCGAGCTGCAACCAAAAATATTGACGCCATCGCTGTTTAAGTTTAATCCTTAATTTTCTTGTCACTATATCTCGTTGAACTTCAATGATTAATTTTTTTTTAATAATTTGTTTTCTTCTTCTAATGAATTACTTCAACAATCATACTCCAAATATTAGTTTAAAAATCTTTAAAACTTGCTTTCTAATTTAAATTATCTAAATTTCGGATTGCAATTAAAATGATGGAAAGACATTAAGATTTTTTTTTTTTTACGACTGGTTAAATATTTTAAATACTTCACTCAGATTTTCATGAATAATTAAATATTTAAAAACCATTTAAAAGACTTCATTAATAGTTATGATTTATTTTTTTGACTTTAGATATAGGATATCCCGATATTAGATATTGAAATATGATTTAGTATGTATTTTTTTATATGTTGTTTGGTATCGGGATTGAAAATGGGTACCTCCTTTTATTCTATGGAAACATTCTTTTCTTGTAGTCTTACATCGTATAACACTATTTCAAGATGGGGTTGTTATGAATTGATTCAAACAACAAATGCATTCTCATTTCTTTTACAAGTTTGCAAATATAATAAAATTCATTTGCTAATCATGGGTGTAAATATCACATCTCGGGAGTTGTGTCTAAAAGAATGACACATCCTTTCCGTCACTGATTGAGTAGTACTTATTGAGTAGAATTCAAAATTACATTACCCTTCCATTTGATTTTGTAGATACCCAATTCAAACCTTATTAGTTTTGATAAGAGTGGTTTGATATTTGATTAGTCTGGCTTTGTCTTTATAAGGTGTCGCAAAAATATAATTAATAATGATTTGGTTCTCATAATTAGTTCTAATACTTCTTCGCATTGCTTTGTGTTTGTCAAGAAACTATAGACTTTTGCAACAATGAATAAACAAAATTTTGAATAATAATACAACAATTTATAGAGATAGTGATAAATGAAATATATAAAATACCAAACATGCAAGAGACAAACACCGATTTACATCAGAAACCCCAACTATGTGCCTAGGAAAAGGGAAACATCCACGGTGTAATATATCAAGCTTTATTAACTCAAGATGAGCAAATTACTGCGAACTCATTATAAGCAACTTTGGATCACCGTAAAAATAATTACACCTAATTGGCAAAGTACAGTTTGATTCCTCATCCTGGCTACATGGCGGGACCCAACTTTGATGCTATGGTGGCTCATGGGTACTACCCTCCTACTCTTGCTAAAAAGGCCAAGACCACCTCTAGAATAGTATCTGGATGCTCAAGGCCACCAATTCCGGAGATAGCCAAGCCCAAAGTAGACAAGCCAAAGCATGATTTGTAGGCATCTAATCTTGAGGTCTCGAGGATCCCTATGGGAGAGTCCACCCCTGAAGGTGAGATTCACAATCTCCAAGAAACAGTCACTAGGGTCATTGGGAGAGTGGAGAAAGGGCAACAAACCATAGAGCAGCTGGAGGAGCAGGCTAAGGTTCTTACAAGTTTCATCAAGTCATTGCTGTCCAAGGATAAAGTTTTAGATCCTACCCCACTGACTACTCTTCCACCACCTGTGATTCTCAGCCAAGATGAAGTGCAGAGTATCAAAGATATACACAAGTATTCCATCTATGGAAGGGCTATAGAGGCCATGGTGGATGATATGCTTTTGCGTAGGTTGAATTTCATTAGTGAAGCCTTCAAACTCAACTAGAAGGTGAATAATCTGCAACAAAAGCTCTCCTCCACTATTAGAAATATAGATAAAGAGCTCAAACTCGAGCAATCAGATATAGTAGACCTTCACCTTCAATGCGTATGGGCACAGTATGGTTTGACATGATGGCTAGTGAAGTAGGCGTGTGAGAGGCGTTTTCTTCCTGGTTGTGTGGGCAGAGAGGCCAAAAAATCTTTCTGTCATGGCATTTTTCTTCCTGGTTCCTCCCTGCACGCGTGGTTTTAGATGGAGCTTCAAGCTAGTGAAGCAGGCATGTTACCTCCACTTTCATTGAGTGCTGCGAGGTGTGTTCTTGTCAGGGATCCACAAAGCAGCGACCCGCAACAACATTTAGCCAGGCAGCAGGAAAGATAGCAGAGCATTGTGGGTTGCGCTTACAGTCTGTTCTTTTCTGCGGGTTTATTGGGTTAAAGAGAGGATTCGACCTGTTTAACTCTCCCTTCAGGAGTGCGTGGGATCGAAACACGGGAAGGACATTCACTGTTCCAGTCGCAGGCTCTTCTTCTCCCTCTGTCACTTCGTTTTCCCGCGCTTTGTGAATGCAGACACCCCATGGCATGTCACGGCTCCTCCTCATCAGATGGATGATACCGTTGCAGTTGAGTATGGAAGAAATGCGGTGGCAGGCATGTTGCAGTATAGTAGAAGCCTTTGTGAGCACTTCCAACAAGTAGGTTGTCCAACTATGTTGTTATCTGTTCAGTATCAGATGCATCCTCAAATTCGGGTTTCTCCTTCAAGATATTTTTATCAAAATCGACTATGTGACAGTGAGAGTGTTACCAGGAGACCTGATGAAATTTATTTACAAAGATTCTCTATTGAGACCCCCCCATTGATTTGTGGCATTCTGTCACGTTTTGCACGCTGCGTGGATTCTCTCTCTCCTTGCATACGTTTTTTGAGGCGTATTCTTCTTCAAATTTCTATTATCCTTGTTCCTTGTGCTTTTTCGATGTCTCTGTCCTTCTCTGGTGCCCCATCTTTAACGCAGGCTGGAAGGTTGTTTAGAGGGTTGTGCAGTCTGGCCTTGTCCCTTTCTTTCAAGTATGTGCTGGACATTTGTCATTAAAACCATATTGTGCATACCGTAGTCTTGAAAGCACCTGAGACCACCATTCTTTCCGTTCGACGTTTCTTATAAAATGGAGCTCTCTGCCCAGGCTAAGCATAGACGAGAATGGAGCTTGAGTGCCCAGCCTATAAAAAGGGGAGATTCGACCTGAGGATTGTTGTTGCTGGTCCGGGTGGTGTCCATGAAACCTTTTGAATCTGGAGAAAAAGGCAAGATATTTCTACACTTTTCTACTGTTACTATATTTAAAATTATTGTGAAATCAAACCACTTTTTCCTTGCATTGATTTGTTAGTTGGATGTCATGATGGGAGATTTCCCTTTCTGCTTGTTTTCTTCTTGTTTTAGCTTTTATCGTTGTCAGTATGTTGGTCGAAAGGATGCGTGTGCCCTCTCCTCTAGGTGTTATGTTTCTCTTGCTCAAGCGTTGGACATTCGCCTGCTGTTTGTTTATGTATTAATTCTTCTCTGTGATTGAGTTGCAAGTTATTATGTTGATCAAACTAGTATTTTCGTTATCATGGAAGTAAGTTTACGATAACTATGAAGCCCTCCCTAGCACCCAAGTTTGTCTTTGACGTTTTTGTTAGCTCCTTCACAAGTCCCTTTGATAACCTTTTGGCATCGAGAAAGGAAGGTTGTAGGATTAGTGTGATCAATGCTTGGGCTAGCCAGCTTAGAGTTTTGGTATTAAAACTTGTAGAATGAAAAGGTTTGTGTGCAATGTGTTTTCCGTCTCACGTGTTTAGACTCTTATATTATCTTTCATCTTGTTTCTAGGCTTTTAAGGCCATCCTCAAGAAGTACCTTGACCATCCCTATCAACTTGAACCATAACTAGCTTTTCGGATCAACTAAGCTCGAGGTTTCATTGTGCGAATCCAGTACCTCGTTGACACTAGAATAGTTTTGGTCTAATCCCCCTCTAATTGTTGTTGATGGCGCTCTTTATTTTTCCTAACTTGCATTATTTCTCCTTCGCAATGTTAACGCTATTAATTAATATTGGTCAGCTTTTATGCACGTAATATTTTGTGGTGGAAATTTCCTTAAATGTGATTAATCTTCGGGAAAAACTCATCTTTCATTTGATAGTCTTATGGATTCATAGCGGAAGGTTTTGTTTTGATAATGTCACTCGAAATTATGTTTGTATCTATGTGTGACTATTGTTGTGTTACCAAGGGTCGCTTAAAATATTGTTGTTTTGGGAAATAGGTAATTTATTTTAAATTAACCAAACATTAGAATTGTTGTGGAGGTTTGCAAATCTTTAGTGTTATAAAATTTGTTGATGACATTATTGTATACTCTTGTTTGACAGAACTCCCTTCTTCTCTCACGTGTTTTCTACTAGCCTGTAAGACTTTGACCCTTCTTGGATGATTGGAAAATCTCTTGGAGTTAATGGTCAAAACTAGTATACTTTGCCTTCGCTTCGAAACTTATGTTGTGTGTATACTCTATTTGATTTCCGGTTTGAAACTCAATTATACATGGCTTTTGTGTTAATTTTTGAAACCCGTGGTTCCCCTTTCTTGGGCCGATCAACTCTTGTTCTTTTAGGAATATATTATTTTAGCCTATGCGTTTGGTACCTTTGATAAATTTCTAGATGGTTGGTCTATATATCAAATCTCAATCTTGTAATTATTGTTTAATTACTTACTTGACGGAATTCTATTTTTGCTAGATTGTTTATTTTCTCCTTATAGGCCAAAGGCCATTCTCATACGATTGCTATACTTTCGTTGCTTTTACTCCTAACTGAAGTACAATCTCTTCTCCTTCTTTGATTGGCATGATGGAGACTTTATTATAACTTGATGTGTTGATAGTGTTTAGAGGTTTGACCCAATTATTGTAATAAAGTGCTTCCTTTTTGTGGTATTGTTAGATAATAGTTATGGTGGTTTTGTGTAGCCTTGTCTTGCTCGGTTCTCATAATTGAATCTTATGGAAAATTTGTTATGAGATGGATTTTTGCGAGTAGATGAGGGATAGAATTGTAGATTTTTACATCAACCTCAGTTGAGAAGTTCTTTTGCATGAATCCTTTTTATATTGTTCAACTATTGATAACATCTAGTGGAAATTTGAGAAGAGGATCAATGTCTTAGTATATTGTATCGTGGATTATGTCGTCTTAACTTTGGAACCTTGAATTGTCTGTCTATCTTGGAAAATATAAGAAAATTTGTTTACCGCTTGTTGAGTGACCTTAATGGATTATCGGTATTCTAAGAGTTGATGTAACCCTTTTTCATTTTCGTAAATGAATATTGTTAAAATTTACCCCTACGATTAAATGTTGAGTTAAATCTTTCTAAGACTTAGTAATAAGTGTGTTATAAGTAAAATAAAATGGGTTGTTTAATACTTATAGAAGCTAAACTAAAATTTATATTGCAAATAAATTAGTGTAGAGGTGACCAACTTGAGAGAATGTAATTCCATAAGTGATCAAAGATGAGGTCTTGAAGATGATTTCAACTCAACCTTCTCCCTCTAACCTTTTTCCAAGGTGCTTTGTCTTTCTTCTCTTAAGTGTGTTGAACGCAAACCCATGTTGTCATATGGGCATGAACAAGTTCTAGTAGCGTAAGTGTAAATAGATGGCCTTGTGGAATTAAATTACCCCTTTCTCTAAATAAACGAATTAAGCAAATAAATGTCATAATAGAGAAGATTTAAAGATGATTACTCAGTGTAAAAATAATAAACTTAGCTTGGTAAGATGAATTGTATGAATCATATCTTGAGCCTCCTTGAAAACGTAAGCTAAGAATTGCAAGATGTCTTTTTAAAATAAATAACCCTCAAGAATATCTCATTGTGGATGGCCCTAACTGTAAGTGTGTTCTGTGGTTGGACTTCTATGTTGTCATGTCAAAAAGAAAAAGTGTATTATCCTTTTGGGTGTGAACGTTTCCGTGCTGACCTTGTGGTCATCCCCGTAACAAGTGGTTCACAGAGTTGGTTGTAACTTTGTGACGACATGTTGTGTCATGTTGTGTGTGGAAGCAAGTCAAAAAAATTTATCTTTTTGTCTTTTCTTGTGTTGTTCGTGTGTGATTTTTTTTTGGGTCACATACGCTTGGGGTTTGCGTTAAGCAACCCTTTAACTAAGCATTATTTTAAAGAAGTAGTTACCAAGGGTAACTGATTTGTAAACTATATAATAGCCTCTCCTCGCCATTTTTGAGGAGGAAAAATATGCTTATTTATGAAAGTTTAGGAAATAATGCATCAATCAATACAAAAGGATTCTCTTTCTTTGTTCATCCGATTCCTTTATTTCACAACTATCTCTGTTAAATATTATTAGATCATTTGTCTCGCATAATACCAATAAGCTTTGTATTCTTGTAAATTTTATTTATGGAACCGTGTGTCCCTCCAAATAGCATCTTAGTAACTCAAATATAAATGGTCGAATTCCAATTCATTGTCAGACTCGGCATGCATAAGGAATTATTTTGTCGGCCTATAATTCTCGAAAATTCTTTTCGCTCATTTCCTTGTCTTCATTCTTCTATGCTTTTGTGATTGATAATCTATTTCATTTCACAAAGCTTTCATTATACCCAAGTTCCTTCTCAATGCTATGTGTTGTACATTTGTAAATAAGTTTTGCTTTTAAATAAGGGAACCTCTCCCATTAAAGAGGAGGGACTTCTTGTCCTCCGACTATTGCTCTCATTAGGAGCTTCTTTTGATGACCAACACTCATTGAGGAAAATTATCTTATAATGGGAGGGAGATGTAATTCTAGACTTCCCCCTCTTCCATTAATTATGGTTTGCATTTCAAACCATATTATAAAAACTAAACAAAAGAAAATGCAATAAATTAGATCCTCATAATGAGGAAAGGGATTTGGAGTCTGTTAGGTCCCTAGAGGCATGCTTTAGGCATGGCTCTCTTCACGAGACAACTAAAACCTTTCACCATATTAAAAAAATAGGTCTCATATATGAATAGTTCACTATATCTACTTGTACTTCCATCTTATGCAAAAAATAGATGTTCTAGTTTGGGCGTGGACATCTTTTAAAGTAATAAAAAGAAGGTATTTTGGCATATTTTTTTGCTGAGATGTGAATTCTTGATAGCAAAAATGCAAATCAAGGTCTTAATAGGTGTTGGTACCCAAATTTGTTCTCCTTTTTTCGTCGAGCAGCATCAGAAATATGGCATGAAGCTTGAAGTCAAATAGATCATGATGTGTGTCATTTTATAGTCGGGGGATGTGATCTAACTGGCACTCAGATTGGTGGAGAGATGGATAAAGACCTTAAAAGGATCTTATCTCGACCTCACTATTCTTGGTTGTGCCTTTCAACCAAGGTAAGAGAACCTATATCAGAACCCCCAAATGCTGAAGGAGATGAAGATATCCCTCAATTTATGCAAGTAGTATGAAAAGGCCTTGGGAAAATATGATCAACACTCCAAATCTGACTTTCACAAGTTGTCACTCCCAGATTATGGAGATATTTTCAATGCAAGGCAAGGGTTATTTATCAAACGCGTTGTATAATCCTTATTTTCCTTCTCCATTTTTGTGAATGGATTGTATTCTTTTGTTGATACACAATGCAGATGCAGGGTAGTATGGGTAGGATTAGTTTTTTTGAATGAAATTTTTGGTGGGGTATTAATGAGACAAACTTAGATATATTAGATCTTTGACAACCTCTACAATACTCAAACAACTATCGATAAAATGCTTCAAATAATCAGGACATTCTTTCATCTAGAAGAGGCATACATGGAAGCCAAGCAAGACTCTTCACACAATCTTTGAGAATTCACCACAAAAGCTTGAAGTAAAGAACTCAAATAAACACAAAAATCCATGATCAAACCATGCCTAAGGTACCTCAAAGGCTTATAAGCAATCTCTACAATCAAGGAAGGTCAAGTGATTTTGAATTTGTTTATCTCTTTATCGATGAAGGCTCTTGAACATGAGATTGCAAATGCCACTAAACTATCAACAAGAAATGGAGATTCTACGTGATTTCTAAATAATTTCAATGCAAGATTGCAACAAGAACAATGAAAACTATTTGCAGGCATTTAAAAATGATAACAAACATCATATTGCCTAGAAAAACACAAATTAACTCAAAAGCTTGTTAGATTCATTAGTAGGGAGAGTTTCATGAACAATCTCAGGAGAGTTTGTGTGATGGCTATACACTTGTAACCAACTCACATACATGAAGATCAAACACGTAAGAAATTATCCCGCTTCTTTCGTGGGTTTATCGGAAGACGAGCCTTTTCTTAGAATTTTCTTGTGATTTTCAAATATTTCCGACCCTTTACAATTTCTCCAAAATGCATTATATACCTCAAGCCACATTGAAGCCTTCATTCCCAAGCAAAGAATAATCCATGGGATCAAATTTGTTACAACAATCCTCATGATTCAATGAAAATGACATCAAATAGAAAAACACTCGCAGGTTGCCAGGTGTGCCAAAAATATTAAATCATTACAAATATTTGGATCATTATCCATCATGGAGGCACATTTTTCATCATTGAGGCATGCAAACACCCTTCCTCTGATCATTTGACCTTTTAAAACTACCTCTGCAATTTTGATTTTGTCATTTCATGTGTTTACTCGGGCTGGGGCAAAAATTATTTCAAAAACACCTCAAATCAAATAATTAAGCCATGAAAGTGATGCCAATGATCCTGGAAGGCCAAGATAACACAAAATCACTATAAATTTGATGAATTTTGATGCAAAATTCATGATTCCAAGCTTCCTGGAGAAAAAATGGTGGCTAAAAATGAAAATGCACAGATGCCCTTGATCTACTACGTGTCAAACTATGATTGGGAACAAATTCGGGATTATTTTTGACTTTTCCACATTTTTTGAAAAATGAAAATTTTTGACCCTTTTCTCCGCCCTCCGCCTTTGAATTTTGGAGTTGACACGTGGCATATGGTGGGTCCCATTGAAATCACACTTTAATTCCTGCGCATTTTAACCTTTTTGGAAATTGGGAAAAATTCACTTTGTACTCGCGGGCTGCACTCTAGTTTTTCCTCACCACGTGTCTCCTTGTGATTCGGTAGAAGTGGGTCAGCGCATCAAATTTTTATTTTGATTCCTTTTGGAAAAAGGGGAAAAAATCCCCATTTCCTTCGAAGACTCGCGAACTCGCGCGGACCCGCCTCTTGCAAATTGTGGACACGTGTCCTCTTTTTATTGGCCACGGGATTTCGGCCAAAAATTTACTTTAACTTTATTGTCAGGAAAAGGGAAAAAAAAATCCCCTTTTCCTCTCGCCGACCCACTCTATGCCGCCGTGATGCCACATGTCCACTCTCAATTAGCTATGGGGTTTTGGGCCAAGTTTTGACTTTTTAATTTTTTACAAAGTAAAGTCTAAAAATTCCAAGTGAATCCGACCACCCGCCAACCCGAACCATGCCACGTTGCCAATAGCTCCCGAGGATGAATATGATGGGAAAATGACGCCCCATATGACCATCAAAACACAAAAATTCAAAGGATACCCTAGAATTCAATTTTTTCACCAAGGATGGCAAATTTTTTTATTTTAAATCAACTAAAGCATGATTTCCAAACATTTTCGACCTTGGGATTGGATTTTCAAATAAAAACAAGTATGAATTGATCAATTTCGATTTTTCCATAATATGGAAAAGGGAAAAAACGACACATACCGCAAAATTGGAAGAACTAGGGCACTGGAAAGGGAAAACTTGGAATATTCCTTCAAATTGGGGAAAAAAATTTGAACCAACCCCAAGTACTCAAATGTTCTCTTCTTATGCTCAGAATTCTAAGTAACTCAATAATTAGAACACTCACTTTAATTTGGCTCAATACACGGGCTATGTCATAGGAACACTTTTTGGTAGGAAAAAATTGGAAGGGAGACAAGAAAATTCATTAGATGGAAAGGGATTCTTGGTAGCTTGGGCATGAGGATGACTGTAATTTTTCTTGGGATAGTATAGATTTTAGCAAGTGTTTCTTTCTGGGAGTCAGTTGTCAGATATATCTTTCCCCAGGGTAGATATAGGAAAGAAGGAGAATGGAGAAATCAAAGAAGCTCAAATCCCTAACATGCCCAAAGTGCACGAGAATGGGTGCATGACATGGAGTGTTGGAAGAGGAAGCAGTGTGCCCAAGGCACACAAAATTCTTCATTTCTGCATCACCTTTGTAGTTTAGGTTTTATTTTACGCATTTTCTTACCCCGTCTCCTCGCAAGTTAGATTAGGTTTTTAGTAAACCCTCGCATCTTCTACGTGTGCATCCGAACAGAGGAATAGGAACCGGCCTTCATCCGGAGAGATTTTCGATTTCGCAAGGTGCCACACTGGGAAAAGCTCCATGTTATGCGCAATTGTCCGAGAGTCTCAACCCATCGTGTTGCAGACATTCGTGGGTGCTGCGATTCAACACCAACAGTTTTGGCATTCCTGGTGGGACCAAGAGGTCATTCCATGAGATTTGAAGGATTTTTCATGAAATTCGGCCTTAAAAATTGTAGGTTTTACAGTTTCAGTTTTTTTGACCTTCCAGGCTGAACTTTGAAATCAATTTTCAAGGACTTAACTTGCTCAAAACAAGTCAAAATTTCACTAGTTGATAGATCGGGGGATAATCTTCAAAAGGGTATTCTTAGATTTTTGAGATTTTGACTTTCAAAATTTCATGGTTTTTTTATTTTTGGATTTCGGGTTTTCGGAAGTCTGGCATTTTTGGATTTTCGGGACTGTCATTCCAAATCAAATTCCAAACTCTAAAATATCAAAAATATAGGTCTTTCAAAATTCTATTTTTTAAATATTGTCAGGTTTGGTGTGTAACTTGGCAGAAGTCTGCCTTTTGAGGCTCATTTTTCTAACACATCTGGCGACTCCGAAGGGATAGAATTCAGCGGTGTAGCAGCAAAGGTTGCCCAGGCATATGAGAAGAATTCAAACCAGGTCCAATACTCGAGAAGAGGGGCTATTTTTCCACTTGCAACTTTCACCAGGTAGAGGAAGGAGAGGAAGAAGACCACAAAGATCACCATCTCCACCTAACAGGACTTTGTCTACACCTCCACCTAGTAGGCCTTTTCTCGCATCGACCAGGGTTCTTAGGCCAATCATAATGGCACATCTACCACCGAATCCCTTTGTCAATTTCACGGGTAGTAGTCCACTTGCCCTAAATGCTCATAATCAAATTCCAGTTGCAGCACTAAAGAACATACCCTATTTCACAAGAGAAAATCATACTACTCCTATTGATCACATCCAGGATATTGCTAATGCACGTATACAATTCACGAAATAAATGAAATGGATGTGCGGTCAAGCCGTTGGCTTCATCTTTCAAAGGTAAGGCCTTACAATGGTTTAGAGCCTAGACAGAAAGAGGTCTATTACAAATTGGGACCAACTTTGTTCACTCTTTTGCAACCAATTCGGGAGAGGGTGGACAATTTGTCTTTATTGGAACAACCGACAACAATCAAAAGGGCTCCTAATGAACAAATGACAGATTTCAACTTTAGATTCCAACAGACATGGGACAGGATTCTAATAGCCGTTAGACCAACCACCGAAGGAGCATTCCTTTATTTCTTAAAGGCTATAAATTCAGACATAGCCATGATAATCCAATCAATGGGAGGGACAACGCTGCTAGTGGTCCTACGACACGGCTATCGAGAGCAGAACTGTTTGATCCAAGCCGCAAGCTTGCACCAAGGCCACCAATGCCTCTCTATCCGGACATGGGAAATCCTACAACCAGTCAAGCACCAGAGTTGAATCCCATTCCAACTCCTAGAAATCAAAGCAATAATGAGGCGTCGACTTCTTCAAATACTTCAAAGGAATTGTAGGAGGTCATGAAACAATTGCAGAACTCTGAAATGAGCTTGTGACTATCAAAAGACAACAAGCTCAAAGTGCTAGACCATATCGCCTCAAGCATGTGCACCAAGCTAGGCCCCCATACCAACAAAATAGACCACCACCTCAGCTGCAAATCAAAACTAGAACCAAGATGACTGCCTCGTTTGCTGTGCCATTTCGACCGTATGATCCAAATGCAACGACGTCCTCAAGAGCTTTGGTCCCGACACAAAATAACATGGCACATGAGTACGAATGGTGTTACCCTTGCAATCTACCTCATAATCAGTCAGCATGTTTCAATGGTGCACTAAATCAGGCCTTGATGGTGCAAACCATTGGTGTTGCTCAAGAACCAAGCCAGGAGGAGAATCAACAAAGAACAAATGCAACAAGAAGGACCTCTCAATGAAACCACATTGGCAAATTGGCAAACGGAAGACTTCTGTGGAGTTAACCAACAACCTTTTCAAGGCGTGGCTGCCAACACACGGTCAAAGAAGAGAAATATAGGAGAGGGAAAACCATGTAATCCAGTTGTTTCTCAACCCACTCTTACACAACAAGGGTCGATGAGACCAAACGTAGCTCCAAATGTGCAAAATCAACCTAAGGTATTGTAGCAACAAACGCACATGCTCAAGCTCCGAAAAGTTTGCACCAAGTAAGGGACAACAAAAGGACAATTCATCCCCTTTCAAAGCATCATTGATCAAATGAAGAAGACGAATGTGAATATATCAATGTGGGAATCTTTATCCATCCCAGGACAAAGAGATATTCTACAAGCTGCCATGAAGAATTGGTCAACTTTGAACCAGCAGAGCCCATATGCAAGAGAAGGTCCTCACGAATGCTTTGCCACTGAAGGGAATCATGGAGGACAACAAGGTAAAAAGTTTGAAACCCCTCTATTCTATATTTCATTAATCATCGGGGATAAATTAGTACACAATTGCATGATTGATTCTGGGGCAAGTAGTTCAGTGATGCCGAAGCAAATAGCGGATCACTGGGTTTGAAATATGAGCCAGTGCTGAAAGGAGTAGTACAGCTAGATGGAACGGCAGTAGGAACTGTTGGAGTCATCAAGGGGTTAAGCCTAACACTACATTCCTGTCCTAATGTTACAGTTCTGCAAGATGTGTCTGTGATTGACCTTCCGCCACTCTTTGCGTTGTGTCTATCAAGAGACTTCACTGTGAAAATCGGTGGATATTTATCTGCAGATTGGTCACACATGATTTTTAGGACAAGGTATGGAGCCAAAGCAACAATCAGGTCAGAACCAATTGCCAATTTCCATATTGAGCCGCATGTGCACTTTGGATCCTATCAATGTAAATTGCTCGCTCTTGATCGGGAGGAGTGTTCAAGTGATCTAGAAGCAGGTACTAAGGTCGAGGGAATTCTTGATTTAACTTTGGATGAATGGGCAAACAAGAGTCATGAATTTGACCCATACAAGGAAATTGAAGAATCTGAATTGGGCGTGTATTGTATACACGAAGAAAATTCACCCATTCCCGACATCATTCAGCCTGAACAAAAAGATGAAAGCAAAGTTTGGAAATTATTCTTCGATGGTTCGAGAAGCAGACAAGGTGCTGGAGGTGGTGCAGTGTTGATTTCACCACAAGACATCAAATATTATTCAGCTTTTCATTTCCATTTTTCTTGTTTAAACAACACTATTTTGAATATGAGGCCTTGATTCATGGACTTCATTGGGCCAGAAAAAGGCATAAAGAACTTGCAGGTGTTTGGAGATAGCGAGCTAATCGTCAACCAAGTTAGGGGACAACATGCTACAAAGAATGACCTGCTAAAGAGCTACAAGAACAGGGGTATGGGACCTCATTGAGGATTTGAAGCTTTCAACATTGTGTCCATACCTGGGGAAGAAAAATGAAGCCGCGAGATAGGCTTGGAGCAGATTGGAGCAACATTTGATGTGGTTGACAACATCAGAAGGGAAAAACACAACCACATATCCATGTGATTGTGAGGCCAGCAGTTCCAGATAATAACACAAGCTGGCAAGTGTTTGAGAACGATCAACAGATCATCAATTTCTTATAAGAAGAAGCTGAATTCTCACTTGGAATCGTGATGTATTAGAGCAAGTAGTATGGGGATCAAGTAGTGCATGACAAACAAGCTTCCCAAGGGTTTAGTAACGTTGGAGTCTATCTTCAACCCTAACGACCCAGTTCCGTAAGGAAAAGGCTAACATACAGGTCAAGAGAGAAGATTCAGAGCCAATTCTGGTTGGGGAAGGCAAAATACTTCAAATTGGTAAAGTGGCCACTGAGCAAGAGAAATCAGATTTCATACAGCTTTGCCAAGAATTTCTAGATGTCTTCGCTTGGAGCTATGAAGATTTAAGAGGATTCGACCCAAATTTGGCACAACATACCATAGAATTGGATCCAGACGCTAAGCCCATCAGGCAGAAGCAGAGACCAGTCAACCCTCACATTGAACCTCTAATGAAGAAAGAGATAAATAAGCTAATAGAGGCAAGCATTATTTTCCCGATCAAGCACTCAAGCTGGGTTGCAAACTTGGTTCCGGTCAGGAAGAAGAGTGGAGAAATCAGGTTGTGTGAGGATTTCCAAGACCTAAACAGGGCATCTCTCAAAGACCATTACCCACTTCCTTCAATGGAACAAATATTGCAAGTAGTATCCGGTTCAGAGAGATTCTCTCTCCTAGATGGCTACTTAGGTACAATCGTGTGATGGTGAAAGAAGATGACCAATTCAAAACGACTTTCACCACCAAATGGGGGACCTATGCCTACAAGAAAATGCCATTTGGGCTATCAAATGTGGGGCCACCTTCCAAAGGGCAATGGATATGGCATTTAAGGGGTTGATCAATAAAATAGTTCTCGATATATCTTCGACGACATCACCGTATTCTCAAAAATGCGGTGGATCACCTCGTCATTTGAGGCAAGTATTTCGAGAGTGTAGAAGGTTTGGGGTATCATTGAATCCCAAAAATGCATAGTTTTGGCTCACGAGGGAAAAATTCTAGGCCATATTGTTTCAAAGGAAGGGTTGACGATTGACCCGAAAGAGTTGAAGCAATTCGAGCATTGCCATTGCGCTAAGTCACAAGAAGGCTCTTCAAAGCTTCTTGGGAAGGATCAATTTTGTCCGCAGATTCGTTCCAAATTTCACCTTTGCTCTTGTGAAGCCAATAACACTGATGTTAAAGAAGAGTATGGCATTTAAGTGGACATCTGAAGGTAAGGCAAGTTTTGAAGCAATAAAGGAGGCTATATCTCAAGCTCCGACTCTCGTCAATCCAGACTTCTCCAAGGACTTCGTGCCATATGTTTTTGGTGGTGGGGACACAATTTCTGCGATCCCGTACAACAAAACAAAGGAGGATTAGAACAACCAGTTGCTTTCTTGATCAAGGCTTGGAGGAATACGAAACTAGGTACTCTTTCATTGAAAAGCATGTCCCTCATAAAGATGTCGGAGCTTAAAGAAATTCAAGCACCTAGTCTCAAAAACAAGATCCAATTATTGGTCTCTCATGTGGGAGTCGGGACTTCATTCTAAACAAGGATATGAATGAGAAACATGCGCAGATGGATAACTCGTGTCATGGAATATGACATCGAGATCAAGGTCACCAAACTAGTACGTGGGAAGGGACTATGTGAGCAGCTAGCCTTGAGTCAACAAGTTGAAGCGGGTGATGAAAAAGAGGCTGTCTTGGTACTACGAGGATAACCAAGAACAAGAAAATGATGATGTGCCCACTCCTGTTGGACTCGAGAATGTGATACACTTCCTACGGAGACAGGCCTATGCCCTCCAGAATGAGAAAAGCAAAGAGGAGATACTTGATTACAAGCCATTCCATATGTTCTTGTTGGTGGTGTTTTGTTTAAGAAAGACATCAATGGAGTTCTATTGAGGTGCATTGGGACAAAGCCAAATTGAGAGGGTGTTACGAGATTTTCACGATGGAGATTCGGAGGACATTTTGCCCCACGAGTAATGACTCTCAAGATAATGAAGGCAGGTATTATTGGGTGACAGTCTTCAAGTGCGCTATACATGGATAAGAAAGTGCAAGAAATGTGCACTCTTCATAGGCAAAGAAAGACTAAGCAAAGCACTTCCATTGCACCCAATTCTTGTTGACCAACCATTTATGCAATGGGGATTGGAATTCATCGGGGTCATCAACCCAAACTCAATCCAAGGCCACAAGTGGATTCTCATGGCAACGGACTATTTCACCAAGTGGACCGGCAAAGAATGCTCAAAGAAGCAAATGAGTCTAACATACTAGACTTTTATGAAGGAATAGTGACCGAGGTTCGGTGTGTGCCGCCACTATCATATCGATAATGCATTGGCATTTATAGGTTCCAAGATTATAGAATGGGATGTTAAGAATGGAATCTATTTGAGCACCTCTTCAAATTATTACCCGCAGGTAATGGGTGCGAGAGTCCACGAACAAAAATTTGCTAAGAATCATCGGGAGAACTCTAGACAAAAATCAAAGAACATGGCATACCAGGCTGAAATCAGCATTATGGGCTGATAGAATAACACCAAAGAGGTCTACAGGTAATTCCCCTTACAAGTTGGTCTATGGAAAAGAGGCAGTATTGCCTATATCATTAGAACTGCCTGCATTGGAGTTCATGAAGCAGTTGGAGTTGGCTGAGTTTGAACCAATGGTGTCCAGGTATGCAGAATTGATGGAATTGGAAGAAATTAGAGAACATGCAGTTCAGACAATTGAGAAAGATCAGGCCTTAGTGAAAAGATGGTTTGATAAGAAAGCAAGAGCAAGGACCTTCCAGGAAGGGGACCTAGTTCTGAAATGGGATGCAGATCGATCAGGCAAAACCAGGAAGGCATTCCAAGTTTGATGCCATTTGGAGTGGCCCCTACATGGTCATGGAATGTAAGAATAGCAATGCCTTCCAATTGTCTACATTGGATGGAGAAGAACTCGATTCCGGTCAACGGAATCTATCTTAAACATTGCTACTGAAAAAGGAAAAGGTTTACCCTTGTAAATATTAGCCTAGATTTCAATTCCTCTAAGTGCGTATGCACATTGTCTTGTTGTAGTTAGGTTTCAGTTTCCCTAAGTGCTTTGGCACAGGTTTTGTTGCTCCTAGGTTGGATTTCTACAGTTCAGCGTGCTCTCGAAGAAGAAGTTGCGGTATCAGGCTCGGGATCAGATATCAGGTTGGTTTCAGGTTATTGCTTATGACTCCATGCCCAATGGATTGCTAAAAGGCCACTGATCTTCTACCTAGCAGGCAGGTGATCCCTTTGAGTCACCAAATTGTTGTATATATCTTTCCCAGGGTAGATATAGGCAAGCAGGAGAATGGAGAAATCAAAGAAGCTCAAATCCCTGACATGCCCAAGGCACACAGAATGGGTGCACAACATGGAGTGTCGACAGAGGAAATGGTGCGCCCAAGGCGCACAGAATGGGCGCACGAAACGGAGTGTCGACAGAGGAAAAGCAGTGCACCCAAGGCGCACAGAATGGGCACACGACACAGAGTGTCGACAGAGGAAACGGTGCGCCCAAGGCGCGCAGAATGGTCTCACAACACAGAGTGTCGACAGAGGAAATGGTGCACCCAAGGTGCATAGAAGGGGTGCATGGAAATGAGTGTCAACAGAGGAAATGGTGCGCCCAAGGTGCCTGAAAGGCGCACGGAAATGAGTGTCGACAATGAAATGTATGCACCCTTGGCACACAGAAGTGGCGCACAGAAATGAGTGTCGACAGGGAAATGTATGCGCCCTTGGCGCACAGAAGGGGCACATGGAAATGAGTGTCGACACACACATGGATGCGCGAGTGCATCTTCGGGAGGCACAACATTTTGAACGCCGAGTTACGGCCACAGCTCTGCGATATTCAGATGGCCATAACTTTTGACTGAGAGCTCGGATTCATGCAAGGTTGGACTTTTCGGAAAGCTTACGAGGTCCTCTGTCCAACTACGATTGGATATCTTTAATTGGATGAGAACAAATTCTTAAAAATTCAAAATATAGTTCGCCACTTTTGGGTTCGCTGGGTTCTCACCTACCATCATTATGAGATGAGTTAAGTGCATTCTGGAGGTGGTTGGGGCAGATTTCAATTTTCTCTCTCTTTTCTCTCTCATTCTTCCTATAAATTATAAGGAGGGGCTTCTTTCTAAAGGTTGGACATTTCTATTTTCCCCTCCCTTCTTCTCTTTGGCAGGTGAACTTGTGGAGTTAAAACCTCCCATTTGAAAATGTAATGCAACCTTGCCTCTTGGCATTTTGCAGTGTGCTGTATCAATCTTTGGAGCAAATTAATGCATGTCTGTGGATGATTCTCAACCCTCTCTGTATTCATTTGCATCCCCCTGATCTTTCACTGTGAATCTGGTTATCTGTGTATGATCTTGCATTGCATTTTAATGGTCTGTGTTTATTGGCAAGACAGGTGTTCTTCATTCCTCGGTGCATCACCTTTGTAGTTTAGGTTTTATTTTACGCATTTTCTTACACCTGTATCCTTGGCAAGTTAGATTATGTTTTTAGTAAACCCTCTGCATCTTCTACGTGTGCATCTGAACAGAGGAATAGGAACCGGCCTTCATCCGGAGATCTTTTCCGATTTCGCAAGGTCCCACACTTGGGAAAAGCTCCATGTTATGCAATCGTCACCGAGATTCTCAACCCATCATGTTACAAACATTCAAGGGTGCTGTGATTCGACACCAACAGTTGTTTTTGAATGCTTGTGAGCAAGGGTATTTTAGGTTTGGCTTGAGGTCCAAATCCCTTAACAACTTTGCTTCTAGTATTATACTCTTTCTCTTGACCACAACAACATTCATTAACAACTGTCTATCTTCCTTGGATGGGATACCACCTTCATATTTCTTAATCATCAATTCTATTAGGTATTCAAAGTCATTGTTAGGAATTTAAAATTCTTGAACTACATCTACATCATGAGTATGAGAAAGAGAAAGAAGTGGTACCCACTTTATGCAATCCCAAAAGGTTGCAGCAGTCCTTGCACTTATTACCTCCGTAGATGTTGCTCCTCTTTGTGAGCTTGAAGAACAGTCCACCATGTAAATATCATCATCAATACCATCATCATTATTAACTTTACCTTCTTGCTGGTCTGCTTCACATGGAGGATGGGGCAAAAAACACCTATCACACCATTCAATATCAACAACTTCTTCAACAACAACAACCCTAAGAGTTAAGGGATCAGGAAACACTCTTCCTTCACATGCTCGAGGATATCTATTTGTAGATCCAACAGCCCTTTACCTTTTTCACCAAACCTCTGCTCATTCTTATGGTGATTGCCAAATCTATCTTGTGCTTCTTTGCCTAGGGTGACCTTGTGAAGTCTACCCAATTCCCTTCTCAGCTCTTGCCAACTTGCTTGAGGTTTTTTCAGTGGTTTATCAATTTTACACCATCTCTCTTGAGAGGTTTCCAAACAACCTTGATATTGTTTTCAAATTGAAGTGCCATGGTGAAAGCAAAGCTTGTCTTAGATTGGTTGGGTTCTTTTCTCTTAGGTAATAGGCCACCTTCTTATCAAATGCATTTGCATATTTGATTAAACAAGATTCATCACAAGGCTTCAAACCAACATGCAACCTTCTCAAAGTTTTGTGAAACCTTGTGTTGAAGTCATGGACTGATTCATTATGGTTCTTCTTGATAGTATCAAACTTAGATAAAAGAAATCTAGGATTAGTCTTGTCACCATATTGCAACCTAAATGCATTTTTCATTTCAGTCCATGAATCAATAGAATTATCAGGTAGAGCCTTGTACCAATACCTAGCATCCTCTTCTAGTGTATGAATAAACAATTTGACATACACATCCTCAAACTCTATCTCAAAATCTTCCATCATATTATCAAAAAGTTTGAGATCTTTGATCACCGCGATAATAACATTGTTACCCTGGAATTTTGGCAACCTATTTCTGACATCTTGTGGGATAGCATTTGGGTAACCATCCATTCCTCTAAAATTTATAGGACCAAAGGTGTTAACAAAAATGGAGGTCTAGGCTAAGCCATATTTTTTGGTGGGGGTGATCTTAGAGGTGAAACAAGTCGATGAGGAGTGAGAGGTCTTTGGGAATGGGAATGAAAACTTCAAGACAAATCTCTCTTAAGGGATCTCTTCTTGATGATCGCTAGAAAATTTAGAAAATATAGGAGAAAATTTAGGAGAAAGCCTTTCAAATGAACAAGAAGGTCCCTCACCGATGGGGAATTCAAATCAACAATATGATTATGCGAATCAGATCCACTTGAAGAAGAATTGCAGAGTCCTCAATAACAAGGCTACTCACTTTCAAACTCAACAATAGGGATCTCCTTTCTTGCAAAGAAAGTCTCCAACAACCTTCCACACCTTTCTCCCCTCTAGCTCTAAGTTTCTTGAATCAAACAACTTCTTAGCGAGTAATCCTTGATGAAGAGAGATCTTCTTCCTTCTAGTTTTGCGAGGATTAACAACACAAAAGTAAATGACAAAAAGGTAAGAAAACCGGTATTTTCAATATCACATCAGCATGGAGTTGCCACTAAGGAATTTCACCTTAGTTGTGTAAATGCACTAAACTAATCTATCAAATGTTTACTAGCACAAGAAAAAATTTGCAAAGCCTTATAAATCAATCACAATGCAACCAAAGTGTATAAACTATTGGGAAATGAAAAGAGAAGATAGAACTTGAAAGTTTTGCTTAAAAATTACAGATCTGAAGCATAGAATGATATTTTAACAATTTAGCAGCTAAAATAATTGAATACACAAATGCTCAAACTCTTCAAACACTCCAAAAACACCAAGAAATTCCAAGGACTCCCAAGAACGGCTTTTGAAAAAGTGTTGGTACCCAAATTTTTTTCTCCTTTTCATCCAAGCAAGATATCAAAAATATGGCATGAAGCTTAAAGTCCGATAGATCATGATGTGTGTCATTTTTTAGCTGAGGATGTGATCTAACCGGCACTCAGTTGGTGGAGAGATGGATAGCACCTTGAAAGGATCTGATCTCGACCCGACTATTCTAGGTTGTGCCTTTCAACCAAGGTAAGAGAACCTATATTTGAACACCCAAATGGTGAAGGAGATGAAGATATCCCTTAATTTACACAAGTAGTATGAATAGGCCTTGGGAAAATATGATCAACACTCCAAATCGACTTTCACAAGTTGTCACTCCCGGATTTACGGAGATATTTTCAATGCAAGGCAAGGGTTCTTGAAGACATGGTATATTCCTAATTTGCCTTGTGCATTTTTGTGAATGGATTGTATTCTCTTGTTGATACATAATGCAGATGTAGGGGTAGTATGGGTAGTATTAGTTTGTTTGAATGAATTTTTTGGTTGGGTATTTATGAGAAAAATTGGGATATATTAGATCTTTGACAACCTCTACAATACTTGAAACAACTATCAGATAAAATGCTTCAAATAATCAAGACATTCTTTCAACCAGAAGAGGCATAAATGGAAGCCCAAGTAGCACTCTTCACAAAATATTTGAGAATTCACCAAAAAAACTTGAAGTAAAGAACTCAATTAAAAAAAAAATCCATGATCAAACAACCCCTAAGGTACCCACAAAGGCTTACAAGCAATCTCTGCCGGATCAAGGAATGTAATGCCCCATTTGGTGTACCCTAGTCCTTGTTTCGGTGACCCTGTTGCTAAACATTGAACTTTTGCGAGTGCTCTCTTTATTCGTTAGATGACTTCTTCCTTTTTAGAGAGAAGGATTAGCATTCTTTGTCTCCGTCTTGCCTCCTCTTTTTGTTGTCGTTGCCTCCGGTTTGTCAGACCTCGTAGTGTCTGTATGAATACCTCCACCAACTATCTTCATTGTTCAACATGCCTACTTGTTCACCAAGCTACGTTAATTTATAACCCTGATACCTCATTTTGACCTACTCAAGCAAAGAAACTTTGGTGGCTGCGTAGCTTGCATTGGTGTGTTCTTGATAGTGGATTCATTGATGGTGAAATGAAGGTCTATCACCTTGATGTTGCGTGGGTGGGTGTGGATTCTCAAAATCGTGGCTGTTGTACGGGTAGTTTCGGTGGAGCGTAGAACTGAAATTCTCCTAGGAAAGTGCCATGAGGATGTGATCGCCTTGCAGCAGCCTATCACACTTAACTCTCTCTCTGGAGGCCACTAATTTTCCGGGATAAGTTTACTTCTACTACCTTGAAGCAGTTTATCGCACTTAACTCTCTCTGGAGGCCACCGATTTTCTTCACAAAATATTTGAGAATTCACCACAAAAACTTGAAGTAAAGAACTCAATTAAACACAAAAATCCATGATCAAACAACCCCTAAGGTACCCACAAAGGCTTACAAGCAATATCTCGCACTCAATGAATGTAATGCCCCATTTGGCATACCCTAGTCCTTGTTTTGTAACCCCGCTGTTGCTAAACATTGAACTTTTGTGAGTGCTCTCTTTATTCGTTAGATGACTTCTTCCTTTTCACAAGAGAAGGATTAGCATCCTTTGTCTCCGTCTTGCCTTCTCTTTTTGTTGTCGTTGCCTCGGATGGATAGTGGATTCATTGATGGTGAAATGAAGGTCTATCACCCCGATGTTACAGGTGGGTATGGATTCTCAAAATCGTCTTTATGCATGTAGTTTCGGTGGAGCGTAGAACTGAAATTCTCCTAGGAAAGTGCCGTGAGGATGTGATCGCCACGCGATGGCTGTCGCATTTAACTCTCTCTGGAGGCCACTTTGATTTTCTAGGATAAGTTTACTTCTACCCCAGTAGCAGCTGTATTGCACTTAACTCTCTCTGGAGGCCACCGATTTTCTTCACACAATATTTGAGAATTCACCACAAAAACTTGAAGTAGAGAACTCAATTAAACACAAAATCCATGATCAAACAACCCCTAAGGTACCCACAAAGGCTTACAAGCAATATCTGCATGATCAAGGAATGTAATGCCCCATTTGGCGTACCCTAGTCCTTGTTTCGGTGACCCTGTTGCTAAACATTGAACATTTGCGAGTGCTCTCTTTATTCGTTAGATGACTTCTTCCTTTTCACAGAGAAGGATTAGCATTCTTTGTCTCTGTCTTGCATCCTCTTTTTGTTGTCGTTGCCTCTGGTTGTAGACCTCGTAGTGTCCTTTCGAATACCTGTTAAAGGCATATCGTGTTCTATTATCCTAGTAGAGGGCTGGAATGACGTTTTGGTGTGTTAGGATGTGTTTGGTTAAAGAGGAATATCCATAATAATAATAATAAGTTTTTTTCTCTATTGTCGAGCTTGACTTCTGACCGTTACGATTATAATTAATAACTATTTTAAGCTACAAAGTAATAATAATAATAATAATAATATTACTATTGTTATTATTGTCGATTGGTGATTGTATTTTATTTTCAATTGTTATCAATTTTAAGTATTAATTATTATCGTTAAGTTTTTTTTTACGTTGTCGGTCGCTCCCGTAGACCGAGCCTGGGTTCACGCAATTGAAGAGGATGCCTATTATTGTTGCCTTGGTTAGCCATTCAAATGTGTTGCCTTAGAAACTTTAACCTCTAGTCTTTTTCCCTTGGCTCCATGCAAGCTTAAAATTAATGGAAAATAGTTGCATTCACCTAACTTCATGCCATCCTTTATGGCCATCTATGCGACCTACGGCGTGAGGGAGAAGCTGTTTTGTGGAATGTTGTTGTTTTGTCCTTTTGACAAGTGGTGTGTGGTTAGGCTCCTCCACCAACTATCTTCATTGTTCAACATGCCTACTTGTTCACCAAGCTACCTTAATTTATAACCCCGACACCTAATTTTGACTCGCTCACGAAAAGAATCTTTGGTGGCGCGTAGCTTGCATTGGCATGTTCTAGATAGTGGATTCATTGATGGTGAAATGAAGGTCTATCACCACGATGTTGCGTGGGTGGGTGTGGATTCTCAAAATCGTGCTATACGGCGAGTTTCGGTGGAGCGTAGAACTAAAATTCTCCTAGAAAATTAGCGTGAGGATGTGTGGCTATATGTAGCGGTATAGGGTAGAGAAGTAAACTTATCCCAGAAAATCGGTGTCCTCCGAGAGAAAGTTAAGTGCGGCAAGCTGCTACGGGGTGATCCCAAGGAACCGTTGGTGTTGATCCGATGTGCGGTTGGTTGCACGCGACCACGATCGTGATCGGTTGTTGCAAAGTCTTACAGAGCTGTAGTAGAAGAAGCGAGATAAAGTTTTAGTTGAGTTGTCTTGCCTTTTAATTTTTGAAAGTCGCTTCCATCCAGTGGAGGCGGTTCCTTATGGAGGAGGGGCATGGAAACAAGCTAGGGATGTAGGCGTGTTACCTCCACTTTCATTGGGAGCTGTAAGGTGTGTTCTTGTTGGGGATGCTCAAGAATCGCTCGCACATGATAAATAGCCAGGCAACAGGCATGCTACAGTTTGGTAGAAGCCTTCGTGAGCACCTCCAACAGGCAGGTTGTCCAACTAGGTTGTTTTCTATTCTGTATCTCTGCATCCTCAAATTCGGATTCTCCTACAAGATATTTTTATCAAAATCGATTAAGTGACAGTGAGAGTGTTACCAGGAGACCCGATGAAATTTATTACAGAGATTCTCTACTGAGACCTTGCTTGTTCTGCGATGTAACTCATGGAAGAGGATCTTATAGGGGTGGATCTGTTTCATATCAGAATATTCATGAAGCACTTTTGCTTTGCAATGATATGGACTTCTTCAACGAGTCACTGAGTTGGCAGGCATAAAGGTCTCTGTTGGAATTATCATACCTTACAAGCTACAGCTGTAATGTTTACACCGAGAGTTTGATGTTGTCCCCAAATCTGATGAAGGAAAAGGTTTATGTATCATTACGGTAGATGCCTTTCAGAGCCAGGAGCGATGTAATCATTATGTCTTGTGTCCGAGCTTCAAACCATGGTTGGTGTTTAGCTTTCTAGCACAAGTGCTCACGGACTGAGTGGTAAGAAGTTCGACTCTCACCCCCAAAGCATTTGCATTGAAGCAATCTAGTGTTTGGACAGCCACCTATTGCATTCTTCTAGTCGTGCCTTCAAAGGGAATCTGGTATGGTATATTGTAAGAAAAGACCGGTGAAGCGGAGGATAAAGCGGAGGCGTGTGGGTGTGAATGTCCTCCTGTTGGATGTACACGACCGGTGGATGCGTTAAAATAGGCAAGATAGACTAACCATATACATAATATGCTAGAAGCTATGAGACCTCTTAAAATGAAACATTTCCTTTCTAGACATTGGTATAAAATTGTGATTTTGTGGATTTGTGTTCGATATATGGGTAATAGTTTGTTATTTACGGATTTGCCTCCGTTGGTTGTTCTTGTTGAAGTGATCAAACCCATATATATATATATATATATATATATATATATATATAATGTTCTCGGTGTTTATGCTTCGATTAATTATATGGAAATATATATATATATATAATGGTAATCTTGTAAGGATAAAAATACCTTGTGCTAGAAATTGAGTCTTAAGGTATGCTAGTTTACAAAAATGTCGTTGTTTCTTTGTGAACTGGGTATGTAATCACCCCGAACGTTGCAGCTTTGACTAGTATTGGGTTCCTTTTATGTTATTGCCCTAGAGGAAAATATACAGTTAAATTATTATTTTGTTTATGATAAGCGTAATTATGCACTTCGTGTATTGTGCAAATTATTAGGGTATTTGGAAATTAGAAGATCAATATATATGCTTGTTAAGAAGGAAGTTTTGGACTGAAAATATGTCCTGGGTTGATAGAAGGCATATCTTTGATCTTGCTTTAAATATTTTTAAACCTCCTGGGTTGTATGGCTTCATATTTATTGTTTTTGGTAGGCCGACTTTCACTCAGTGAGCCTTAATGTTTTAATCACCCTTAATCGGGTATATGTGTATCATTTCATTGTCTTGGTGGGCTAAGCCGAGTTGAAGTGCAAGTTTGATTTTTGTTACGAGTTTAGAAATTGGCACTTTTGTATAAACCCAAACTGAGAACTTTGGGGTCAATTATATATATATATATATATATTTTGGGTTTAGACCTCTGTGTTTTCGATTATGTTGTTAGGTCCTGAATGGGATGAACGCTTAGATTGTTATTATTGTTTTAAAAGGGCATGATTTTGATAGAATCCCCACTTGACCCTACTCTCCTTAAGAGTAAAATTTGATAATATTATGGCCTTATAGTGTTATGAAAATTGAATGGATGTGTTTAGAATTCTAGCTTGCTTAATGGACTTGGTTAGTCATGGGGCTTGTCTCTATTCCGGTCTTGGTTATGTCTAGTAGGTAGGCTGCTAGGCAATACCTATTCCAGACATTGATTTTCTTTGTTTTTCATCCTTTCCACTCATCCTTATTAAGCTATGAAGTCACTTATTAGATAAGAAATAATGGTTTGAGTTTGAATATAATATTTTTAGCCATTTAACCTTTTGTTTACATGATGGAACTCTCTTCTTACCCTCGTGGTTTACTTCTAACCTATTAGGCCTATGGCCTTCTAGAATGATTGTTGAACTATTGTTTGTTTTTTTGGTGACTAAGATCGTGACTGGTTTTCATCTTTCGACTTCACCTAGAGAATGTTGATTGATGGGCAGCATATTAGATTCCGACCACATATTCTACTATATTACATGATTGAAATCCTAATACTCTCAACTCTTTGTTCTAACATTATAAATTCCATAGTATTGCATATTTTGGTTGTCAACCTTTTGTGGTTTTGAGATATTGTTCATAATTAAAACATAGGGCTCTCTTCTTAGTTGGTATGGTGAAAATTATATCTTGTTTCAAAAGGTTGTTAGAGGTTAGAACTTTGATCCATTTCTTGAAATAGAATGTTTCCTTTCATGGTATTGCTAGTATTATTGTTGCTATGTATAGTCTTATCTTGCTTAGTTCTCATGAACCGACTCGAGTTATTAATTTTTGTAGATGGCTTACGTGGTTAGATGATGGAAAGACTTGTAGATTATTGCATCAATCTTGGTTATGATGTTCCTTTGTACGAATGAGTATTATGTTATAAAATTTGGAAAGGGCCTTTGGACATTTTAGAAGAAGGGTCAGTGCCTTAGTAAATGTATTGTAGAGTATTGTTGTTGTGAATCGTTAAAATTTGGTTTGTTGGTTATCACGTGAAAGATGAAATTTGATTACCGCTTGGTTACGGGATATTCTAGCGTATTTTAATCCTTAGAATACTAGGGCATGTCCCATGTTATTACTCTCTTGCTCCCTAGTCATGGTTCAATAGAGATGGTATGTCCCTTTGGTTTGTGCATCATGTTGGAATGAATTGATGTAACCTTGTTTTGTCTTGCAAATGAGTCTTGTTAAACCTTGCTCTTGAGTTAAAATTTTGACTATGTAAATCCTTCTAAGGCATAGTAGCAATGAGTTTGTAAGCACTATGAAGTGTGGATAGTCCCGATAAAAGTTAAACTAAAATTTATATATATGAATATATTAATGTAGATGTGATCTACTTGATAACCTTTGAGACACTGGAACAATCAGGAGGAAACTATCTTTTGTAAGGAAATATGATTACCTTTTTTTTTTAAGAGCCAAACCAATAAAAACTATCCTTTTATGGTGAAACCTTAAATGATCTCATGGTGAAATCAATGGTTAGATTTTAGAAGATGATAGAATTTAATAAGTAGGAGGAAATTGATTAATAAAACCTTAAATATCTCTCTATCGTTTGAAATGTTCTCCTTTGTCAAACTTAATTAAGTAAAGTCTAGATGGAACATTTAACCAATCTTGATAAACTCTTAACCTCAATAAGCACTGATAGTAAACAATGTGACCACTGAAGCTAAATTTTGTTGTCTGTTCTATTAACCCTTGCCTTGATTCATGGTGATATTTCTTAAGCAAGGTCAAATTTTGATCCTTAAACAAGAAGGTTATTGTTATGAACCCTAAGCGGTACTTTCCACTCAATCGGAGCTCATGCCTTCACTTGTGCAATAGAGGTGTGGAACATGTGTTAGTGGCTTGAGTAAGTTTAATTAACCTTGTAAGAAATAGAAAATGTTCTAAAATCAAATGAATAAAAAGCCTTGGACATAAAATTGATGATCCTAGTTTAGAAAGGTTGGCCTTAAGCCATTTAGTCAATAGTTGAAAAGAAAGAAGTTCTCCCTTGTGAAAAGAATTGTATGAATCATTACACGAAATTTTTAAGAACGTAAGTTAAGAATTAAGAGACATTTTAGTAAACAAGAAAATTTAACAAGAATTTTCCTCATGGGATGTCCTAAATGTAAGTGTGTCATGTGGTTGGACTTCCATGTTGTCTTGTCTAAAAGAAGAAGAAGAAAAAAACGTATGTATTGTCCTTGATAGGTGTGAACGTCTCCGTCTTTGCCTTTATGGCCATCCTTGTATCAAGTTGTTCACAATGTTAGTTGTTCCTTGGTGATGACATGTTGCGTCGTGTTATGTGTCAAGTTAGTCAAAAAAGAAAAATCCTGTATTTCATCGTGTTGTTCGTGTGTGGTTTTGGGTCGTTACACTTGGTATCAAAGCATAGGTTCATGCTCTCAAACCTATTGGCCGGATTGAGGTTGTATGGTGATGTTACATGATGGTGATGGTGTTACATGATGTTGTTTCATGGAGATGATGATGTTGCATGATGGTGGTAGATATTGGAAGAGTAATGTGCTTTAAACGTGATGTGATTAATGTCGTAATTGTGTTATTGTGAACGCACATGATGTGTATGTCACCTTGTGCGTGTTGTGATCATGTTGATATGTTGGGAATGGGAGTATTCTCTCTCCTTCTTGTGGATTCTACGAAGAGTTCATGTGTGAATTACTATTTGTGATGTGTGAAAAGAAGTATAATGTGGATGACGTAGTGTTGGAGCATTGTGACATATTGTGATATGTGGGTGTATCAATGTGTTGTATGACTAGATTGATGTTAAAAGAAATGAGTTATATCATGATGTTTTTACCATGTTTTGAAGAAATGTGTGTACCACCTTGTTATGTAGTAATGGATGTTATGTTGAGATGTACTATGTTCATCGTATGTATGATTTGTGCAAATATGTAATGCTTCATGTTGTGATTTGGGGTCATACGGTGAGTGTATGAACCCTATCGTATGGTGATTGCACTTTGGGTGCAGAAAGTGGTAAAGTGATGTGTTACACTCAGTGAATGTATGATCATGATCTACCCTGTATACGTACCATATGTAGGACGTTATGGTAGTTATGTGTGTGCCACCGTTATGTTAGTGATGTTGTTGTATGTTATGTCGTTAACCTTACGCTAAGCGATCCCGAGGGAAATCGGTAGAAGTGTATGTTGAGAGTGAGGAATGGTGTACCATGGGTCAATAACTCAAGCCAAAACTCGGTTTAGTAGATAACATGTGATTCTTTCCTCTCTCCCTATGTGGTTGTATGTACACAACCTAAGTGCAACTATGACTATGTTTAGCCTTGTCGAAGTGGTGGCGGGATGATTCAGATGGAGGTGATGACAGTTGTATTATTGATACGTATTTTGTGAGCTGAGGCTCGATGTTCCGAGTGCTAGCAACTCGTTGAGTACCCCTTTGGTGGCTAGATAAAGCCACACAATTATCGTAATGTGACATTATTATAAGTTGATTTTATTCATAAATTGAGCTTTTTACCTTATTTTGTAAGGACCAACAACTTTTCTTGATTGTCATGCTTTACAATTTTGGGCATTTCCTTGGTTTTTGGCACTAACATGGGGATTTTGATACTAACTATGGCTATTTGGCCATTTATTTAGCTTGATTTGGGGTCTTCTTTTAAATTTGGAATTCTTACCACCTTGCCCAAGGCTTGTACTTTGCCACTTGGCACTTTGGATTGGATTGTTGTGCTGGTTCTATTGTTGTGGTGTGTGGAATAGGGTCATAGGATGCACCATGGATTGGTTGGACCTATGGACCCGCTTCGTCAGATGGGAAGTCGCCCCAAGGAGTACATATAACTAGCGAGTTGTTGAACCACGCATTATTATGTCACTTGGGTTAGGAGTGTTCGAACTCTATGTGTCTTGGACCATAGGGTCAACCAGCCTCCTGAGGGAGGCATAAGAGTTTGTGTGTATGGTTGATGTTTCAGGATATACGTTGAGTTATTGTGATGTGTTGGTAGTGGTATTTTGATGTATGTGTTACTCATGTCAGATGGATATGTGTTGTGATGTTGTGGTTATGTCATTGATTCCCTTGTGGACACTATGTACCTGTAGCATGGTTTGGTGTTATGTGAGTTTTTCTTTGATGCAAATTGAGGGAATGTCTGGTGGATTGTAGTACTCTTTTGTTTGAGTATTTTGTGTGTCAGTCATTGATGTGTGACGAGTACTACGTTATGTGGACTGTGCCTATTCTATTCCGTATTTGAGTAACCTTTTGTGGTGTAATACAATCATGAAGTATATACTTGCGTGCTTGCGAATCTGTAGTGTCTTGTGAACCAATAGGGTGTTGTGTTAGCAGTTCATGTTGGGCACCCACAATAAAGAATAAACCAAAACTCTGCAATGATGAAATTTTAAAAGAAATTAAACTAAGAATAGTGCTAATGGAAAGAGACAAATGAAATGATGAACAAGAAAGAAGCCATCAATCTTCACGGAACTTTACTTGATTAAAATTTCTGCCAAATGTTCCCTAGGCTACCCCATGGTCATGCTTTTGCATCTGAAATATTAAACTTAGAGCGTACCTTCACCCTTATCTGATCCTTATTACTTACCATTTCTTTTCCTTTGTGTTATGTCGCATCGAGGACGATGCTTTCTTAAGGAAGGAGAATGTAATGCCCATTTAGCGTACCCTAGTCCTTGTTTGGTGACCTATTGCTAAACATTGAACTTTTCATGAGTGCTCTCTTTATTCGTTAGATGACTTCTTCCTTTTCACGGAGAAGGATTAGCATCCTTTGTCTCCATCTTGCCTCCTCTTTTGTTGTCATTGCCTCTGGTTGTAGACCTCGTAGTGTCCTTTATGAATACCCTGTTAAAGGCATATCGTGTTCTATTATCCTAGTAGAGGGCTGGAATGACGTTTTGGTGTGTTAGGATGTGTTCGGTTAAAGAGGAATATCCATAATAATAATAATAAGTTTTTTTCTCTATTGTCGAGCTTGACTTCTGACCGTTATGATTATAATTAATAACTATTTTAAGCTACAAAGTAATAATAATAATAATAATAATAATAATACTATTGTTATTATTGTCGATTGGTGATTGTATTTTATTTTCAATTGTTATCAATTTTAAGTATTAATTATTATCGTTAAGTTTTTTTACATTGTCGGTCGCTCCGTAGACCGAGCACAGGTTCACGCAATTGAAGAGGATACCTATTATTGTTTCCTTGCTTAGCCATTCAAATGTGTTGCCTTAAAAGCTCTGCAACCTCTAGTCTTTTTCCTTGGCTCCATGCAAGCTTAAAATTAATGGAAAATAGTTGCATTCACCTACCTTCATGCCATCCTTTATGGCCATCTACGACTCTGCCCGGCGTGAGGGAGAAGCTGCATTCCATGGGCTGTTGTTGTTTTGTCCTTTTGACAAGTGGTGTGTGGTTAGGCGCCTCCACCAACTATCTTCATTGTTCAACATGCCTACTTGTTCACCAAGCTACCTTAATTTATAACCACGACACCTCATTTTGACTGCTCACGCAAAGAAACTTTGGTGGCCTCGTAGCTGCATTGGCGTGTTACGGATAGTGGATTCATTGATGGTGAAATGAAGGTCTATCGCCCGATGTTGCGTGGGCGGGTGTGGATTCTCAAAATCGTCTTTGTCTGGCAGTTTCGGTCAAAGTGAGCGTAGAACTGAAATTCTCCTAGGAAAGTGCCGTGAGGATGTGATCGCCTCAAAGAAATTTGTCACACTTAACTCTCTCTGGAGGCCACCGATTTTCTGGGATTAGTTTACTTCTCTACCCTATTCCAAATTGCCACACTTAACTCTCTCGGGAGGCCACCGATTTTCTTCACACAATATTTGAGAATTCACCAAAAACTTTAAGTAAAGAACTCAATTAAACACAAAAATCCATGATCAAACAACCCCTAAGGTACCCACAAAGGCTTACAAGCAATCTCTGCGGATCAAGGAATGTAATGCCCCATTTGGCGTACACTAGTCCTTGTTTCGGTGACCTGTTGCTAAACATTGAACTTTTTGCGAGTGCTCTCTTTATTCGTTAGATGACTTCTTCCTTTTCACAGAGAAGAATTAGCATCCTTTGTCTCCATCTTGCCTCCTCTTTTTGTTGTCGTTGCCTCTGGTTGTAGACCTCGTAGTGTCCTTTATGAATACCCTGTTAAAGGCATATCATGTTCTATTATCCTAGTAGAGGGCTGGAGTGACGTTTTGGTGTGTTAGGATGTGTTCGGTTAAAGAGGAATATCCATAATAATAATAATAAGTTTTTTCTCTATTGTCGAGCTTGACTGGGACATTACGATTATAATTAATAACTATTTTAAGCTACAAAGTAATAATAATAATAATAATAATATTACTATTGTTATTATTGTCGATTGGTGATTGTATTTTATTTTCAATTGTTATCAATTTTAAGTATTAATTATTATCGTTAAGTTTTTTTACGTTGTCCGCTCCGTAGACCAAGCACGGGTTCACACAATGAAGAGGATGCCTATTATTGTTGCCTTGGTTAGCCATTCAAATGTGTTGCCTTAAAAGCTGCAACCTCTAGTCTTTTTCCTTGGCTCCATGCAAGCTTAAAATTAATGGAAAATAGTTGCATTCACCTACCTTCATGCCATCCTTTATGGCCATCTACGACCGCCTAGCGTGAAGGAGAAGCTGTTCCGTCGGCTATTATTGTTTTATCCTTTTGACAAGTAGTGTGTGGTTGGGCACCTCCACTAACTATCTTCATTGTTCAACATGCCTACTTGTTCACCAAGGTACCTTAATTTATAACCCCGACACCTAATTTTGACCTACTCACGCAAATAAACTTTGGTGGCTGCGTAGCTTGCATTGGCGTGTTCGGATAGTGGATTCATTGATGGTGAAATGAAGGTCTATCGCTCCGATGTTACGTGGGTGGGTGTGGATTCTAAAAATCATGTTGCAGCAGCCCAGTGGAGCGTACATATGAAATTCTCCTAGGAAAGTGCCATGAGGATGTGATCTCCTGCTGCAAACGGCTGTCGCACTTAACTCTCTACAATACTCGAAACAACTATCGTGTAAAATGCTTCAAATAATCAAGACATTATTTCAACCGTAAGAGGCATAAATGGAAGCCCAAGTAGCACTCTTCACACAATATTTGAGAATTCACCACAAAAACTTGAAGTAAATAACTCAATTAAACACAAAAATCCATGATCAAACATCCCCTAAGGTACCCACAAAGGCTTATTAGCAATCTCTGCACGTAAGGAATGTAATGCCCCATTTGGCGTACTCCTAGTCCTTGTTTCGGTGACCCTGTTCCTAAACATTAAACTTTTGCGAGTGCTCTCTTTATTCGTTAGATAACTTCTTCCTTTTCACACAGAGAAGGATTAGCATCCTTTGTCTCCGTCTTGCCTCCTCTTTTTGTTGTCATTGCTCTAGTTGTAGATCTCATAGTGTCCTTTATGAATACCATGTTAAAGGCATATCGTGTTCTATTATCCTAGAAGAGGGCTAGAGTGACGTTTTGGTGTGTTAGGATGTGACGTTTTGATGTGTTCCCTTAATTTATGCAAGTAGTATGAATAGGCCTTGGGAAAATATGATCAACACTCCAAATCGACTTTCACAAGTTGTCACTCCTAGATTCGGAGATATTTTCAATGCAAGGCAAGGGTTATCGAAGACATTGTATAATCCTAATTTGCCTTGTGCATTTTTTTGTGAATGGATTGTATTCTCTTGTTGATACACAATGCAGATTTCACGGGGGTAGTATGGTTAGGATTAGTTTGTTTGAATGAATTTTTGGTTGGGTATTTATGAGACAATTTGGGATATATTAGATCTTTCGATAACCTCTATAATACTCGAAACAACTATCGATAAAATGCTTCAAATAATCAAGACATTCTTTCAACCATAAGAGGCATAAATGGAAGCCCAAGTAGCACTCTTCGCACAATATTTGAGAATTCACCACAAAAACTTGAAGTAAAGAACTCAATTAAACACAAAAATCCATGATCAAACAACCCCTAAGGTACCCACAAAGGCTTACAAGCAATCTCTCGCAATCAAGGAAGGTCAAGTGATTTTACATTTGTTTATCTCTTTATAAGATGAAGGCTCTTCTAAACATGAGATTGCAAATGCCACTAAACTATCAACAAGAAATAGAGATTCTATGTGATTTCTAAAGACTTTCAATGCAAGATTGCAACAAGAACAGTGAAAACTATTTACGTGCATTTAAAAATGATAACAAACATCATATTACCCAGAAAAACAGATTAACTCAAAATCTTGTTAGATTCATCCAGGAGAGTTTCATGAAAAGTATCGAGTTGTGTGATGGCTATACTTTTGTAACCAACTCACATATATGAAGATCCAACATAGAAGAAATTGTCATGTTTCTTTGGTGGGTTTTTCGAGAAGATGCGCTTTTCTACTTAATTTGCTCGTGATTTTCAAATTTTCTTGACCCTTTACTATTTCTCCAAAATGCATTATAGACCTCATGCCACATTGGAGCCTTCTTTCCCAAGAAAATAATATTCCATGGGATAAAGTTTTATTCTGATAATCCTCGTGATTCAATGAAAATGACATCAAATAGAAAAACACTCATGAGTTCTAGGTGTGCCAAAAGATTAAATCATTACAAATATCCTGGATCATTATCCATCATGGAGGCAAGTTTTTCATCATTGAGGCATGAAACACCCTTCCTCTCATAATTTCACCTTTTAAAACTACATCTACAATTTTTGATTTTGTCATTTTACGTGTTTTCGATCGGGTGGGCAAAAATTATTTCAAAAACACCTCAAATCAAAGAATTAAGCCATGAAAGTGATGTCAATGATCTTGGAAGGCCAAGACGACACAAAATCACTATAAATTTGATGAATTTTGATGCAAAATTCGTGATTCCAAGCTTCCTAGAGGAAAAATGGTGGCCAAAAAATGAAAATGCATAGTTGCCCTTGATCTACTACGTGTCAAACTATGATTGGGAACAAATTGGCTTGTTCTTGAATTTTCCACATTTTTGGAAAAATGGAAAATTTTGACCCTTTTCTCGGCCCTCTCCACCATTGAATTTTGGAGCTGACACATGGCATATGGTGGGTCCCATTGAAATCACACTTCAATTCTGCGCATTTTAACCTTTTTTGGAAATTGGGAAAAAATTCACTTTTTGCCCCACGGGCCCGCACCTCCGGTTTTTCCTTTGCCACGTGTCTCTTTGTGATTCGCTAGCAGTCGCATCAAATTTTTATTTTGAGTCCTTTTGGAAAAAAGGGGAAAAAATCCCCATTTCCCTCCGTGGACCTACGGACCCGTCTCTTGCAAATTGTGGACACGTGTCCTCTTGTTATTGGCCACGAGATTTCGGGCCAAAAATTTACTTTAACTTTATTGTGAAAAAGGGAAAAAATCCCCTTTTCCCTCCGGCCATGCAGACCTTCTCTACGTTGCCGTGATGCCACGTGTCCACTCCCGATTGGGCTCGCGGGGTTTCGGGCCAAGTTTTGACTTTTAAAATTTTCGCAAAGTAAAGTCTAAAAATTCCAAGTGAATCTGACCACCCGCCAACCCGCCACATTGCCAATACCTCCTGAGGATGAATTTGACAGGCAAATGACGTCCATATGACCGTGAAAATGCAAAAAAATTAAAAGGATGCCCTAGAATTCAATTTTTTGCCAAGGATGGCAAATTTTGATTTTAAATCAATTGACGCATGATTTTCGAACATTTTCAACCTTGGGATTGGATTTTTAAATACAAACAAGTATGAATTGATCAATTTCAATTTTTCCATGATCTGGCAAAGGGAAAAAATGACACATCTTGCAAAATTGGATGAACTAGGGCCTGAAAGGAAAACTTGGAATATTCCTTCAAATTAGGGAAAAACAACAAGTTTGTGAGCATTTTAAAGCATTCAACTAGAGGGGAAGAAATTTAGACCATTAATTAAAAGGGTAAAACATTTTTGAGCAAATATAGATTTAAAAATTTTAGGGTAACATGATTCAAGCTTAAAAATAGCACCAAAAATAGGTGTAAATCCTTATCTCTCGGTCCATGTACTTTCTCCTCCCCATTGCGTGTAACTCCCAAGTGCCAAAAATGCATTTTGCAGGATTTGGTTTGAGTTTGAGTGTTTTAATGCATTTTGGGTAGACATGTTGAAATATTTATCACCAGTCCTCTCCCATCCTATGACAATAATGGGATAACTATCTTGTGGAGATTCTAAACTTAATCATAATCATGCAATTTAAAACTATGACTAGTTGTGTGAGTGCAACATTCACTTAGTGCTAGAGTACAAAACGTGAAAGCTTGTGGATTTAGAATGTAAAATGGAGTCATGTAGGTTGTATAAAGGATTCTAGTTTGTGTTTGGATGGTTGGGGTAGGTGCCACGTCTCTGGAAAGCTCACCTAGATCTATAAGCTTCTTTTCTCGTTGAAAAATGTAGGATGGTGAACTGTTTAATAGAATGCCTCAAAAGATGATTCTCATTGGATGGATTGGTTGTAGGTTATGCACGAGAATGTTTGTTGAAAAGGAATTTGAAATTATTAAGAAAACATTTAATATATAGGTATAAATCTAAAATCCTCAACCTTGACTAGTGTCCCCTCCTTCGGTCGCTGCATAATGTTGTGGGTTTGACCTTGGAAGTGAAGGGCATTGGTTTTTTTGGTATTTTCAGATTTGGACAAAATGTGGACGTCTTGACAGGGAAATTGGTTAATGTTAGAGAACCCCAAGTGAGGTGGAGCCATGATGGTGTATAAAATAAATAAAAATGTATGAGAGAAATGTGTTCTCATGGACCGCAAAGATTGATGTATCATTAAAAATGCGCTTATTAGAAAGGCTCTAGATAATGTCAAGTGAATTTCAAAGTGAAATGTTTAAAACATACTAGAGAAAACCAATACTAGCATCCTCCCTACCCCAACCAGTTTGAGAAAATTGGATGTGTGTGTGGACGTCAAGAAAGAATCATGGATAGAGGAATTTATTCGGACATTGCAGCTACAACTCCTTCATATAAATGAATGCAAAGTGTGGAAACAGTCAAGGCACACAAACTAGTTGATAGAACACATCAAAGAGACGTGATCTCACGGACATCAATGATTTGCAAGATTTACACAAAATGCATTGTTGAATGGGATTATTAATAAATATGTTCACTTTTTCTAGTAACTCTCTTAGCTTGTGCCAAATAAGAACTTAGAAAAGGGAATGGACATCCACTAAATCTATTTGAGGAGGGTTATAAATATTATTTGCATTGACATTGTTGAGTTTTGTTTTTTCAATGATTAAAGTAGAAGCATACGCGACATGTAAATGGGTTGTGAGAATTCCTAAAGGACATGTGGCCAAATGATCTGCGTATGGATGCTGTGTGCTTGGCCTTGGTTGGCTGCTCAATTTGATGTCTTGGAGAGACAAGTTTTGATTCCCATTTTACATTTTAGTCACTTGGAGTGAAGCTCCGTTTTAAAGAAAATGTGATCGGTTTTGACTTGCGGTTGTCTATTGATTTGGAAAAATTGAAAACTAAACATATGTACCTCTAGACCTCCATTAGGAAAGTTGAAACCAACTCTCGGTTTTGCAAAAATGATTTACTAATTTAGAGTTTCAAGTGAGTTTTGGAGCCCACGGTTTGTTTTACAACAATGATAACACGTTTGACATGTTTACGATAATTGGTCTCGATTCACCTTTCTATTTTGAGAAATGTTTGTCGTAATCGACTTCCGTCAAATTCTAGGAGTTATTTATATATAAGGGAGTAAATAAGAATCATTGAAATTTACGTTTGAACTTAAAAAAATGTTTTTGGACTCACATTGTAAGCACTTTAGCTATTTTTGGATTTTTTTGCAAACTCACAACTTGAGCTAGAAATTCCTCCTAAGGCTCCCATTTCACTTGTTAATACTCGTGAACCCTTTTCATATAGTTTCATTGTTGTGTAGAGTATGATTTAATCAAATTTATTTCTATGAATGGATTTTGTAATTTATAATGTTTTCTCTCTCTTCCCTTTCCTCTCTCTAGAAATAACTATGAAATGTTGTTTGATCTTGAAAATGTTGATGGGTTGAAATAAAATAAAAATGGATGCAAATTTAAATTAGTTATGATATTGTGAATAAAAAATGGGGTCTTCTAGTTTTCTCTCTCTTCCCTACTCTCTCTCTTGAATTAAACAAGTGTAAATGAATGTTGAATTATGCATGTGTGAGGAAATTATCTCTCCTTCTCTCTCCCTATTTATTTTCCTTGTTTTAAATTTTTTTTTCTATGCCAATAGGGGAGTGATGAATGAATATAAGAACAACTATGTAGAGACCATGTTAATTTGATTAACAAAGTAGATAATTGACAATGTAAATTGGAAGAAAATAGGGGGTGTATCATTTAGTATGTGGGTTTCATGACTATATGGATTTAATTGTGGTGCTTATTGTTTAGCTATTTGAAACCATATTTTACTAGGTAATTATTGGGGTTCATTTATAAACTCTTAATGTTCGGTATAAAAATTATCTTATTTTTATCATCGAATGAAGTGAGTTGTTAACCTTGGTTGTACCCTCCCTCTCAAGCAATCCTTGTCCAAATTTTGTAACAAAATTTTTCCTAAGAAATGCTTTACTCCTCTTAAATTGTCTTCTTGTCCTACCCCTAAGAAAATTATTATAAAATACCTTTCCCTTAAATATTTTTTGTGAGGCGGTGACTATGTCATATGAACACTGTCATATGCGGGTGAGTGAGACCTACATTCCTAGGTGTGGTAGGTGTCCGATCATATCATGTATAAGTTTAAAAATCATGAGAATAATTACCATTGGTACCCTAGTGAGTGGCCAAAACCATGCAAAGGTAGTTTTTGTAATGCCCTGTTCGGCATCGACTTTCGTTGTTACGTCCTTGTCCTATTGCATGTCATTGAATGCTGAATTGAGCTCCTTTTCTATCGTTAGGTGACTTTTACCCTGTTTGTGAAGTTATTTTTTTAGCATCCTTTCTTCTTCTTTCATCTGTCATGCCTTCGATCTATGGAATGCTTAATGTCATTTGTTAAAAAGAGTTCTATTGGAATATTAAAATATTTACAAGTTACTTTTAGATGTATTTATTAAAAGATACCTAGCTGTGGAACCTTTTTGTGTTAGAAAATAAAATAAAATAAATAAATAATAGAAATAAAGGGAGATTCATCTTCCACCTAAACTAACTTATTCAAATCTAAGCTATGATGTTTACGTGGAAAGAGGAGAGGTTTTGGTGGTAGCGCCAAATGTTGGAAGGGACTACTTAAAATTTTGTAAGCAATTTGAATCACTTGACCCACCACTTTTCCTTTGTCAATGAGTTATCGACATACGCTCTAATGTTTTATGAAAATTAATGGTTAAATGGTTTCACCCACCCACCGTATATTCCTCCATGCTGGCCGCTCACCTTTTAAACAGGATTATTATAAAATTTTCCATGTTTTGTCTTTTTACTCGCTCTTGTCTTGTTGATTGGCTACGTGAGATTATAGGGGAAGGCTTTTGTTGGGGGTTTTAAATGGCATTTGAACTCCTCCCAACCACCGAATCGCAAACAATTATGGTATTTAATGTTTCTACCTTGCGTGAGGGAGATGGGAGTCGGTGGAGTCTGATTTTTCTTCACCATGATCTCATTTTTATTCGTTATTCAATGCGTATAGGTGGAGTGTTGGGAATGTTTTCCTTGGGATGCGAGGCATTGGAAGGAGGGAAACGTGTTTGAGTGTTGTTTTGTCATGTTTGCGCGATTTTGTTTCTGTTTCTGCTACGAACCTTCTTCTTTTTTTTTTTCTCCTCCTCTGTGTATAGACGATTCCTTCTCTGGCACGTTTTCTCGCCTCTTTGTTGATTTGTGTGAATGCACGCGTGGGTGGATGGATGGATGTCCTCCTATTGGAGATCCTCCTCTTGTTACCACGCACGCGTGGATGGATGTCCGCACCTATTCCAAACCTGTCATTTTGACACTGGTTGCGTGGGTAGAGAGGCCATCGAAACCTTTTCTGTCAAGGCATTTTTTTTTCATGGTTCCTCCTTGGGCGTAGTAATGGGTTTGATATGGTGGTTATAGATGAAGCTACAAGCTAGTGAAGTAGGCGTGTTACCTCCACTTTCCTTGGGTGCTGCGAGGTGTGTTCTTGTCGGGATCCACAGCTGAATGACTGCAACTTTAATTAGCCATGCGGCAGGCATGTTGCAAAGATATAGTAGAAGCCTTTTGAGCGCTTCCAACAAGCGAGGTTGTCAACTATGTTGTTATCTCATTCGATGTCGAATGCATCCTTAAATTCCGGATTCTCCATCAAGATATTTTTATCAAAATCGATTAAGTGACGGTAAGAGTGTTACTGGGAGACTGATGAAATTTGTTACAAAGATTCTCTATTGAGACCTTACTTGTTTTACGATGTAACTCATGGAAGAGAATCTCATGGAGGTGGATCTACATTTCATATCTGAATATTCATGAAGCACAATTTGTTGTTACAGGCCTCGTTTCAACATGCCCTTGTCTTGGGAAGTGCATCAAAAGGCATGATAAGACTAACCCTTTCTCTTAATGATTTATTTCCTTTAGCATTTGGATAAATCAATCTCTGCAATTTTTTGTTTGAATTCGTAGATGTGAGTTTCTTTTGGATTGTTGATGTGTTTTTTTACTAAGTAAATAACGTTTGGACTCTTGATATTATTTGATATTTATTTACATATATATGCGACTCTTTCTTGAAAGAGATGCCCAAAAAAGAGTTGGGTTTTCGAATGACTTTTAATCATAATTGCATGAGCTGATCTCTCTCCGGTGATTCTCGCTTATTGATCTTATAAAGTTGGTTTATCATTTTGCCATGATTATTCCTATGAACAGTGGTTTCTGTAGAAAATATTGTGGTGTGTGAATGAGATTTAGAATATTTCTTGTCTTGTTTTTATTATGTAGAACATGGCTTGAAAACGGGAATTTTTCTTAGAAGAGCTGTGTTTGTCTTTTAATGTGGATTGATAATAATGTAAACCCCCATTAGGATTGGAGTATTCTATTTGGGGAGAGTAAATCTTGGTTTTACCGGTCTTTCTAGATACTATTTGACTCTTTTGATTATCGTTACTTGGGGATTATTGAAAACCCTCACCAGGCCCTGTGTTGTTATTATTACTATGAGCTTATTTTTTTAGATTGGAACGCTCTTGAAGCATGTGTTAATGGGGTTCTTATTTTTGTGACCTTTTTGAATACGGTAAGCACTCAAGACGTTAGCTCGTGTGGATAATTATATGGCTTAAGTTTGAGGCACTACTTGGATCTTCGAATCAGTTAAAGTAATATTGGATACATTGAACTCTCATGAATGTGTACATTCTTCAAGTTTGATTGACATGTGATGGCCCTTAGGCATATGAATTCAGGCAATGCTTGAAATATGAAATTATAAATTTATCCTATACTTTGATTTATAAGCTTGTTGAAATGCTTTTTGGTAGGAAAACAGATAAATAGGGAAGTTATGAGAACTACCCTAAAAATGGATTCATACACAACCTTAAGTAAAGGTGACAACTACCATAATGGGACTGTACATACCATGTATGACAGTAAGGATAGAAGTTGACCTAAAATTATTTAACTTCATTTTATAGAACAATAATTAATACCCATAAATTGGGGTATGCAAGTGGAGGTTGAATTATATAACATGATATATTATGTTATCAGGTAACCAGTAGGGATAAATATGTTATTCCAATACTTGGTTAAGGAGTGGAATATTTTCTGGCATTTACGATGATTATTATGTTAGCTAAAAATAAATTAAAAAATTGATACTTGCATCTCTTTAGGAGTTGAGATAATGTTGATACTTGTATTTATAGTGGCTTGGACCACGCTTACATATCTTAGTTAGTCAAATGAATCTTTGACATATTAGCAAAATATGATGTATTGTTGATCGTAACTCATTCAATGAGTTGGACTCTTTACTAGAAGAAATATATAAGACATGGTAATAAGCAACCAAAATGATATCTAAATAATGTATGAACTTGCTGATTGGCGAAATCTTTGTTAACGTAAATATACTCTTAAAATTGTGGGATAAATATCAAAATTATGCTTACATATCATTGATTATCTATTAAGGTTCGATACTTGGGTAATATCGATGAGTAATATAAGATTGATACTTGTATTTATTATGTAAACTTAATGTCGTTGGTGCTTTTATTTAATTGAAAGATAATATTGTTGGATACTTATATATGTGAATTAGGTTGAGGGTATTAGGTGAGCATTATTAGTATTACTATAATTTAATTATGATTGAATGCAAGGTTAAGGTTGTATATCTCTCCACTTGGAATTTTTGTTCATAAGTAAGCAAATTTTAGGGAAGTGATCAATAATGGGTATGAAATGTATTATCATGAGATGTGCGATTAATATTTGAATATATGTTAGAAATTATTTGATAGGAGTATTACAAAATTTCATTAATTTAAATGCTAGATGGCATAAATTTTTAGGTGAGGTTTATATCTTATCGTGCTCGGTTCTAGTGAACTCGACTCTAGTAAATATTGTGTGCGAGATGGATTATGCGAGTAGATTAAAGGAAAAGAGTGTAAAAGTTTCATCAGTTCAAATTATGAAGTTCTTGTAGAAAGTTCAATGCGTTGTAAATTTTGTAACATTGCTTGCAAAGGAGTTTAGAAGATCTATTGTCTTGGTATGTTCGGAAAACTACGTGGTGAAGTGTTCTTTCCCTTTGTTGTTAGACTAGTAACTTACCTTGGTGAGAAATGATATTCAATCATTACATTGGCATAAGTATTGTAAAACCTTGATTTTGAGAATAAAGTGTTAAGTCAAAACTTTCTGACACCTTGTAATGATGTGTTATAAGTAAAATTAAATGGAGTGGTTAACCCTTATAGAAGTTAACTAAATATATATATTGAAATAAGTTAATGTAGAGATGACTTACTTGAGAACAAGAGATTCTGAAGTAATCAAAGGTGAAACTATCATTGTAAAGTAAAATTTTATAATTTGATATCCCTAGCTAAACTAGTGAACACTACCCTTTTGGGTGAACTCGTAAAACAAACTTAAGGGAAAACAATGGTTAGTTTACGGAAGATAATAAGATTTAGCAAGTAGAGAAGAAAATTTAGAAACCACTCAATTTATCTCTCATCCTTTTGGAAAGTAAATAATCACCTTTATTGAATAATGGAATTAAACAATTAATTGTCATAAAGGAGAAGACTTTAAGTGAACTACTCTACAGTGTATAAGAAAATAACTCAGTTGGTAAGATGAATTTGTGCGAATCATATCTTGAATCTCTCTGAAAACATAAGTCATGAGTTAAAGGGTGTTTTATCAAAATAAATAACCTTCAATCATTTCTTACTGTGGCTTGCCCTAGCTGTGAGAGTGTCATGTGGTTGGACTTCTATGTTGTTATGTAAAAAGAAAAGTGTATTATCCTTTTGGGTGTGAACATTTCTGTGCTGACCTTGTGGTCATCCCCGTAACAAGTGGTTCCCAGAGTTGGTTGTAACCTTGTGACGACATGTTGTGTCGTGTTATGTGTCGAAGCAAGTCAAAAAAATTTATCCTGTCTTTTATTGTGTTGTTCGTGTGTGAATTTTTGGGTGGAATTCTTGTTTGTGATATTCCTACGATTGATCTTGTGGTGAGATTTAAATGACACAAGTGGAGTCTACGTGTCAAAGTACATATGCGATAAACTCTTGTTTTGAACCCCTTTTGTCTCTCTTATATAAAATTATTCCCTTGGTGTGTAAGTAGCAGATTACCTCATGTTTCTCAAAGGTTTTGTGAGTTAAAGATATTAGAACTCTCTTGTATTGTCTTGTAGTAGGGTGTAGTGTCCACCCTGGAATGATTTTGAAGATAATAGATTGTGGGACTTCCTTAAGGTTATTGTTTAAAGAAACTATGATGCATTTTTACCCAACGATTGAAATAGTTCCTTGGAAGGTATTTGAAATGCATGAAAGTTGTATTAGATGTCTCGCTTGTAATATGCATTTAATACTTGAGTGTCTAAGAGAAATGAAATGAGTTGTATCATGATAGGTTACAATCCTTGTAGTATCGAATCCCTAAGTGTAAATTATATGTTATTTCAATTACAATTGTTCTAAAACAATGTTAATAATGGGACCAAAGTGAGAATATTATAGGAATATACCGGCTAGTGAACTATATCTCTGCTATAACAAGAATAAAAAGGTTCCCTAATGGAGGGAAGTTAATAGGAAGAGGTAACTTGAACCTAAATCTCCTTTAAATTTTAACATTTCTTTCCCTTGACTTCATGTTATTTTTTTCATTGCGTAATGAGGGTAAAATTTAAACAAAAAAACATATTTGAGAACTCTTACATAAGAATGAGCGTCACGAGTTTTGTATGCATTAAAAATGTGGAAAATAACGTATTGAGTTATGGGAACTATGGTCAGGTATAACAATCCAATCTAAGTATGCTTGTTATAAGTTGAATCATAAATGAAATTAAGAATATGTAAGTTGAGAATGGGAATTTATCCTTGCACAATAAATTTTCTTGGAATTTTAATCGTTACTAGGATATAACCATGGTAATGATTTGTTGTGGACTTGCCAATCCTTGGGTCTTTCTTGTGGTTTGATCATTTATAGTATTTGTTCGTTAGGGAAAGTGTGGCATTGACATGCATATGATGTTATCATGTTGTCTATTTGGGTCCAAGCTTGTGTAAGTGTCTTATTGGATGTTGAGTTTCGTATTTGAGCCCATGTGGTGTTGTGTAGCGAGAAATGAAATAAAAAATCCCAGTAATTTTATGGTTTTATTTTTGTGTTGAAATTGTGGGCATTATAGTATGGAATTCATTCATAACCATGAATCTTCAAGATGAATTTCAAAGGGTAGTTGACAATATTTTCCACCTAAAGCCCTTCATTCTACACATGTGCCGGTCCAAGAGGGTTTTACATTGGATTTTAAATCAAATCCTCAAGAGGTACCAACTTAGGGGATCTAAACACCTTGTTACATGCATGGAAACCAATCCTAAGGGGAAGGCCACAAACTTAAGATAGTGTTTAACCCTTACCATTCCTATCGGATGGGATTGCGACAATGTCACTAAGCATGCATGGTATAAAGATAACTTGGATTTGGGTTCTTATTTTCCTTAAGCTAGGGGTACCATCAAGTGTAATGATTTAGGTTCACCTAAAGTTTTTGTTTTCTACGTTATGAAGGATCACATGAGAAGCGTGTACATAAAAGGTTTTTATACCAAGGTCAACTATTTTATTTCTATTTCTTTCATACAATTTCAAAGTAAATAACACAACACACCAAAGATTTAAACGTTAATTTTTTTATTGACATGCACTATAAGAGGTCAAATTCAATTTCAGTTAACATAAATATCAACCTTTTACAATACATAATTTTGAATCAAAATGACACCCATAATTAAATGCACATTTCCCAAAGCACCCTAAACACTAGCTACTCATACTTATTACAAAATTTCAATAATAAACATTTCAATATATTATTTTTTTGAGGAATGTTGAGTTAGCCTCTTCAATTTCATTATTTACAAGTAACATGCTAATATGTGATTATAAGTAACACTTCACTTACTCCATGTCTTGGTACTGCAACCACTTTTGCATGGTCAACACAAATGCTAGCATTGCATCCACCTAAACATAACATAATTAACATTTTCTAGTTTTCATTTACATAATCGAATACTTGAGACATAAGTAGAGAGGGTTAAAGATATATAATCATTTCATTGCACTTCATTTTTTACGATTTTAATGAAGTAAAATTTCTTAAAACAAGCCACAATATAGAGTTTCATACAGGTCATTTATAAGTGTCTATAAGTTTTCTTTTCGGCTTATTGACTTGACTAAGGTCCTACGACCTTCTTTTACATTTTCCTACTAGTTGTGAAAACATCCAATTTTATCTTAGAGGATAAGAAACTGCATTCAAAAACTAGATTTCGATGCTAAAATGCACAATAGGTAATTTCTACAAGCTCCCCTATAAATTGAGAATTCATAGAGGTGACAAAACTCGAAGCGGTGAAGCTGTTTACAAATGGTGAGTAGTTTTTGGGGCTACTAGTCATAATTGGATTGGTTTTAACCTTGTCAATCGAGTGACAAAGGAAAACAAAACTCCTCGAAAAACTAGCTAGCGATGTGTTTTCCCTGAGCCGATGGTTACAGGAAATTTTAGGTTTGTGAAGGAGAATAAACATTTCTTTGCTTAGGGTCCAAATGGCAAGCCCAAACAAAACTCAACTTTTCACTTTTATTGGCTTCCTAAAACTGCAAAATGAGTGTAACATGGCCCCTATAAGGGCGACAAAAAGAACATAAGCGGTCAATAGAGGTCAATCTAAGGCTTAACGCAACTCCCCACATAACAAGGAACATAGACGAAATTTGACATCTCTTTTACGGGGTTCAAAATTTTTTTTGTGAGTCTTGAAAAATCATGATTTACTTTTTACCAAGAGATGTAAGCTAGGTTTAAAGCGAACTCAAACTCAATTAGCGATTAGAGGGGTTGCAGCTATTTAGTTTGATTAAATTTTTCCCAAACATCTCGGAAAGAGGGTTTAAGAATATGGTTGTGCAACCTAAGGGTAGATCAGATTTGTGTAAGTCACAAGGTGAAGTGTTATTGTTTTACACTTTGAGTTCATTTAAAATAACCAATGGTATAAGAATATATGGATTTATATTTTTATTTAATTGCAATTAAAGAACCAAAAATATGGAAAATTATGGAAGATGAAGATAAAAGGAGACCATGCCTAAGGGGAAAATGAATTGACCAAATTTATGGAGCTTGTTTCCACATCTCCATAAGGAATTTCATCGAATTGTTTGTGTGCACCCTCAAAACCTCCATTTGCACCCTCCAAGAAGCCATATTAGACCATACATTATCCCACAACATAGCAAATAATCTTCTATAATAGTCAATATTTTAGCCATTCCAGGTAATATTTGGGTTGATTTTATCGATAAGGTAATGGTAGAAAAATAATTTTTGACGTGCGTAGGAGGATGTTAAATTTAACCCATGGGGACACTATTGGAAAAAATCTTCCTTTCATCAATTCCATTTCCAAAAAATTATACATCTCGTATTCTCTAAAATCATTTCCCCCACATCTTCTATCATAATGATCGTTTCCTCATGGATTTTCCAACAAACCCTTTTTCCCATTCCGCATCTGTTGCTCTCCATGAAATGAAATGAAGTCGAGGCGCTTCTTTAAAAATCCTTTAAGCCTCATCATGAACACCATTTTGCCTATATCTAGCAATCTGCGCACTCCAAGAACCAACCCCTTTCTACATAGTGTTGCGAATAGACAACAAATGGTTTCATGGAAATGAAGAGTGAAAGAGACAAATCTTGTAGAGACATACGTGGGATAGCAGGAAAAGCACTTCCAATGTCTTACTCAATACAACAACTACTCAAAATAAAAGATAAAGAGTAGGAAACAAAGTGGTATCCAATATCTACCACGAGAATAACACCTGCAAATGTTACAGTTCACATAGCATAGGTGCTCAAAAGCAAAAGAAGTAAAATAAATACGACTAAACATTACGCCGAATGAAGTGCCTCCTAATCCACACTCTATTTCTTCTTTCTCTACATACATCAACAAAACAATGGTAGGAAGTGGTTTTCTTTCCTCTTAGAGACATTGAACCCGCCTTAGATACAATACAGATCGGATCAATCAATCATATATAGTAAGAAATGAGGAGATATTAAGGTTTACAGATCTATCTCCTTGTACAATGTTGTTTAAACCAAATATGGTACTAATTTTAGGATGACTATTAGTGAGAGCTCCATTTAGGACAGTTCCTAGTTTTTCAAATACAATACCTCCCACATTCATCAACGTGGACCTCACCAACCTTCCTATGCTCATATTTTTCAATATCCCTGTAAACATGGCATTCCATGGGATAACATCTAGTTGAGACATTTTGAGAAAATGTTCATGTGCCTTGAAGGCATCAACATCCTCCCATAGAAATAAAACAGACAAAACAAAGAAATGTCATTGTCAAGGCGTTCTCCTCCATTGCACTTTGGAAGGTGTTTGAACTAAAACTCTTCCAAAATTTCTAACTATTGCATAGTTGTATTTGGAAGACACCACACTTGTCTTAAGCACCATTGGCGCGAGTGGAAAAGGTGATAGGGCCGGGTGGGAGACATGTTGGTTATAAAAATGTCGGTGGTTTAATGCTTGTGGGGATGCCCATGCCTTATCTCGTACTCCTACATGCCACCGCATGACACGGACCACCGCCTCCACCAATCTCTTTTAAAATTTCACCTACTTCTCCCCGGTATGCATCCAAGGTTGCCGATTGATTAATCATTATATTATTTTATTTATTAAAAATGATTTAATATATTTAATAATAATAATAATAATTTTAATTTTTTATCTCATTTCCTTTACTTGAAAATCTTTTAAAACATTTTAGTATATCCAATTATTATTATTATTATTATTATTATCATGTTAAATGTTAAACAACATTGTATTCCATATAACACACACACACACACACACACACACACACACATTATTTTATTTATTTGGCTCGTATTCTCAATGAATTTCATCTTGTCATGTACAATAATTTCTTGTAGTGATATGGGAAATTGAAGACATATTTTGCAAGTGTTGAAACATATAACATTTATGTTTGTTTGGAATCCTAAGTATGGATTAATGAAGAGATATTTTTGGCATGTGAATCCACCACGAAGTTTCTTTTGCATTTTTCCAACATAAATGATCAACCATCTCGATCATTAGCCTATTGACATGTCCATTGTGCATTTTTGGTGCAACTGCTAGTTACTCAATTCTTATATTATACACGTGAAAAGATAAGAAATCAGAGCAGTGGTGTTGGTGTGCCGTTTGTAGTTCACTGTGTGTGAAATGGTTGGTAAAAGATAACAGCACAAACATACACGTGAATATATTAACCTAAAGAAAGAAGTTTACAGGACATTGACACGAGACTTACAATAAGGTGAATGAAAATGACGAGGAGAAGTTAAAGAGAATCGCATTGAGTGGGCTTGAAAGAGAGTGTGTTCTGGGCATCATTGTAAAGGATATGGAAGTTTTGCTGTTGTATGTTGCCAAAAATTGAAGGATTCCCTGAAGGTTCACCCAGCATGGCGAGGCACAAGAGATCGGAAGATGCCTGAATGAAAAATGTGTCTGTAGGGAGCTCGTAATCCCAACCGCCTTTGAAGTTGAAGGTGAGGGAAGGCAAGGACACCTTACCTGAGGTTTGGTAGCACAGATCCAACCCCACTGAAGAGCCGTCTGCAAGAGTGAGATCAATGGCTGATTGAATGGCGTCTTTAAGAGGAGAGTAAGCGGCCTCATCCAAAATTGTAACTGTGGTTCCGGAGTCAATGATCATGCTTCCGCTGCCATCCGATTGCAGGTCAAAAGTTCCAGCAGGAATATCTACAGCCTGCCATCGAGGGTGATTCCTGTAATGGGAATGTACCAGAAAGTGGGAATAACACTGCTCTTAATGAGCGGGATAGACTTGGCTCCTCCACTCAAGGATCCGAAAAGAGAGGGCTGGTTTGTGAAGAAGAATCCGTGATGGAAAAGAGGCAGTAAGAGAATTTGTTGTCTACCTTGGAGCCCAACTGTGAGATGAGTGAGAGAGCACCTCTTCCCAATCCCACAAGACCTCCGCCCTGAGAGAATCCTTGTCCTTCATTGTCATGTCCACACCCAAAACCAATGCCCGCAACCTTGCTGCCACTCCCTATAGATAATGTCTCCGAAGACAGCACACCGCTGGTAAAGGAACCATCGCCGTACTGATACAAAAAGCTACAACCTGGATTGCATCCAGTTTGTGTATTCCCCCAAAAGCATCACAAAGAGAATCAGTGCAGGGAATCGTGGAATATGTGGAGGATTTGGAAGGGTCGAAGATTGGCGTGGGTTGGTTGAAGCAGTCCTCGCAAGGCTTGCACTGAGTCCATATCAGGTCGCTCCCCGTGTCCACAATGGCTTCAAAGCTCACAGTGGGAGTTCCCACTGCAACTTTCATCAGAAATTCTCCATCGCCCACTTGAACTGGCGTCTCAGCGTCTAGTTGTATAGACTTAGACTTGGTTACCTGCTGCTTCACAAATGCTTCTATTTTCCTCACTCATCTCTTACTTCGGTACACTGCAGACTGCAATCGCTCAGAAAAACTCAACTCTGCCTCTCGCTTTGATCTGCGCATCATATTCACCCTTATCACCCCCACATTTTCGTTATCAACATCAGTACCTCTCCGCGAAGGAGAGCCTTTTACTCCTCTATATAATAATCTACTGGATTGTATAGGATACATATATAGTAAGCAAGAAGGAGAGCCTTTTACTCCTCCCTCACTGTAAATGCGGCACACACGGAAACTAATTCACTCTGCTTTCAACTGGTTCTCCCTCTTGTCCTACTTACTCTGCTTATCATTATCATTACCGTTATCACACGGTGACATGACAAGCAATGGAGATACAAACAGGATCAACCTACTACTCTCCTCCTCATTTCTTATTTGTAAATTTTCACCATCTTCGAATATCATTGCTTTCACGTGTCCACCAATACTTCCAGGAGATAGAAACAGGATATATCAATCTGCTGCTGTCTTTCTCACAATGAAAATTCGCGAGTTGCAACCAAAAATATTGACGCCATCGCTGTTTAAGTTTAATCCTTAATTTTCTTGTCACTATATCTCGTTGAACTTCAATGATTAATTTTTTTTTTTAATAATTTGTTTTCTTCTTCTTATGAATTACTTCAACAATCATACTTCAAATATTAGATATTGAAATATGATTTAATATGTATTTTTTATATGTTGTTTGGTATCGGGATTGAAAATGGGTACCTCCTTTTATTCTATCGAAACATTCTTTTCTTGTAGTCTTGTATCAGTATAACAGTATCTGAAGATGGGGTTGTTATGAATTGATTCAAACAACAAATGCATTCTCATTTCTTTTACAAGTTCCCAAATATAATAAAATTCATTTGCTAATCATGGGTGTAAATATCACATCTGGGAGTTGTGTCTAAAAGAATGACACATCCTTTCCGTACTGATTGAGTAGTACTTATTGAGTAGAATTCAAAATTACATTACCCTTCCATTTGATTTTGTAGATACCGTCAATTCAAACCTTATTAGTTTTGATAAGAGTGGTTTGATATTTGATTAGTCTGTTGTCTTTATAAGGTGTCGCAAAAATATAATTAATAATGATTTGGTTCTCATAATTAGTTCTAATACTTCTTGGCATTGCTTTGTGTTTGTCAGGAAACTATAGACTTTACAACAATGAATAAACAAAATTTTGAATAATAAAACAACAGTTTACAGAGACAGTGATAAATGAAATATATAAAATACCAAACATGTAAGAGGCAGACACACTGATTTACGTTGAAACCCCAACTATGTGCCTAGGAAAGGAAACATCCATGGTGTAATATATCAAGCTTTTATTAACTCAAGATGAACAAATTACCCTGTGAACTCATTATAAGCAACTTTGGATCACCGAGAAAAATAATTACACCTAATTGGCAAAGAAATACGAGTTTGGATTCCTCATCCATATGTGCGGGACCCAACTTTGATCTTTGTGGTGGCTCATTGGGGTACTACACCTCCTACTCTTGCCAAAAAGGCCAAGACCACCTCTATAATAGTATCGATGCTCGGGGCCAACAATTCGGAGATAGCCAAGCCCAAAGTAGGACAAGCTAGAGCATGATTTGCAGGCATTTGATCTTGAGCTCTCGAGGATCCCTATGGGAGAGTCCACCCCTAAAGGTGAGATTCACAATCTCAAGCTTGATCACAGGGGTCATTGGGAGAGTGGAGAAAGGGCAATAAACCATAGAGCAAGCTGGAGGAGCAGGCTAAGGTTCTTACAAGTTTCATCAAGTCACTACCTCTTGTCAAGGATAAAGTTTTAGATCCTACCCCACTGACTACTCTTCCACCACCCGTGATTCTTAGCCAAGATGAAGTGCGAGTATCAAAGATATACACAAGTATTCCATCTATGGAAGGGCTATAGAGGCCATGGTGGATGATATGCTTGTTGCGGGGTTGAATTTCATTAGTGAAGCCTTGAACTCAAGTAGAAGGTGAATAATCTGTGAAGCTCTCCTCCATTATTGGAAATACGAGATAAAGAGCTCAAACTGGAGCAACAGCTGTATAGTAGACCTTCACCTTATGGGACAGGCTGATGAGAATATTTTAATGGCAAGCAAAGTCTTCGATGATGCGAAAGATAACTTGTCAAAATCATGGGTATATAGTGTGGAATGGAAAATCAAGGTCTTTGGAAGAAGCTTTGGGAGGATTGAGAAATAGGTGGCGAGCGAAGGGTGAGGCTTTCAAGACTTTGGTTGCATCCGCCTTCAAGGATATACATTGCCATCTCCGTGATGAGACCTCTTGTATGCCCCTATCTTTATAAGAAATCAAAGCTCGAGTTCGAGCTTTTGTCAAAGATAACTTGTTGAAAAGAGGATTCTATTTGAAGGAAAAGATGAAGGAGATCTTCTCTCTCAGTCTGCTTTATTGAAGAAGCAAATAAAGATCATCATACACACATCGAATTTGACAAAGAGATGGAGAAGTGCCTTAGATTTTGACCGGTCCACCACTGCTAACACATCGGTCCCTCGTGGCGAGAGACATAGCAGAGGCATTGAAAAGATTCAGCGGTAGATTCTAAAATCAGTGTGCCTCACTGTCAATCATGAACACTGTCTTCTTCTCCCCGACTTTTCTCCCTGCTTTCTTTCCTTATCTCGGATTTATTATAGTTAGTTGGTGTAATGCCCCGTTCGGCGTTTACCCTAGTTCTTGTCGCAATGACCCTCTTATGGAGCGTCGAGCAGCTGTGTGTAATTCTGATGTCTTGGCTCCATGGTCGGTCTTTGCTTCGTGTTCACCTTGAACGTTAACATCTACTTTATCCCCTTGGTTGCTTAGGCATGTTCACATGTTGTTTTAATCATTGTGAGTAATGGGAAATTCGATTCTTACTTCCTCGTGCTTGCTCATCATTTGCGATTCAATCTTCTCGGGTTGAATAGTAATTGTACAAAAATTCGTATACCTTTTTAGCTTATGGGAACTGCAGGTAATCTTGTAACTCCTTTTGCATTTGTATTAATATATCTTCTTTCGTATGCTTTGTGAGCTTACCTTAGTTAGTAGAGATTTTGTTATCCCGTATCTTTGCTGAAGGAGGGGCTCATGGGGGCACCTGGCGATGGGGAGGAAGTGTGATTTCAAATATATTTAAAGAATCTCATTAAAAATCTTGATTATTAGAATATGTATAAAAATTCAAATGCTATTCTGTAAGACACTTAGTAGCTTCCTCTAAATACATTCATTGATTTATTCTAATTGACTCTTGCTTGTGGATAAGGAAAAATAATTGGACAATGAGATTTTTCTCGGTAATTTTGAATGGCCAACTAATTTTTAAATGCTAAGAATTCATTGGAAAAGACCCGCAAAAATATTTTAACCTCTACCATGGAATTAGTAGGTCGTGGTGAGGACTGCGCGGTTTTTAAATCTTTTAATTAGCTTGCACCTACCCTCCACTGCCACCTTGGCCGACCAGGTCCATTCACAGGTCTTGATTGCAAGTGGATGACTTTAGTCTCCACCCAACCTGTAGACTGTAATGGCCATCACGTTTCTACCTTGCGTGAGGGAGATGGGAGTCGGTGGAGGCCTGTTTTTCTTCACCTGGATCTCTTTTTGATTCTTTTATTCAATGCGTATGGGCACAGTATGGTTTGACATGATGGCTAGTGAAGTAGGCGTGTGAGAGGCGTTTTCTTCCTGGTTGCGTGGGCAGAGAGGCCAGCAAAATCTTTCTGTCATGGCATTTTTCTTCCTGGTTCCTCCCTGCGCGCGTGGTTTTAGATGGAGCTTCAAGCTAGTGAAGCAGGCATGTTACCTCCACTTTCATTGAGTGAGCTTTGCGTAAGGTGTGTCCTTGTCGAGGATCCACAAGCCAAGAACCCTTGGCAACATTTAGCTGGCAGCGGCGGGAAAGATAGCAGAGCATTGTGGGTTGCAGCTTACGAGTTGGTGCATTCTTTCTCGCGGGTTTATTGGGTTAAAGAGAGGATTCGACTGTTTAACTCTCCCTTCAGGAGTGCGTGGGATCGAAAAATGGGAAGGCGTTCTCCTTCCGATGGCAGCTCTTCTTCTCCCTCTATCGCTTCGTTTTCCCCACACTTTGTGAATGCAGACACCCCATGGCATGTCACGGCTCCTCCTCATCGGATGGACGATACCGTTGCAGTTGAGTATGGAAGAAATGCGGTGGCAGGCATGTTGCAGTATAGTAGAAGCCTTTGTGAGCGCTTCCAGACAAGCAGGTTGTCCAACTATGTTGTTATCTGTTCAGTATCAGATGCATCCTCAAATTCGGGTTTCTCCTTCAAGATTTTTTATCAAAATCGACTATGTGATAGTGAGAGTGTTACCAAGAGACCTGATGATATTTATTTACAAAGATTCTCTATTGAGACCCCCCCATTGATTTGTGGCATTCTGTCACGTTTTGCCTGTGCACTTTGCGTGGATTCTCTCTCTCCTTGCATACATTTTTTTTGGAGGCGTATTTCTTCTTCAAATTTCTATTATCCTTGTTCCTTGTGCTTTTTTGATGCCTCTGTCCTTCTCTGGTGCCCCATCTTTAACACAGGCTGGAAGGTTGTTTAGAGGGTTGTGCAGTCTGGCCTTGTCCCTTTCTTTCAAGTATGTGCTGGACTTTTGTCATTAAAACCATATTGTGCATACCGTAGTCTTGACAAAGACCTTTGAGACCCTTTGTTGTTTCCGTTCGACGTTTCTTATAAAATGGAGCTCTGCCCAGGCTAAGCATAGACGAGAATGGAGCTTGAGTGCCCAGCCTATAAAAAGGGAGATTCGACCTGAGGATTGTTGTTGCTGGTCCGGGCGGTGTCCATGAAACCTTTGAATCTGGAGAAAAAGGAAAGATATTTCTACACTTTTCTACTGTTACTATATTTAAAATTATTGTGAAATCGAACCACTTTTCCTTCCATTGATTTGTCGGTTTGATGTCATGATGGGAGATTTCCCCTTTCTGCTTGTTTCTTCTTGTTTTAGCTTTTATCGTTGTCGAAGTATGTTGGTCGAAAGGATGGGTGTGCCCTCTCCTTTGGGTGTTATGTTTCTCTTGCTCGAGTGATAGACCTTCGTCTATTTTTTATGTATTAATTCTTCTCTGTGATTGAGTTGCAAGTTATTATGTTGATCAAACTAGTATTTTTGTTATCATGGAAGTAAGTTTATGATAACTATGAAGCCCTCCCTAGCACCCAACTTTGTGTTTGACATTTTTGTAAGCTCCTTCACAAGTCCCTTTGATAACCTTTTGGCATCGAGAAAGGAAGGTTGTAGGATTAGTGTGATCAATGCTTGGGCTAGCCAGCTTAGAGTTTCGGTATTAAAACTTGTAGAATGAAAAGGTTTGTGTGCAATGTGTTTTCCGTCTCACGTGTTTAGACTCTTATATTATCCTTCATCTCGTTTCTAGGCTTTTAGGGCCATCCTCAAGAAGTACCTTGACCATCCCTATCAACTTGAACCATAACTAGCTTTTCGGATCAACTAAGCTCGAGGTTTCATTGTGCGAATCCAGTACCTCATTAACACTAGAATAGATTTGGTCTAATCCCCCTCTCGGAATTGTTGTTGATGGCGCTCTTCTATTTTTCCTAACTTGCATTATTTCTCCTTTGTAATGTTAACGCTATTAATTAATATTGGTCAGCTTTTATGCACGTAATTACCTTAATATTTTGTGGTGGAAATTTCCTTAAATGTGATTAATCTTGGGAAAAACTCATCTTTCATTTGATAGTCTTATGGATTCATAGCGGAAGGTTTTGTTTTGATAATGTCACTTAGAAATTATGTTTGTATCTATGTGTGACGGTTGATTGTGTTACCAAGGGTTGCCTTAAAATATTGTTGTTTTGGGAAATAGGTAATTTATTTTAAATTAACCAAACATTAGAATTGTTGTGGAGGTTTGCAAATATTTAGTGTTATAAAATTTGTTGATGACATTATTGTATACTCTTGTTTGACGGAACTCCCTTCTTCTCTCGCGTGTTTACTACTAGCCTGTAAGACTTTGACCCTTCTTGGATGATTGGAAAATCTCTTGGAGTTAATGGTCAAAACTAGTATACTTTGCCTTCGCTTCGAAACTTATGTTGTGTGTATACTCTATTTGATTTCGGTTTGAAACTCAATTATACATGGCTTTTTGTGTTAATTTTTGAAACCCGTGGTTCCCCTTTCTTGGGCCGATCAACTCTTGTTCTTTTAGGAATATATTATTTTAGCCTATGCGTTTGGTACCTTTGATAAATTTCTAGATGGTTGGTCTATATATCAAATCTCAATCTTGTAATTATTGTTTAATTACTTACTTGACGGGAATTCTTTTTTTGCTAGATTGTTTATTTTCTCCTTATAGGGCCAAGGGCCATTCTCATACGATTGCTATACTTTCGTTGCTTTTACTCCTAACTGAAGTACAAGGTCTTCTCCTTCTTTGATTGGCATGATGGAGACTTTATTATAACTTGATGTGTTGATAGTGTTTAGAGGTTTGACCCAATTCTTGTAATAAAGTGCTTCCTTTTTGTGGTATTGTTAGATAATAGTTATGGTGGTTTTGTGTAGCCTTATCTTGCTCAGTTCTCGCGAACTGACTCTTGTGGAAAATTTGTTGCAGATGGATTTTTGCGAGTAGATGAGGGATAGACTTGTAGATTTTTACATCAACCTCAGTTGAGAAGTTATTTTGCATGAATCCTTTTTATATTGTTCAACTATTGATAACATCTAGTGGAAATTTGAGAAGAGGATCAATGTCTTAGTATATTGTATCGTGGATTATGTCGTCTTAACTTTGGAACCTTGAATTGTCTGTCTATCTTGGAAAATATAAGAAAATTTGTTTACCGCTTGTTGAGTGACCTTAATGGATTATCGGTATTCTAAGAGTTGATGTAACCTTTTTCGTTTTCGTAAATGAATATTGTTAAACTTTACCCCTACGATTAAATGTTGAGTTAAATCTTTCTAAGACTTAGTAATAGTGTGTTATAAGTAAAATAAAATGGGTTGTTTAATACTTATAGAAGTTAAAATAAAATTTATATTGCAAATAAATTAGTGTAGAGGTGACCAACTTGAGAGCATGTAATTCCATAAGTGATCAAAGATGAAACTATCCTTTGTTAAGTAACATTATATAACTTGATATCCCTAGCTACACTAGTGAACACTATCCCTTTTATGGTGAAATTCTTAAACGGACTTAAAGGAAATCTATGGTTAGTTCTGGAAGATAATAAGATTTAATAAGCAGGAGAAAACACTTTAAAAACCACGCAATCTATCTCTTAGCCATTGGATGGTAAATTGTTTTATTTTTATAAAACTCATTTAGTAAAGCCTAAGTAAAATCTTTAATAATTCTGGTTAAGTTCTCAAGTTTCAATTAAATCTTGGTAATAACAAATGAGGTCTTGAAGATGATTTCAACTCAACCTTCTCCCTCTAACCTTTTCCAAGGTGCTTTGTATTTCTTCTCTTAAGTGTGTTGAACGCGAACCCATGTTGTCATATGGGCATGAACAAGTTCTAGTAGCGTAAGTGTAAATAGATGGCCTTGTGGAATTAAATTACCCCTTTCTCTAAATAAACGAATTAAGCAAATAAATGTCATAATAGAGAAGATTTAAAGATGATTACTCATTTAGTAAAGCCTAAGGAAAATCTTTAATAATTTTGGTTAAGTTCTCAAGTTTCAATTAAATCTTGGTAATAACAAATGAGGTCTTAAAGATGATTTCAACTCAACCTTCTCCCTCTAACCTTTTTCCAAGGTGCTTTGTATTTCTTCTCTTAAGTGTGTTGAACGCAAACCCATGTTGTCATATGGGCATGAACAAGTTCTAGTAGCGTAAGTGTAAATAGATGGCCTTGTGGAATTAAATTACCCCTTTCTCTAAATAAATGAATTAAGAAAATAAATGTCATAATAGAGAAGATTTAAAGATGATTACTCAGTGTAAAAAGAATAAACTTAGCTTGGTAAGATGAATTGTATGAATCATATCTTGAGCCTCCTTGAAAACATAAGCTAAGAATTGCAAGATGTCTTTTTAAAATAAATAACCCTCAAGAATATCTCATTGTGGATGGCCCTAACTGTAAGTGTGTTATGTGGTTGGACTTCTATGTTGTCATGTCAAAAAGAAAAAGTGTATTATCCTTTTGGGTGTGAGGCGTTTCCGTGTTGACCTTGTGGTCATCCCGTAACAAGTGGTTCACAGAGTTGGTTGTAACTTTGTGATGACATGTTGTGTAGTGTTGTGTGTGGAAGCAAGCAAAAAAAAATTATCCTGTCTTTTCTTTGTGTTGTTCGTGTGTGATTTTTTTTGGTACATTACAGGTTGGGGTTTTGCGTTAAGCAACCCTTTAACTAAGCATTATTTTAAAGAAGTAGTTACGAGGGTAACTGATTTGTAAACTATATAATAGCCTCTCCTCGCCATTTTTGAGGAGGAAAAATTGGCTTATTTATGAAAGTGTAGGAAATAATAAAGACAATCAATACAAAAGGATTCTCTTTCTTTGTTCATCCGATTCCTTTATTTCACAACTATACATTAAATATTATTAGATCATTTGTCTCGCATAATACCAAGAAGCTTTGTATTCTTGTAAATGTTATTTATGGGCTGTGTGTCCCTCGAATAGCATCTTAGTAACTCAAATATAAATGGTCCAATTCCAATTCATTGTATTGGCATGCATAAGGAATTATTTTGTCCTATAATTGGAAAATACTTTTCTACTCATTTCCTTGTCTTCATTCTTCTATGCTTTTGTGATTGATAATCTATTTCATTTCACAAAGCTTTCATGATCTCTGAAGTTCCTTCTCAAAGCTATGTGTTGTACATTTTAAAATAAGTTTTGCTTTTAAATAAGGGAACCTCTCCCATTAAAGAGGAGGGACTTCTTGTCCCTTGACTATTGCTCTCATTAGGATCTTCTTTTGATGACCAACACTCATTGAGGAAAAATATCTTATAAGGGGAGGGAGATGTAATTCTAGACTTCCCCTCTTCCATTAATTATGGTTTGCATTTCAAACCATATTATAAAAAACTAAACAAAAGAAAAGGCAATAAATTAGATCCTCATAATGAGGAAAGGGATTTGGAGTCTGTTAGGTCCTAGAGGCATGCTTTAGGCATGGGTCTCTTCACGCGAAAACTAAAAACTTTCACCATATTAAAAAAATAGGTCTCATATATAAATAGTTCACTATATCTACTTATTGTACTTCCATCTTGTGCAAAAATAGATGTTCTAGTTTGGGCGTGGACATCTTTTAAAGTAATAAAAAGAAGGGATTTTGGCATATTTTTTACAGATGTGAATTCTTGATAGCAATAAATGAAAATTGAAGGTCTTAATAGGTGTTGGTACCCAAATTAGTTCTCCTTTTAATCCGAGCAGCATCGAAATATGGCATGAAGCTTGAAGTCAAATAGATCATGATGTGTGTCATTTTATAGTCGGGATGTGATCTAATTGGCACTCAGTTGGTGGAGAGATGGATATCACCTTAAAAGGATCCGATCGACCCTCACTATTCTTGGTTGTGCCTTTCAACCAAGGTAAGAGAACCTATATCTTGTAACCCCCAAATCTTTGAAGGAGATGAAGATATCCCTCAATTTATGCAAGTACTATGAAAAGGCCTTGGGAAAATATGATCAACACTCCAAATCTGACTTTCACAAGTTGTCACTCCCAGATTATGGAGATATTTTCAATGCAAGGCAATGGTTATTGAAGACGTTGTATAATCCTGATTTGTCTTCTCCATTTTTGTGAATGGATTGTATTCTTTTGTTGATACACAATGCAGATGCAGGGGTAGTATGGGTAGGATTAGTTTGTTTGAATGAAATTTTTGGTGGGGTATTAATGAGACAAACTGAGATATATTAGATCTTTGACAACCTCTACAATACTCGAAACAACTATCAGATAAAATGCTTCAAATAATCAAGACATTCTTTCATCTAGAAGAGGCATAAATGGAAGCCCAAGCAGTACTCTTCACACAATATTTGAGAATTCACCACAAAAGCTTGAAGTAAAGAACTCAAATAAACACAAAAATCCATGATCAAACCATGCCTAAGGTACCCTCAAAGGCTTACAAGCAATCTCTACTGATAAGGAAGATCAAGTGATTTTGAATTTGTTTATCTCTTTATCGATGAAGGCTCTTTTGAACATGAGATTGCAAATGCCACTAAACTATCAACAAGAAATGGAGATTCTACGTGATTTCTAAATAATTTCAATGCAAGATTGCAACAAGAACAATGAAAACTATTTGCAGGCATTTAAAAATGATAACAAACATCATATTGCCTAGAAAAACACAGATTAACTCAAAAGCTTGTTAGATTCATTAGCGAGGGAGAATTTCATGAACAATCTCGGAGCCAGTGTGTGATGGCTATACACTTATAACCAACTCACATACATGAAGATCAAACACAGAAGAAATTATCCCATTTCTTTGGTGGGTTTATCAGAAGACGAGCCTTTTCTTAGAATTTTCTCGTGATTTTCAAATATTTCCCGACCCTTTACAATTTCTCCAAAATGCATTATATACCTCATGCCACATTGGAGCCTTCTTTCCCAAGCAAAAAAATTTTCCATGGGATCAAATTTATTACAACAATCCTCATGATTCAATGAAAATGACATCAAACGAGAAAAACACTCGCGAGTTGCCAAGTGTGCCAAAAATATTAAATCATTACAAATATTTGGATCATTATCCATCCTGGAGGCACATTTTTCATCATTGAGGCATGCAAACACCCTTCCTCTCATCATTTCACCTTTTAAAACTACCTCTCTTGCAATTTTTGATTTTGTCATTTCATGTTTACTATTTCGAATTTTGGGGCAAAAATTATTTCAAAAACACCTCAAATCAAATAATTAAGCCATGAAAGTGATGCCAATGATCCTGGAAGGCCAAGATGACACAAAATCACTATAAATTTGATGAATTTTGATGCAAAATTCGTGATTCCAAGCTTCTTGAGAAAAAATGTTGGCTAAAAATGAAAATGCCTGATTGCCCTTGATCTACTACGTGTCAAACTATGATTGGGAACAAATTTGAGATTATTTTTTACTTTTCCACATTTTTTAAAAATGGAAAATTTTGACCCTTTCTCTGCCCTCTGCCTTTGAATTTTGGAGTTGACACGTGGCATATGGTGGGTCCCATTGAAATCACACTTTAATTCTGCACATTTTTACCTTTTTTGGAAATTGGGAAAATTTCACTTTGTACCTCGCGGGCCTACACCTCTAATTTTTCCCTCACCACTGTCTCCTTGTGATTCGCTAGTTGGTTAGCGCATCAAATTTTTAGTTTGAGTCCTTTTGGAAAAAGGGAAAAAATCCCCATTTCCCTCCGTAGACCCGCGGACCCGCGGACCCGCCTCTTGCAAATTGTGGACACGTGTCCTCTTTTTATTGGCCACAGGATTTCAGGCCAAAAATTTACTTTAACTTTATTGTGAAAAAGGAAAAAAATCCCCTTTTCCCTTTCACGACCCACTCTACGCCGTTGTGATGCCACATGTCCACTCTCAATTAGCTGCGGGGTTTTGGGCCAAGTTTTGACTTTTAAATTTTTACAAAGTAAAGTCTAAAAATTACAAGGGAATCCGACCACCCTTGACCCGCCACATTGCCAATACCTCCTGAGGATGAATTTGATGGGAAAATGACGCCCATATGACCATCAAAACACAAAAAATTCAAAGGATGCCCTAGAATTCAATTTTTCGCCAAGGATGGCAAATTTTTGATTTTAAATCAACTGAAGCATGATTTCCAAACATTTTCGACCTTGGGATTGGATTTTCAAATAAAAACAAGTATGAATTGATCAATTTCGATTTTTCCACAATGTGGAAAAGGGAAAAAATGACACAGCCCGCAAAATTGGAAGAACTAGGGCATAGAAAAGGGAAAACTTGGAATATTCCTTTAAATTGGGGAAAATCAATTTGAACCAACCCCAAGTACTCAAATGTTCTCTCTTATGATCGGGAATTCTAAGCAACTCAATAATTAGAACACTCACTTTAATTTGGCTCAATACAGGCTATGTCATAGGGAACACTTTTTGGTAGGAAAACATTGGAAGGAGACAAGAAGATTCATTAGATGGCAAGGGATTCTTGGTAGCTTGGGCATGAGGAGGACTGTAATTTTGCTTGATATAGACAAGAAGGAGAATGGAGAAATCAAAGAATCTCAAATCACGACATGCCCAAGGCACACAAAATGGGTGCACGACACGGAGTGTCGCAGAGGAAGCAGTGTGCCCAAGGCGCACGAGAATGGGCGCACGACACGAGTGTCGGCGAGGAAGCAGTGCGCCAAGGCACACAGAAATGGGCGCACGACACATGAGTGTCGAAGGAGAAATGGTGTGCCCAGGCGCGAGAATGGGCTGCATGACATACGGAGTGTCGATAGAGGAAATGGTGTGCCCAAGGCGCGTAGATGGGGCGCATGGAAATGAGTGTCGGCAGGGAAATGTATGCGCGCGCATGAGCTTGGCGCACGACAATGGATGGTGCACGGAAATGAGTGTCGATAGGGAAATGAAGTGCGCACTTGCGTAGTGTCGATAGGGAAGGGCGCACACGGAAATGAAGTATCGACACACACACATGGATGCGCCCTTGGCGCACCTTGAGAGTGCGCAACATTTTGGCAACATTTTGATAGGCGAGACCACAGCGCGAGATATTGAGATGGCCATAACTTTTGGTAGGAGCTCGGATTCATGAGGTTGGACTTTTGGAAAGCTTACGAGGTCCTCTATCCAACTACTGACTGGATATCTTTAATTGGATGAGAAAAATTCTTAAAAATTCAAAAATACAGTTCGCCACTTTTGGGTTATTTGGGTTCTCACCTACCATCATTATGAGATGAGTTAAGTGCATTACGGAGGTGGTTGGGGCAGATTTGATTTTCTCTCTCTTTTCTCTCTCATTCTTCCTATAAATTGTAAGGAGGGGCTTCTTTCTAAAGGTTGGACATTTGTTTTGCCCCTCCCTTCTTCTCTTTGGCGAGTGAACTTGTGGAGTTAAAACCTCCCATTTGAAAGCGTAATGCAACCTTGCCTCTTGGCATTTTGCGGTGTGTTGTATCAATCTTTGGAGAGCAAATTAATGCATGCGTGGATGATTCTCAACCCCTCTGTATTCATTTGCATCCCCTTGATCTTTTTTGTGAATCGGCTATTTGTGCATGATCTTGCATTGCATTTTAATGGTCTGTGTTTATTGGCAAGACAGGTGTTCTTCATTCCTCGGTGCATCACCTTTGTAGTTTAGGTTTTATTTTATGCATTTTCTTACCCTGTCTCCTTGGCAAGTTAGATTAGGTTTTTAGTAAACCCTCTGCATTTCTACGTGTGCATCTGAACAGAGGAATAGGAACCGGCCTTCATCCGGAGAGCTTTTCCGATTTCGTGAGTCCCACACTTGGGAAAAGCTCCATGTTATGCAATCATACTGAGAGTCTCAACCCATCGTGTTGCAGACATTCAGGGGTGCTGCGATTCGACATCAATAGTTTTGGCATGCCCGGTGGGACCAAGAGGTCATTCCACAAGATTTGAAGGAGTTTTCATGAAATTCGGCCTTAAAAATTGTAGGTTTTACAGTTTCAGTTTTTCACCTTCCAGGCTGAACTTTGAAATCAATTTTCAAGGACTTAACTTGCTCGAAACAAGTCAAAATTTCACCAGTTGATAGATCGGGGGATAATCTTCAAAAGGGTATTCTTAGATTTTTGAGATTTTGACTTTCAAAATTTCATGGTTTTTTGATTTTGGATTTGGTTTTGGAAGTCGGCATTTTGGATTTTGGGATTTGTCATTCCAAATCAAATTCCAAACTCTAAAATATCAAAAAATACAGGTCTTTCAAAATTCTATTTTTAAATATTGTCAGGTTTGGTGTGTAACTTGGTAGAAGTCTGCCTTTTGAGGCTCATTTTTTCTAACACATCTGGCGACTCCGAAGGGGATAGAATTCAGCGGTGTAGCAAAGGTTGCCCAGGCATATGAGAAGAATTCAAACCAGGTCAATACTCGAGAAGAGGGCTATTTTCCACTTGCAACTTTCACCAGGTAGAGGAAGGAGAGGAAGAAGACCACAAAGATCACCATCTCCACCTAACAGGACTTTGTCTACACCTCCACCTGGTAGGCCTTTTCTCGCATCGACCAGGGTTCTTAGGCCAATCATAATGGCACATCTACCACCGAATCCCTTTGTCAATTTCACGGGTAGTAGTCCACTTGCCCTAAATGCTCAGAATCAAATTCCAGTTGCAGCACTAAAGAACATACCCTATTTCACAGGAGAAAATCATACTACTCCTATTGATCACATCCAGGATATTGCTAATGCATGTGCAATTCACGAAATAAATGAAATGGATGTTGCGGTCAAGCTGTTGGCTTCATCTTTCAAAGGTAAGGCCTTACAATGGTTTAGGAGCCTAGTAGTAGGGTCTATTACGAATTGGAACCAACTTTGTTAGCTCTTTGACCAATTCGGGAGAGGCGGACAATTTATCTTTATTGGAGCAGTGACAACAATCAAAAAGGGCTCTAATGAACAAATGCAGATTTCAACTTCTTGATTCCAACGGACATGGGACGAGGATTCCAATAGCCGTTAGACCGACCACCGAAGGAGCATTCCTTTATTTCTTAAAGGCTATAAATTGAGACATAGCCATGATGATCAATCGATGGGAGGACAACAGCTTGCGCCAGGGGCCTCGACACGGCTATCGGAGCGAGAGAACTGTTTGATCAAGTGGCAAGCTTGCACCGAGGCCACAATGCCTCTCTATCGGATATGGGAAATCCTACTGACAGTCAAGCACGAGTTGAATCCCATTCCAACTCCTAGAAATCAAAGCAATAATGAGGCGTCGACTTCTTCAAATACTTGAAAGGAATTGCAGGAGGTCATGAAACAATTGCTACGAGAACCTTGGAAATGAGCTTGTGACTATCGAAAAGACAACAAGCTCAAAGTCTTAGACCGTATCGGCCTCGAAGCACGAGTGCAAGCTAGGCCCCATACCAACAAAATAGACCACCACCTCGGGCTGCAAATCAAAACCAAAACCAGGACAACCTCAAGCTGCGAGGCCATTTCGGCCGTATGTATGATCCAAATCTGGCAGCGTCCTCAAGAGCTTTGGTCGACACAAAATAACATGGCGGGAGTACGGTGGTGTTACCCTTGCAATCTACCTCACAATCGGTCGGCATGTTTCAATGGTGCACTAAATCGAGGCCTTGATGGTGCAAACCATTGGTGTTCCTCAAGAACCAAGCCGGGAGGAGAATCAGCAGCGACAACAAACGCAACAAGAAGGACCTCAGCGAAACCACATTGGCAAATTGGCAAGCGGAAGACTTACGTGGAGTTAACCAGCATGACCTTTTCAAGGCGTGGGCTGACACACGGTCAAAGAAGAGAAATATAGGAGAGGGACAACCGTGTAATCAGTTGTTTCTCAACCCACTCTTACACAACAAGGGTCGATGGTAGACCAAACGCAGCTCAAATGTGCAAAATCAACCCTAAGGTACTGTTGTAGCAACACACGCACATGCTCGAAGCTCGAGAAAAGTTTGCACCAAGTAAGGGACAACAAAAGGACAATTCATCCCCTTTTGACATCATTGATCAAATGAAGAAGACGAATGTGAATATATCAATGTGGGAATCTTTATCCATCCCAGGACAAAGAGATCTTCTACAAGCTGCCATGAATTGGTCAACTTGAACCAACGAGGCCCATATGCAAGAGAAGGTCCTCACGAATCTTGCTCGGCTGAAGGGAATCATGGAGGACAACAAGGTAAAGTTTTGAAACCCCCTCCATTCTATATTTCATTAATCATCGGGGATAAATTAGTACACAATTGCATGATTGATTAGGGCAAGTAGTTCGGTGATGCAGAAGAAAATAGCGGATCATTTGGGTTTGAAATATGAGCGATCTTTGAAAGGAGTAGTGCAGCTAGATGGAGCAGCGGTAGGAAGCTGTTGGAGTCATCGAGGGTTAAGCCTAACACTACATTCTGTCCTAATGTTGAGTTCTGCAAGATGTATACGTGATTGACCTTCGCCACTCTTTGCGTTGTGTCTATCGAGAGACTTCTTTGCAAAAATCGGTGGATATTTATCTGCAGATTGGTCACACATGATTTTAGGACAAGGTATGGAGCAAAGCAACAATCGGTCAGAACCAATTGCCAATTTCCATATTGAGCCTCATGTACCAAATCCTATCAATGCAAATTGCTCGGCTTTTGATCGGGAGGAGTGTTCAAGTGATCTAGAAAGCAGTACTAAGGTCGAGGAATTCTGATTTAACTTTGGATGAATGGGCAAACAAGAGTCATGAATTTGACCCATCTGAGAAATTGAAGAATCTGAATTGGGCGTGTATTGTATACACGAAGAAAATTCACCCATTCCGACATCATTCGGCTGAACAAAAGGATGAAAACAAAGTTTGGAAATTATTTTTCGATGGTTCGAGAAGCGAGACAAGAGTCTTTGGAGGTGGTGCGATGTTGATTTCACCACAAGACATCAAATATTTTCAGCTTTTCGTTTCCAGTTTTCTGTTCAAACAACACGGTGAATATGAAGCATTGATTCATGGAATTCATTGGGCGGGAAAAGGGGCATAAAGAACTTGCGAGGTGTTTGGAGATAGTGAGCTAATCGTCGACCAAGTTAGGGGACAACATCTACAAAGAATGACTTTTTGAGGAGCTACTGAGAATAGGGTATGGGACCTCATTGAGGATTTGAAGCTTTCAACATTGTGTCCATACCCGGAAGAAAAATGAAAGTCGCGAGATAGGCTCGCGGTGAGTTGGAGCAGCAACGTTTGATGTGGTTGACAACATCGAGAAGGGAAAAACACAGCCACATATCCATGTGATTGTGAGGCAGCGATTCAGATAATAACACAAGTGGCGGTGTTTGAGAAGCGATGATCAGCAGATCGTCAATTTCTTACAAGAAGAGGCTGAATTCTCGGCTAGGAATCGGGATGATTAGAGCAGCGGTATGGGGATCAAGTAGTGCGGCTGTGGACAAACAAGCTTCCTAAGGGTTTAGTAACATTGGAGTCTATCTTGACCCTAACGACCGAGTTTCGTAAGGAAAAGGCTAACATACTGAGTCAGAGAGAAGATTGAGCCAATTCCGGTTGGGGAAGGCAAAACACTTCAAATTGGTAAAGTGGCCTTTGAGCGGGAGAAATCAGATTTCATACTGACTTTGCCAAGAATTTCCAGATGTCTTCGCTTGGAGCTATGAAGACTTAAGAGGATTCGATCCAAATTTGGCACAACATACCATAGAATTGGATCGGATGCTAAGCCCATCGGGCGAGAAGCGAGAGACAGTCAACCCTCACATTGAACCTCTAATGAAGAAAGAGCTAAATAAGCTAATAGAGGCAAGCATTATATTCCGATCAAGCACTCAATTTGGGTTGCAAACTTGGTTCGGTCGGGAAGAAGAGTGGAGAAATCAGGTTGTGTGTGGATTTCGAGACCTAAACAGGGCATCTCTCAAAGACCATTACCCACTTCCTTGATGGAACAAATATTGCAAGTAGTATCGGTTGGAGAGATTCTCTCTCTAGATGGCTACTCGAGGTGCAATCGAGGTGATGGTGAAAGAAGATGACCAATTCAAGAGCGACTTTCACCACCGAATGGGGGACTATGCCTACTGAAAGATGCCATTTGGGCTATCAAATCTTTGGGGCCACTTTCAAAGGGCAATGGATATGGCATTTAAGGGGTTGATCAATAAAATAGTTTTGATATATCTTGTGACATCTTTGTATTCTCAAAAATGCAGCGGATCACCTCTGTCATTTGAGGCAAGTATTTGAGAGTGTAGAAGATTTGGGGTATCATTGAATCCCAAAAATGCATATTTTGGCTCACGAGGGAAAACTTCTAGGCCATATTGTTTCAAAGGAGGGTTGATGATTGACCCGAGAAAGAGTTGAAGCGGTCGAGCATTGCCATTGCCAAGTCACAGAAGGCTCTTCAAAGCTTCTTGGGAAGGATCAATTTTGTCCATGATTTGTTCCAAATTTTCTTTGCTCTTGTGAAGCCAATAACGTTGATGTTAAAGAAGAGTATGGCATTTAAGTGGACATCGAAGGCAAGGCAAGTTTTGAGGCAATAAAAGAGGCTATATCTCAAGCTCGACTCTCGTCAATCGAGACTTCTCAAGGACTTCGTCTTTATATGCCTTTGGTGGTGGGGACACGATTTCTGCAATCTGGTACAACAAAACAAAGGAGGATTAGAACAACCGAGTTGCTTTCTTGATCAAGGCTTGGAGGAATACGAAACTAGGTACTCTTTCATTGAAAAGCATGTCCTTGCGTGTCGGGAGCTTAAAGAAATTCAAGCACCTAGTCTCAAACAACAAGATCAATTATTGGTCTCTCATGCGGGAGTCGGGGACTTCCTTCTAAACAAGGATCGAATGAGAAGCGTGCGGGATGGATAACTCGTGTCATGGAATATGACATCGAGATCAAGGTCACCAAACTAGTACGTGGGAAGGGACTATGTGAGCAGCTAGCCTTGAGTCAACAAGTTGAAGCAGGTGATGAAAAAGAGGTTGTCTTGGTACTACAGGATAATCAAGAACAAGAAAATGATGATGTGCCCACTCCTTGTTGGACTCAGAATGTGATACACTTCCTACAGACAGGCCTATGCCCCCCAGAAATGAGAAAAGCAAAGAGGAGATACTTCAGATTACAAGCCATTCCATATGTGCTTGTTGATGGTGTTTTGTTTAAGAAAGACATCAATGGAGTTCTATTGAGGTGCATTGGGACAGGTCAAATTGAGAGGGTGTTACGAGATTTTCACGATGGAGATTCTGGAGGACATTTTCCCCATGAGTAACAGCTCTCAAGATAATGAAGGCAGGGTATTATTGGCCGACAGTCTTGAGTGACTGCTATACATGGATAAGAAAGTGCAAGAAATGTGCACTCTTCAGAGGCAAAGAAAGACTAGCAGCACTTCCATTGCACCCAATTTGGTTGACCAACCATTTATGCAATGAGATTGGACTTCATCGGGGTCATCAAACCCAAACTCAAGCCAAGGCCACAAGTGGATTCTCACGGCAGCGGACTATTTCACCAAGTGGACCGAAGCGTAGTGGCGCTCAAAGAAGCAAATGAGTCTAACATACTAGACTTTTATGAAGGAATAGTGACCGGGTTTGGTGTGCGGCCACTATCATATCGACAATGCATTGGCATTTATAGGTTCAAGATTACTGAGAATGGGCTGTCAAGAATGGAATCTATTTGAGCACCTCTTCAAATTATTACCCGCGGGGTAATGGGCGAGAGAATCCATGAACAAAAATTTGCTAAGAATCATCGGGAGGACTACGGATGAAAATCAAAGAACATGGCATACCAAGCTAAAATCAGCATTATGGGTGTGAGAATAACACCAAAAGAGGTCTACTGGTAATTCCCCTTACAAGTTGGTCTATGGAAAAGAGCGTGTGCCTATATCATTAGAAGCTGCCTACATTGGAGTTCATGAAGCGGTTGGAGTTGGTGAGTTTGAACCAATGGAGGCTAGGTATGCGAGTTGATGGAATTGGAAGAAATTAGAGAACATGCGGTTCAAACAATTGAGAAAGATCGAGGCCTTAGTAAAAAGATGGTTTGATAAAAAGAGAGCAAGGACCTTGGGGAAGGGGACCTAGTTACGAAATGGGATGCGAGATCGGGCAAAACCGGAAGGCATTCCAAGTTTGATGCCATTTGGAGTGGCCCCTACATGGTCACGGGATGTAAAAGTAGTAATGCCTTCGATTGTCTACATTGGATGGAGAAGAACTCCGATTCGGTTAACGGAATCCATCTTAAACATTTCTACTAAAAGGAAAAGGTTTACCCTTGTAAATATTAGCCTAGATTTCAATTCCTCTAAGTGCGTATGCACATTGTCTTGTTGTAGTTAGGTTTGTTTCCCTAAGTGCTTTGGCACAGGTTTTGTTGCTCTCAGGTTGATTTCTCTGATTCAGCGTGCTTCGAAGAAGAAGTTGCGGTATCAGGCTCGGGATCAGATATCAGGTTGGTTTCAGGTTATTGCTTATGACTCCATGCCCAATGGATTGCTAAAAGGCCACTGATCTTCTACCTAGCAGGTAGGTGATCCCATTGAGTCACCAAATTGTTGTATATATCTTTCCCCATGGGTAGATATAGACAAGCAGGAGAATGGAGAAATCAAAGAAGCTCAAATCCCTGACATGCCCAAGGCGCACAGAAGTGGCGCACGACAATGGAGTGTCGACAGGGCAAATGGTGCGCCCAAGGCGCACTGAAGTGGTGCATGAACGAGTGTCAGCGAGAGGAAATGTGCCCAAGGCGCAGAAGGGCGCGACAACAGAAGTGTCGGCGAGGAGAAATGCAGTGCGCCCAAGGCGCACGAGAATGGGTGCGCACGAAATGGAGTGTCGAAGTGGCACATGAAATGAGTGCGAGGAGAAAATGCCAAGTGCAAGGCACGAAGTGGCGCATGACAATGGTGTCGGCAGAGGAAAATGTGCCCAGGCGCGCGAAGGGCGCACGGAAATGAGTGTCGACAGGGAAATGTATGTGCCCTTGGCGCCTGACGAATGGGCGACGGAAATGAGTGTCGGCAAGGTAAATGGTGCGCCCTTGGCACATGAAAGAGGATGTCGACACACACATGGATGCGCCCTTGGCGCACCTCGGGAGGCACTGACATTTTGAGCGCGGCGGGAAGCGAGACCACAGCGCGAGATATTCAGATGGCCATAACTTTTGACTGAGAGCTCGGATTCATGCAAGGTTGGACTTTTTGGAAAGCTTACGAGGTCCTCTATCCAACTACGACTGGATATCTTTAATTGGTGAGAAAAATTCTTAAAAATCAAAATACAGTTCGCCACTTTTGGGTTCGCTGGGTTCTCACCTACCATCATTATGAGATGAGTTAAGTGCATTCTGGAGGTGGTTGGGGCAGATTTGATTTTCTCTCTCTTTTCTCTCTCATTCTTCCTATAAATTGTAAGGAGGGGCTTCTTTCTAAAGGTTGGACATTTCTGTTTTGCCCCTCCCTTCTTCTCTTTGGCAGGTGAACTTGTGGAGTTAAAACCTCCCATTTGAAACTGTAATGCAACCTTGCCTCTTGGCATTTTGCAGTGTGTTGTATCAATCTTTGGAGCAAATTAATGCATGTCTGTGGATGATTCTCAACCCTCTCTGTATTCATTTGCATCCCCTTGATCTTTCACTGTGAATCTGGCTATCTGTGCATGATCTTGCATTGCATTTTAATGGTCTGTGTTTATTGGCAAGACAGGTGTTCTTCATTCCTCGGTGCATCACCTTTGTAGTTTAGGTTTTATTTTATGCATTTTCTTACCCTGTCTCCTTGGCAAGTTAGATTAGGTTTTTAGTAAACCCTCTGCATTTTCTACGTGTGCTTGAATCTTCACAAGGCTTCAAACCATGCATATGCATACCTTCAAGATTCTCACAACCTTCTCAAAGTTTTTAAACCTTGTGTTGAAGTCATGGACTGATTCATTATGGTTCTTCTTGATATTCTCAAACTTAGATAAAGAAATCTAGGATCAGTCTTGTCACCATATTAATAACCCTAAATGCATATTTTTCAAGATTTTAGTCCATGAATCAATAGAATTATCTTGATATTCTCAAACTTAGATAAAAGAAATCTAGAGCCTTGTACCATATACCTAAATGCATTTTCATTTTCTCCATGAATCAATAGTGTATGAATAAACAATTATGACATACACATCCTCAAACTCTATCTCAAAATCTTCCATCATATTATCAAAAAGTTTGAGATGCTTTGATCACCGATAATAACATTGTTACAATGGAATTTTAGCAACCTATTTATGACATCTTATGGGATAGCATTTGGGTAACCATCCATTCCTCTAAAATTTATAGGACCAAAGGTGTTAACAACAAATGGAGGTCTAGGTGAGCCATATTGTTTGGTGGGGGTGATCTTAGAGGTGAAACAAGTCGATGAGGAGTGAGAGGTCTTTGGGAATGGGAATGAAAACTTCAAGACAAATCTCTCTTAAGGTCTCTCCTTCTTGATGATCGCTAGAAAATTTAGAAAATACAGGAGAAAATTTAGGAGAAAGCCTTTCAAATGAACAAGAAGGTCCCTCACTTGATGGGGAATTCAAATCAGCAATATAATTTTCTGAATCAGATCCACTTGAAGAAGAATTGCAGTCCTCAATAACAGGCTACTCACTTTCAAACTCAACAATAGGGATCTCCTTTCTTGCAGTAAAGTCTCCAACAACCTTCCACACCTTTCTCCCCTCTAGCTCTAAGTTTCTTGAATCTGTAAACAACTTCTTAGCAGAATCCTTGATGAAGAGAGATCTTCTTCCTTCTAGTTTTGCAGGGATTAACAACACAAAAGTAAATGACAAAAAGGTAAGACAATTGGTATTTTCAATATCACATCAGCATGGAGATGCCACTAAGGAATTTCACCTTAGTTGTGTAAATGCACTAAACTAATCTATCAAATGTTTACTAGCCTTTGAAAAACTTTGCAAAGCCTTATAAATCAGACCTTCTTCTTCTTAGATAAATCAATCACAATGCAACCAAAGTGTATAAACTATTGGGAAATGAAAAAGGAAGATAGAACTTGAAACTTTTGCTTAAAAATTACATATCTGAAGCATAGAATGATATTTTAACAATGTAGCAGCTCAAATACTTGAATACACAAATGCTCAAACTCCTCAAACACTCCACAAACACCAAGAAATTCAAGGACTCCCGGCAGCGGCAATTTTTGAGAAAAGTGTTGGTACCCAATTTTTTTATCCTTTTCAATCAAGCATATCAAAAATATGGCATGAAGCTTAAAGTCCGATAGATCATGATATGTGTCATTTTTGCATTTGGGGATGTGATCTAAGCGGCTTTTCGAGTTGGTGGAGAGATGGATAGCACCTTGAAAGGATCCGATCGACCACGACTATTCTAGGTTGTGCCTTTAACCAAGGTAAGAGAACCTATATTGTAACACCCAAATGGTGAAGGAGATGAAGATATCCCTTAATTTATGCAAATAGTATGAATAGGCCTACCTTCATGCCATCCTTTATGGCCATCTATGCGACTTTCTTTGGCGTGAGGGAGAAGCTGTCCCTGGGCTTTTGTTGTTTTGTCCTTTTGACAAGTGGTGTGTGGTTGGGCACCTCCACCAACTATCTTCATTGTTCAACATGCCTACTTGTTCACCAAGCTACCTTAATTTATAATCCACGACACCTTATTTTCCTCGCTCACGCAAAGAAACTTTGGTGGCCGCATAGCTTGCATTGGCGTGTTACGATCTTGGATTCATTGATGGTGAAATGAAGGTCTATCGCCCGATGTTGCGTGGGTGGGTGTGGATTCTCAAAATCGTCTTTGTACATGCGGTTTCGGTGGAGCGTAGAACTGAAATTCTCCTAGGAAAGTGCCGTGAAGATGTGATTGCCTGCACTGACCGGTGTCGCACTTAACTCTCTCTGGAGGCCACTTGATTTTCGGGATAAGTTTACTTCTCTACCACCTGTGAAATGTTTGTCTCACTTAACTCTCTCGGGAGGCCACTAATTTTCTTCACACAATATTTGAGAATTCACCAAATAAAATTGAAGTAAAGAACTCAATTAAACACAAAAATCCATGATCAAACAACCCCTAAGGTACCCACAAAGGCTTACAAGCAATCTTTGCAGTCAAGGAATGTAATGCCCCATTTGGCGTACACTAGTCCTTGTTTCGGTGACCTGTTGCTAAACATTGAACTTTTGCGAGTGCTCTCATTATTCGTTAGATTACTTCTTCCTTTTCACAGAGAAGGATTAACATCCTTTGTCTCCGTCTTGCCTCCTCTTTTTGTTGTCGTTGCCTCTCGTTGTAGACCTCGTAGTGTCCTTTATGAATACCCTCCACCAACTATCTTCATTGTTCAACATGATTACTTGTTCACCAAGCTACCTTAATTTATAACCACGACACCTCATTTTGACCTTCTCAAGCAAAGAAACTTTGGTGGCCACGTAGCTTGCATTGGCGTGTTCTGGATAGTGGATTCATTGATGGTGAAATAAAGGTCTATCACCTTGATGTTGCATGGGTGGGTGTGGATTCTCAAAATCGTCTTTGTATAGGCAATTTCGGTGGAGCGTAGAACTGAAATTCTCCTAGGAAAGTGCCGTGAGGATGTGATCGCCACTGTGGCATTTGTCGCACTTAACTCTCTCTGGAGGCCACTAATTTTACGGGATAAGTTTACTTCTCTACCCTGTAGCAGCTATCACACTTAACTCTCTCCGGAGGCCACTGATTTTCTTCACAAAATATTTGAGAATTCACCACAAAAACTTGAAGTAAAGAACTCAATTAAACACAAAAACCATGATCAAACAACCCCTAAGGTAGCCACAAAGGCTTACAAGCAATATCTGTAGTCAAGGAATGTAATGCCCCATTTGGCATACCCTAGTCCTTGTTTGGTGACCTTGTTGCTAAACATTGAACTTTTGCGAGTGCTCTCTTTATTCGTTAGATGACTTCTCCTTTTCACGAGAGAAGGATTAACATCCTTTGTCTCTGTCTTGGCTTCTCTTTTTGTTGTCGTTGCCTCTGGATAGTGGATTCATTGATGGTGAAATAAAGGTCTATCACCACTGATGTTGCGTGGGTGGGTGTAGATTCTCAAAATCGTGTTGTGACAGGCGGTTTCGGTGGAGCGTAGAAGCTGGAATTCTCCTAGGAAAGTGCCGTGAGGATGTGATCACCCTGCAAAGAAATTGTGCCGCACTTAACTCTCTCTGGAGGCCACTAATTTTCTAGGATAAGTTTACTTCTCTACCCTGTAGCACTGTTGCACTTAACTCTCTCTGAGGCCACCGAGTTTCTTCACACAATATTTGAGAATTCACCACAAAAACTTGAAGTAGAGAACTCAATTAAACACAAAAATCCATGATCAAACAACCCCTAAGGTACCCACAAGGCTTACGAGCAATCTCTGCGATCAAGGAATGTAACTCCCCATTTGGCGTACCCTAGTCCTTGTTTGGTGACCCTGTTTGCTAAACATTGAACTTTTGCGAGTGCTCTCTTTATTCGTTAGATGACTTTTTTTCCTTTTCACGAGAGAAGGATTAGCATCCTTTGTCTCTGTCTTGCCTCCTCTTTTTGTTGTCGTTGCCTCTGGTTGTAGACCTCGTAGTGTCCTTTATGAATACCTGTTAAAGGCATATCATGTTCTATTATCCTAGTAGAGGGTTGGAGTGACGTTTTGGTGTGTTAGGATGTGTTCGGTTAAAGAGGAATATCCATAATAATAATAATAAGTTTTTTTCTCTATTGTCAACCTTGACTTGATCACATTACGATTATAATTAATAACTATTTTAAGCTACAAAGTAATAATAATAATAATAATATTACTATTGTTATTATTGTCGATTGGTGATTGTATTTTATTTTCAATTGTTATCAATTTTAAGTATTAATTATTATCGTTAATTTTTTTTTTACGTTGTCGGTCGCTCCCGTAGACCGAGCCTGGGTTCACGCAATTGAAGAGGATGCCTATTATTGTTGCCTTGGTTAGCCATTCAAATGTGTTGCCTTAAAAACTGCAACCTCTAGTCTTTTTCCCTTGGCTCCATGCAAGCTTAAAATTAATGGAAAATAGTTGCATTCACCTACCTTCATGCCATCCTTTATGGCCATCTATGCGACCTGCCTGGCGTGAGGGAGAAGCTGTTCCGTGGGCTGTTGTTGTTTTGTCCTTTTGGCAAGTGGTGTGTGGTTGGGCGCCTCCACCAACTATCTTCATTGTTCAACATGCCTACTTGTTCACCAAGCTACCTTAATTTATAACCCTGACACCTCATTTTGACCTGCTCACGCAAAGAAACTTTGGTGGCCGCGTAGCTTGCATTGGCGTGTTCTGGATAGTGGATTCATTGATGGTGAAATGAAGGTCTATCACCCTGATGTTGCGTGGGTGGGTGTGGATTCTCAAAATCATGCTGTACAGGCAGTTTCAGTGGAGCGTAGAACTGAAATTCTCCTAGGAAAGTGCCGTGAGGATGTGATCAACAGGCTATATGCACGGCAGCTATAGGGTAGAGAAGTAAACTTATCCCGAGGAAAATCGGTGGCCTTAGAGAAAGTTAAGTGGGACGGACACGGAGGGTGATCCCGAGGAACCGTTGGTGTTGATCTCGATGTCTGGTTGCACGCGACCATGATCGTGATCAATTGTTGCAAAATCTTGCAGTTGTAGTAGAAGAACGAGATAAAGTTTTAGTTGAGCTGTCTTGCCTTTTCATTTTGGAAAGTCACTTCCGTCCAGGTGGAGACTGGTTCCTTGTGGAGGAGGGGCATGGAAACAAGCTAGGGATGTAGGCGTGTTACCTCCACTTTCATTGGGAGCTGTAAGGTGTGTTCTTGTTGGGGATCCTTACCACTGCTGCAATGATAAATAGCCAGCAACCTTGGGCATGCTCTACGGATTTGGTAGAAGCCTTCGTGAGCGCCTCCAATAGGCAGGTTGTCCAACTAGGTTGTTTTCTATTCTGTATCTCTGCATCCTCAAATTGGATTCTCCTACAAGATATTTTTATCAAAATCGATTAAGTGACAGTGAGAGTGTTACCAGGAGACCCGATGAAATTTATTACAGAGATTCTCTACTGAGACCTTGCTTGTTCTGTGATGTAACTCATGGAAGAGGATCTTATAGGGGTGGATCTATTTCATATCAGAATATTCATGAAGCACTTTTGCTTTGCAATGATATGGACTTCTTCAACGAGTCACTGAGTTGGTAGGCATAAAGGTCTCTGTTGGAATTATCATACCTTACAAGCTACAACTGTAATGTTTACACCGAGAGTTTGATCTTTGTCCCCAAATCTGATGAAGGAAAAGGTTTATGTATCATTACGGTAGATGCCTTTTGAGCCGGGAGGGATGTAATCATTATGTCTTATGTCCGAGCTTCAAACCATGGTTGGTGTTCAGCTTTCTAGCGCAAGTGCTCACGGTATGAGTGGTAAGCGGTTCGACTCTCAACCCCAAAGCAGCTGCATTGAAGCAATCTAGTGTTTAGATAGCCACCTATTGCATTCTTCTAGTCATGCCTTCAAAAGGAATCCTGGTATGGTATATTACAAGAAAAGACCCGGTGAAGCGAGAGAGGATAAAGTGGAGGGCGTGTGGGTGCAGCAGTCCTGTTGGATGTACCACGGCGGTGGATGCGTTAAACAGGCAAGATAGACTAACCATATACATAATATGCTAGAAGCTAACAAACCTCTTAAAATGAAACATTTCCTTTCTAGAAATTGGTATAAAATTGTGATTTTGTGGATTTGTGTTCTAGTATATGGGTAATAGTTTGTTATTTCTGGATTTGCCTCCGTTGGTTGTTCTTGTTGAAGTGATCAAACCCATTTATATATATATATATATATATAAAATGTTCTCGGTGTTTATACTTCGATTAATTATATGGAAATATATATATAATTGTCTTGTAAAGATAAAAATACCTGTGCTAGAAATTGAGTCTTCTGGGTACGCTGGTTTTAACAACTTGTCGGCTTATATATATATATATATATAATATCTTAAGTTACTTCCTTCTACAAAAATGTCGTTGTTTCTTTTGTGAACCTGGGTATGTAATCACCCCGAGCGTTGCAACTTTGACTAGTATTGGTTTCCTTTTATGTTATTGCCCTAGAGGAAAATATACACTTAAATTGTTATTTTGTTTATGATAAGCGTAATTATGCACTTCGTGTATTGTGCAAATTATTAGGGTAGGCATATCTTTGATCTTGCTTTAAATATTTTTAAACCTCTGGGTTATATGGCTTCATATTTATTGTTTTGGTAGGCGAATTTCACTCGGTGAGCCTTAATGTTTTAATCACCCTTAATCGGGTATATGTGTATCATTTCGTTGTCTTGGTGGGCTAAGCCGAGTTGAAGTGCAAGTTTGATTTTTGTTACGAGTTTAGAAATTGGCACTTTTGTATAAACCCAAACTGAGAACTTTGGGGTCAATTATATATATATATATATATATATATATATAATTTTGGGTTTAGACCTCTGTGTTTTCGATTATGTTGTTAGGTCCTGAATGGGATGAACACTTAGATTGTTATTATTGTTTTAAAAGGGCATGATTTTGATAGAATCCCCACTTGACCCTACTCTCCTTAAGAGTAAAATTTGATAATATTATGGCCTTATAGTGTTATGAAAATTGAATGGATGTGTTTAGAATTCTAGCTTGCTTAATGGACTTGGTTAGTCATGGGGCTTGTCTCTATTCCGGTCTTGGTTATGTCTAGTAGGTAGGCTGCTAGGCAATACCTATTCCAGACATTGATTTTCTTTGTTTTTCATCCTTTCCACTCATCCTTATTAAGCTATGAAGTCACTTGTTAGATAAGAAATAATGGTTTGAGTTTGAATATAATATTTTCAGCCATTTAACCTTTTGTTTACATGATGGAACTCTCTTCTTACCCTCGTGGTTTACTTCTAACCTATTAGGCCTATGGCCTTCTAGAATGATTGTTGAACTATTGTTTGTTTTTGGTGACTAAGATCGTGACTGGTTTTCATCTTTCGACTTCACCTAGAGAATGTTGATTGATGGGCAGCATATTAGATTCCGACCACGTATTCTACTGGATTACATGATTGAAATCCTAATACTCTCAACTCTTTGTTCTAACATTATAAATTCCATAGTATTGCATATTTTGGTTGTCAACCTTTTGTGGTTTTCGAGATATTGTTCATAATTAAAACATAGGGCTCTCTTCTTAGTTGGTATGGTGAAAATTATATCTTGTTTCAAAAGGTTGTTAGAGGTTAGAACTTTGATCCATTTCTTGAAATAGAATGTTTCCTTTCATGGTATTGTTAGCTAGTAGCTTATTGTTGCTATGTATAGTCTTATCTTGCTCAGTTCTGTGAACCCGACTCGGAGTTATTAATTGTTGCAGATGGCTTACGTGGTTAGATGATGGAAAGACTTGTAGATTATTGCATCAATCTTGGTTATGATGTTCCTTTGTACGAATGAGTATTATGTTATAAAATTTGGAAAGGGCCTTTGGACATTTTAGAAGAAGGGTCAGTGCCTTAGTAAATGTATTGTAGAGTATTGTTGTTGTAACTGTTGAAACTTTGGTTTGTTGGTTATCACGTGAAAGATGAAATTTGATTACCGCTTGGTTACGGGATATTCTAGTGTATTTTAATCCTTAGAATACTAGCGGGGCATGTCCCATGTTATTACTCTCTTGCTCCCTAGTCATGGTTCAATAGAGATGGTATGTCCCTTTGGTTTGTGCATCATGTTGGAATGAATTGATGTAACCTTGTTTTGTCTCGCAAACGAGTACTGTTAAACCTTGCTCTTGAGTTAAAATGTTGACTTGTAAATCCTTCTAAGGCATAGTAGCAATGAGTTTGTAAGCACTATGAAGTGAGCTGGATAGTCCTGATAAAAGTTAAACTAAAATTTATATATATGAATATATTAATGTAGATGTGATCTACTTGATAACCTTTGAGACACTGGAGCAATCGGGAGGAAACTATCTTTTGTAACGAAATATGATTACTTTTTTTTTTTAAGGCCAAACCAATAAACACTATTGTTGGTGTCGAATCACAGGCCCACAGGACTCTGCAACTTGATCGGTTGAGAATCTCAGTGCGATTGCACAACATGGAGCTTTTCCCAAGTGTGGGACCTTGCGAAATCGGAAAAGCTCTCCGGATGAAGGCCGGATCCTATTCCTCTGTTCAGATGCATGAATAAAATGCAGAGGGCTTACTAAAACCTAATCTAACTTGCCAAGGAGACAGGGTAGAGAATGCATAAAAATAAAACCTAAACTACGGAGGTGATGCACCGAGGAATGAAGAACACCCGTTTTGCAAGATTAAACACAGACCACATAGATGTAATGCCACACCATGCACAGATAGCCAAAATGCAATAAAAGATCAAAAATGACAGTAATAAATATGTAAGAGGGTTTAGAAGCAACCACAGACACACATATATTGCTCAAGGATCGATTCAATATATTGCAATGGCCAAGAGGCAAAAAACAGCGTTACAGTCCATATGGGAGGTTTTGAAACTCCACAAATCTTCTTGTGAACAGGAGAGAAGGGAGGGTGCAAAACAGAAATGTCCGACCTTGATAAGAGCCTCTCCTTTACATTATATAGGAAGAAGAAAAAATGAGAGGAGAAAAATTCGCCCCCCTTTTCCAACCACCTCCAAAACTGCACTTAACTCTTCAACAACCATGGTGGTAGGTGAGATCCCAGCGCTGTCGGGTTTAGAACTCCCTTGTGCATTTGCATCGGGTATGAGGAGGCTGCTCGACATGCCTCGATCCATGTGTTTCCGACTTGTTAACCCGAATATGAACCCGATTTCCTTGTGCGTCGGGTTTTCTACCACTGCGACATGTCTTTTGGTGTCGGGCTTTGGTGAGGCTCGACATGCTTCTTGACGTGAAAACCCGACTTGTTTTTGCGCCATGAAACCTAAATTGCATTGTGTCGGGTTTTGCGACCTCCCGACATGTTCCTTGGCGTCGGGTTTTGGAGGCCCGCATACATGTTTTCTTCGCTGCCTCTCTGCCATGCTTTTCCGCCGCTTAAACCCACGTTTGTCCTGTGTCGGGTTTTGCGGCCCCTGCGTCATATTTTCTTTGCGATGGGTTTTGATTTACCCGGGGAGGGAAAGATACGCAACAATTTGGCGACTCAACGGGGTTACCTGCCTGCTAGGTAGAAGATCAGTGGCCTTTTAGCAATCCATTGGGCATGGAGTCATAAGCAACTGAAGCCATCCACGATATCTGAAATTCTTCTTCGAGAACACGCAACTTAAGAGTTGTTCTCACCAAAATCATTGCAATGAACTATGCAAGAGCAAAACCAGCAACACCAAAAACTATGTACAAAATTGAAAATCATACATGCCCCAAATGGAACATGCAGAGTGTGCACAAGCACTTCTTCTGCTGAAAGCAAACCTACCTACTCTACTCTAACTGGAAGCAAGGATGAGCTAAACAAACCTTGCAACTGGTTGTGCAAAATAGCTTCCTTTCTTCAAAATTGGCAGCCATGCAATTGATTTGGCATCGATCATGGCTGTTTGGATGGATGGAAAATCAACAAGAAGCTGGTCTTCTACCCAAATCATCAACGTATCGGTGAAGGAAAATCCAATACCTCTTTTAGTTGCTCTGCATTTGAATTGAAGAGGTATGGCAGCTGATCCTCGGTACTTTGTATCTCACCCTCATGCTCAGAAGCGAGCATGACTGGTTTTGGCTTCTCCCTTGGCTCCAATGAAGCCAAGTATCTGATTGGGCACGGCATGATCCTTTGAGTATGCCCATTGCTCTGATTTTCAACTCCAGGAATGGAGTTCTCTTGTAGACCTCCTTGAATGGATGGCGTGGAAGAAATGGTGAAATTCCTCTGTCCTTTCTCTTCCTCCATGGCTGATTGTGAAAGATTAAAATCTTCCAATCTTGGTTCCAAAGAGCTGCTATAAGATGCAGGCTGCTGTAAATGAATGTTCTCCTTCATGACAGCAGACTCGAGTGTTTGGAATGGGGATGATGAAAAAGAGAAAGGTGGAAACTCAACCGGCTCCTCTCCATCAAAACAGTCCTCCAAATTTGACAGATAAACTGCCTCATTGCTGTCCTGCTGCGAATGCTCAACTTCCTCCATGGTGTCTTCTTGTTCTGTAACCTGACCACCATGGTTTCCTTCACTCTCCGACATTGAGTTTGAGAGATAAAACTCTTCTTCAGCACTAGAACTCGAGAGAGATGAAATAGAAAGAAGAACTGAAGGTTCTCCCATAGCCTGATTTGCGCTCAAAGCCCTTGGATCCGCAATTTTCTCCTCCACAACTAGGATGTGCTCCTCTTCTTTTGCCTTTGGAGCAGCTTCTTCCTCCTCCAATTTTCGAAGACAATCTTGCTCTTGAATGAGCTCCTCCTCCAGCATGAAGTTCGTCAAGTCAAACTCTTCGATCTGCTGCTCTAGAGGACAAGTTGGGACTGCAAGATCTCCTTCTTCTGCTGCAACAGAATCAGTCCTGACCACCATTTGTTCTCCAACCCCAACCTCTTCTGTAGGCCTAACCATCAAGGGGATCTTTGTCATCCCAAATCTAAGAGCCCAACTCTTCAGACTTTGAATTTCTTCCTCTTTGTTGGCACTCTCTTTTTGCTGTGGTTTTCCTTGGCTGGCATTCTGATTTTCATCCTCCCAACATGGATTAGGGGATGCAATAGGAGGGATAGGTTGAAACTCAACTGATTTGACAATTTTGTGTGGTGGTGGAGGCGGTGAAACCTCTTGTTTCTTTAGAGTGGAAGGTACTTCATTTAACTCTTGTGGAGGGGTTTGGATTTGGAAGAGAAGAGGGCAGAAAAACTGAGATGGGATGGAAGACTAGGGGGTAGAGGGATGGATTCAACATTTAGGGCAGCAGATGGTGAGTTTAAAACTTGACACTGCTGAAATGATATAGATTGAGAAGGAGGAAAAGAAAGAGTATGAGGTGGTGTGCTTACCCATTGACAAGGTTGCAGAATACTTCTCTCATACACCTCTATTCCTTCAATCCACCTTGTAAGTAATGGCAGTGTTGCAATCATGAAGTCTAACTTCTCTTGAGAGCTGTAATGCCTTGGAAAAGGTCCCACCCATGGACAAGGTGCTCTGCAACCAATTCCAAATGCTTTCATTTGTGCCTGAGCCCTAGATTGCACCATGTTCACCTCCATCTTTTGGATTTTCTCCAGCAGATCTGCATTTTCTTCTTCATTGTCTTCATTGCATGCATACCCTTGCTCTTGGAAAGCTCCATAGCCAAACTGATTTTGGCATTGCTGCTCATATGGGTATGCATGTTGATCCTGAACTTGACCAAAATGCTGATTTGGAGGATTTGTAAAACATGTTGGAGGTGTGATATATTGCTGTTGTTGATGTGAATTCCATGATGGAAATGAAGTCATGGTTGCACAACTTCATGGAATGGAAAAGAATGAAAGAGATGGAAAGAAAGATGGGTGGAAATGGATGGGAACGGGTCTGTAACTCAGAGAAATGGGTTGCTGATCAGGTGGAGTCGCCAGATGTGTTTTTGAAAATGCCTCTAAAAGGCTGGATGTTGCCAAGTTACACACCAAACTTGACAATATCGAAATCGAGATTTAAAATTTGAAAGACCCGGAGGAATGCAATCTTCAGTTCGGAACTCATGTCATGTTGTGCAGCTGCGGATTCCCGAAAAGCACAGTCGGAACTCAGGTCATGCGATGCAACTCACAAAACCCGAATTGCTATGTGTCGGAACTTGGAACATGTCCGACACCCCTCAAAACCTGATTTTCTTTGTTGTCGGGAATAGGACCATGTAATGCATCCCCCAAAACCCGAATTGCTGCTTTGATGTTCTCGGGTCCCGAAAACCCGAAATCACTAAAAACCCGAAATTTTGAAAATCAAAATCTCAAAAAACTAAAGATACCCTTTTGAAGATTACCCTCAGATCTACCAACTGTTAAAATTTTGACCTGTTTTGAGCAAGATAAACCCTTGAAAAATGATTTCGGAGTTCAGGCTAGGAGGTGCAAAATTCAAAATTTGTAAAAAACTGCAATTTTTTTGTGCAAATTTCATGAAAAACTCCTTCAAATTTTTGATGGAATGACCTCTTGGTCCCACCAGGTGTGCCAAAACTGTTGGTGTCGAATCAAAGCACCCACAGGACTCATGACTTGATCGGTTGAGACTCCCAAAGTGCGATTGCACAACATGGAGCTTTTCCCAGTGTGGGACCTTGCGAAATCGGAAAAGCTCTCTCGGATGAAGGCCGGCTCCTATCCCTCTGTTCAGATACACGAATAAAATGTAGAGGGCTTACTAAAACATAATCTAACTTGCCAAGGAGAAAGGGTAGAGAATGCATAAAAATAAAACCTAAACTACGGAGGTGATGCACCGAGGAATGAAGAACATCCATTTTGCAAGATTAAACATAGACCACATAGATGTAATGCCACACCATGCATGAGATAGCCAAAATGCAATAAAAATCAAAATGACATGATAATAAATATGTAAGAGGGTTTAGAAGCAACCACGAGACACACATATATTGCTCAAGGATCGATTCGATATATTGCAATGGCCCAGAGGCAAAAAACAACGTTACAGTCCATATGGGAGGTTTTGAAACTCCACAAATCTTCTTGTGAACAGGAGAGAAGGGAGGGTGCAAAACAGAAATGTCCGACCTTGATAAGAGCCTCTCCTTTACATTATATAGGAAGAAGAAAAAATGAGAGGAGAAAAATTCGCCCCCCTTTTCCAACCACCTCCAAAACTGCACTTAACTCTTCAACAACCATGGTGGTAGGTGAGATCCCCAACGCCTGTCGGGTTCGGAACTCCCTTGTGCATTTGCATCGGGTATAGAGGACTGCTCGACATGCCTCTGATCCGTGTGTTTCCGACTTGTTAACCCGACTATGAACCCGATTTCCTTGTGCGTCGGGTTTTCTACCCCTTGCGACATGTCTTTTGGTGTCGGGCTTTGGCGGGCTCCCGACATGCTTCTTCGACGTGCAAACCCGACTTGTTTTTGCGCCATGGAAACCCGAATTGCATTGTGTCGGGTTTTGACGACCTCCCGACATGTTCCTTGGCGTCGGGTTTCGGAGGCCCGCATACATGTTTTCTTCGCTGCCTCTCTGCCATGCTTTTTCCGCCGCTTAAACCCGCGTTTGTCCTGTGTCGGGTTTTGCGGCCCCTGCATCATATTTTCTTTGCGACGGGTTTTGATTTACCCGGGGAGGGAAAGATACGCAACAACTATCCTTTTATGGTGAAACCTTAAATGATCTCATGGTGAAATCAATAGTTATATTTTAGAAGATGATAGGATTTAATAAGTAGGAGGGAAATTGATTAATAAAACCTTAAATATCTCTCTATCGTTTGAAATGTTCTCCTTTGTCAAACTTAATTAAGTAAAGTCTAGATGGAACATTTAACCAATCTTGATAAACTCTTAACCTCAATAAAAGACTGATAGTAAACAATGTGACCACAAGCTAAATTCCGTTGTCACGCTCTGCATTAACCCTTGCCTTGATTCATGGTGATATTTCTTAAGCAAGGTCAAATTTTGATCCTTAAACAAGAAGGTTATTGTTATGAACCCTAAGCGGTACTTTCCACTCAATCGGAGCTTATGCCTTCACCTGTGCAATAGAGGTGTGGAACATGTGTTAGTGGCTTGAGTAAGTTTAATTAACCTTGTAAGAAATGGAAAATGTTCTAAAATCAAATGAATAAAAATCCTTGGACATAAAATTGATGATCCTAGTTTAGAAAGCTTGGCCTTAAGCCATTTAGTCAATAGTTGAAAAGAAAGAAGTTCTCCTTTGTGAAAAGAATTGTGTGAATCATTACATGAAATTTTTTAAGAACGTAAGTTAAGAATTAAGAGACATTTTAGTAAACAAGAAAATTTAACAAGAATTTTCCTCATGGGATGCCCTAAATGTAAGTGTGTCATGTGGTTGGACTTCCATGTTGTCTTGTCAAAAAGAAGAAAAAAAAAAAAAAACGTATGTATTGTCCTTGATAGGTGTGAACGTCTCCGTGCTGCCTTTATGGCCATCCTTGTATCAAGTTGTTCACAGTGTTAGTTGTTTCCTTGGTGATGACATGTTGCGTCGTGTTATGTGTCAAGCAAGTCAAAAAAAAAAAAATTTATCCTGTATTTCACCGTGTTGTTCGTGTGTGGTTTTTGGGTCGTTACACTTGGTATCAGAGCATAGGTTCATGCTCTCAAACCTATGGGCCGGATTGGTGTTGTATGGTGATGTTACATGATGGTGATGGTGTTACATGATGTTGTTTCATGGAGATGATGATGTTGCATGATGGTGGTAGATATTGGAAGAGTAATGTGCTCTAAACGTGATGTGATTAATGTCGTAATTGTGTTATTGTGAATGCACATGATGTGTATGTCACCTTGTGCATGTTGTGATCATGTTGATATGTTGGGGATGGGAGTATTCTCTCTCCTTCTTGTGGATTCTATGAAGATTTCACGTGTGAATTACTGTTTGTGATGTGTGAAAAGAAGTATAATGTGGATGACGTAGTGTTGGAGCATTGTGACATATTGTGATATGTGGGTGTATCAATGTGTTGTATGACTAGATTGATGTTAAAAGAAATGAGTTGTATCATGATGTTTTTACCATGTTTTGAAGAAATGTGTGTACCACCTTGTTATGTAGTAATGGATGTTATGTTGAGATGTACTATGTTCATCGTATGTATGACTGTGCAAATATGTAATGCTTCATGTTGTGATTTGGGGTCATACGGTGAGTGTATGAACCCTATCGTATGGTGATTGCACTTTGGGTGCAGAAAGTGGTAAAGTGATGTGTTACACTCAGTGAATGTATGATCGTGATCTACCCTGTATACATACCATATCTAGGACGTTATGGTAGTTATGTGTGTGCCACTGTTATGTTAGTGATGTTGTTGTATGTTATGTTGTGAACCTTACGCTAACCGATCCTGAGGGAAATCGGTAGAAGTGTATGTTGAGAGTGAGGAATGGTGTACCATGGGTCAATAACTCGAGCCAAAACTCGGTTTAGTAGATAACATGTGATTCTTTCCTCTCTCCCTATGTGGTTGTATGTACACAACCTAAGTGCAACTATGACTATGTTTAGCCTTGTCGAAGTGGTGGCGGGATGATTCAGATGGAGGTGATGATAGTTGTATTATTGATATGTAATTTGCAAGTGAGGCTCGATGTTCGAGTGCTAGCAACTCGTTGAGTACCCCTTTGGTGGCTAGATAAAGCAACACGATTATCGTAATGTGACATTATTATAAGTTGATTTTATTCGTAAATTGAGCTTTTACCTTATTTTGTAAGGACCAACGGCTTTTCTTGATTGTCATGCTTTACAATTTTGGGCATTTCCTTGGTTTTGGCACTAACATGGGGATTTTGATACTAACTATGGCTATTTGGCCATTTATTTAGCTTGATTTGGGGTCTTCTTTTAAATTTGGAATTCTTAGCGCCTTTCCCAGAGGCTTGTACTTTGCCACTTGGCACTTTGGATTGGATTGTTGTCTTTGGTTCTATTGTCGTGGTGTGTGGAATAGGGTCATAGGATGCACCATGGATTGGTTGGACCTATGGACCCACTTCATTGTATGGGGGTACGCTCCGAGGAGTACATATAACTAGCGGGTTGTTGAACCACGCGTTATTATGTCACTTGGGTTAGGAGTGTTCGAACTCTATGTGTCTTGGACCATAGGGTCAACCAGCCTCCTTGAGGGAGGCATAAGAGTTTGTGTGTATGGTTGATTTTTTCGGGATATACGTTGAGTTATTGTGATGTTTTGGTAGTGGTATTTTGATGTATGTGTTACTCATGTCGGGATTGATATGTGTTGTGATGTTGTGGTTATGTCACTGATTCCCTTGTGGACACTATGTACTGTAGCATGGTTTGGTGTTATGTGATTTTTTCTTTGATGCAAATTAAGGGAATGTCGGTGGATTGTAGTACTCTTTTGTTTGAGTATTTTGTGTGTCGAGTCATTGATGTGTGACGAGTACTACGTTATGGTGGTATGTTTCTATTCTATTCCGTATTTGAGTAACCTTTTTTGTGGTGTAATACAATCATGAAGTATATACTTGCGTGCTTGTGAATCAGTAGTGTCTTGTGAACCGATAGGGTGTTGTGTTAGCAGTTCATGTTGGGCACCCACAATAAAGAATAAACCAAAACTCTGCAATGATGAAATTTTAAAAGAAATTAAACTAAGAATAGTGCTAATGGAAAGAGACAAATGAAATGATGAACAAGAAAGAACTGTCAATCTTCACAGAACTTTAACAGTTAAAATTTCTGCCAAACGTTCCTTAGGCTACCCCATGGTCATGCTTTTGCATCTGAAATATTAAACTTAGAGTGTACCTTCACCCTTATCTGATCCTTATTGCTTACCATTTCTTTTCCTTTGTGTTATGTCGCATCGAGGACGATGCTTTCTTAAGGGGAGGAGAATGTAATGCCCCATTTGGCGTACCCTAGTCCTTGTTTCGGTGACCCTGTTGCTAAACATTGAACATTTGCGAGTGCTCTCTTTATTCATTAGATGACTTCTTCCTTTTCACAGAGAAGGATTAGCATTCTTTGTCTCCATCTTGCCTCCTCTTTTTGTTGTCATTGCCTCTGGTTGTAGACCTCGTAGTGTCCTTTATGAATACCCTGTTAAAGGCATATCGTGTTCTATTATCCTAGTAGAGGGCTGGAATGACGTTTTGGTGTGTTAGGATGTGTTCGGTTAAAGAGGAATATCCATAATAATAATAATAAGTTTTTTTCTCTATTGCGAGTTTGACTTAAACCGTTATGATTATAATTAATAACTATTTTAAGCTACAAAGTAATAATAATAATAATAATATTACTATTGTTATTATTGTCGATTGGTGATTGTATTTTATTTTCAATTGTTATCAATTTTAAGTATTAATTATTATCGTTAAGTTTTTTTTTACGTTGTCGGTCGCTCCCGTAGAGTGAGCACGGGTTCACGCAATTCAAGAAGTTGCCCATTATTGTTGCCTTGGTTAGCCATTCAAATGTGTTGCCTTAAAAACTGCAACCTCTAGTCTTTTTCCCTTGGCTCCATGCAAGCTTAAAATTAATGGAAAATAGTTGCATTCACCTACCTTCATGCCATCCTTTATGGCCATCTATGCGACATGCTGGCGTGAGGGAGAAGCTATTCCATGGGCTGTTGTTTTGTCCTTTTGGCAAGTGGTGTGTGGTTGGGCGCCTCCACCAACTATCTTCATTGTTCAACATGCCTACTTGTTCACCAAGCTACCTTAATGTATAACCCTGACACCTCATTTTGACCTGCTCACACAAAGAAACTTTGGTGGCCACATATCTTGCATTGGCGTGTTCTAGATAGTGGATTCATTGATAGTGAAATGAAGGTCTATCGCCCTGATGTTGTGTGGGTGGGTGTGGATTCTCAAAATCGTGTTGTATAGGTAGTTTCAGTGGAGCGTAGAACTGAAATTCTCCTAGGAAAGTGCCATGAGGATGTGATCACCTGCAACACATTTTGTTGCACTTAACTCTCTACGGAGGACAGCGATTTTCCGGGATAAGTTTACTTCTCTACCTGTAGCAGCAAGTTGTCACACTTAACTCTCTCGGGAGGCCACCGATTTTCTTCACACAATATTTGAGAATTCACCAAAAAAACTTGAAGTAAAGAACTCAATTAAACACAAAAATCCATGATCAAACAACCCCTAAGGTACCCACAAAGGCTTACAAGCAATCTCTACGATCAAGGAATGTAATTCCCCATTTGGTGTACACTAGTCCTTGTTTCGGTGACCACTGTTGCTAAACATTGAACTTTTGCGAGTGCTCTCTTCATTCGTTAGATGACTTCTTCCTTTTCATAGAGAAGGATTAGCATCCTTTGTCTCCATCTTGCCTCCTCTTTTTGTTGTCGTTGCTCTGCAGTTTGTCAGACCTCGTAGTGTCCTTTATGAATACCCCGATAAAGGCATATCGTGTTCTATTATCCTAGTAGAGGGCTGGAGTGACGTTTTGGTGTGTTAGGATGTGTTCGGTTAAAGAGGAATATCCATAATAATAATAATAAGTTTTTTTTTCTGTTGTCGAGCTTGAATTTCGACCGTTATGATTATAATTAATAACTATTTTAAGCTACAAAGTAATAATAATAATAATAATAATAATACTATTGTTATTATTGTCGATTGTGATTGTATTTTATTTTCAATTGTTATCAATTTTAAGTATTAATTATTATAGTTAAGTTTTTTTATGTTGTCGGTCGCTCCCGTAGACCGAGCCAGGTTCACGCAATTGAAGAGGATGCTGTTATTGTTGCCTTGGTTAGCCATTCAAATGTGTTGCCTTAAAAGCTGTAACCTCTAGTCTTTTTCCCTTGGCTCCATGCAAGCTTAAAATTAATGGAAAATAGTTGCATTCACCTACCTTCATGCCATCCTTTATGGCCATCTATGCGACCTGCCTGGCGTGAGGGAGAAGCTGTTCCATGCGATTTTGTTGTTTTTTTCTTTTGACAAGTGGTGTGTGGTTGGGTGCCTCCACCAACTATCTTCATTGTTCAACATGCGTACTTGTTCACCAAGCTACCTTAATTTATAACCACGACACCTCATTTTGACCTGCTCACGTAAAGAAACTTTGGTGGCCGCGTAGCTTGCATTGGTATGTTCTGGATAGTGGATTCATTGATGGTGAAATGAAGGTCTATCGCCCTGATGTTGCGTGGGTGGGTGTGGATTCTCAAAATCGTCAGACAGTGCTGAGTTTCGGTGGAGCGCAGACTGAAATTCTCCTAGGAAAGTGCCGTGAGGATGTGATCGCCATGCATCACTGTCGCACTTAACTCTCTCTCGGAGGCCACTAATTTTCTGGGATAAGTTTACTTCTCTACCCTATAGCAGTGTCACACTTAACTCTCTCAGAGGCCACTTTGATTTTCTTCACGCAATATTTGAGAATTCACCAAATAAACTTGAAGTAAAGAACTCAATTAAACACAAAATCCATGATCAAACAACCCCTAAGGTACCCACAAAGGCGTACTGCAATCTCATGATCAAGGAATGTAATGCCCCATTTGGTGTACAATAGTCCTTGTTTTGGTGACCCTGTTGCTAAACATTGAACTTTTGCGAGCGCTCTCTTTATTCATTAGATGACTTCTTCCTTTTCACGAGAGAAGGATTAACATCCTTTGTCTCCATCTTTCCTCCTCTTTTTGTTGTTGTTGCCTCCGGTTGTAGACCTCGTAGTGTCCTTTATGAATACCTGTTAAAGGCATATTGTGTTCTATTATCCTAGTAGAGGGCTGGAGTGACGTTTTGGTGTGTTAGGATGTGTTTGGTTAAAGAGGAATATCCATAATAATAATAATAATTTTTTTCTCTATTATCGAGCTTGACTTCTGACCATTACGATTATAATTAATAACTATTTTAAGCTACAAAGTAATAATAATAATAATAATAATAATATTACTATTGTTATTATTGTCGATTGGTGATTGTATTTTATTTTCAATTGTTATCAATTTTAAGTATTAATTATTATCGTTAAGTTTTTTTACGTTGTTGGTCGCTCCCGTAGACCGAGCACGGGTTCACGAATTGAAGAGGATGCCTATTATTGTTGCCTTGGTTAGCCATTCAAATGTGTTGCCTTAAAAGCGCAACCTCTAGTCTTTTTCCTTGGCTCCATGCAAGCTTAAAATTAATGGAAAATAGTTGCATTCACCTACCTTCATGCCATCCTTTATGGCCATCTATGCGACTGCTGGCGTGAGGGAGAAGCATTACGTGGGCTGTTGTTGTTTTGTCCTTTTGGCAAGTGGTGTGTGGTTGGGCGCCTCCACCAACTATCTTCATTGTTCAACATGCCTACTTTTTCACCAAGCTACCTTAATTTATAACCCCGACACCTAATTTTGACCTGCTCATAAAAAAACTTTGGTGGCCGTGTAGCTTGCATTGGCGTGTTCGGATAGTGGATTCATTGATGGTGAAATGAAGGTCTATCGCTCGATGTTGCATGGGTGGGTGTGGATTCTAAAAATCATGCTGTACGGGTAGTTCCGGTGGAGCGTAGAACTGAAATTATCCTAGGAGAGTGCCGTGAGGATGTGATCGCCTGCGGCACCTTTCGCACTTAACTCTCTCTACAATACTCGAAACAACTATAAGATAAAATGCTTCAAATAATCAAGACATTCTTTCAACTAGAAGAGGCATAAATGGAAGCCCAAGTAGCACTCTTCACACAATATTTGAGAATTCACCACAAAAACTTTAAGTAAAGAACTCAATTAAACACAAAAATCCATGATCAAACAACCCCTAAGGTACCCACAAAGGCTTACAAGCAATCTCTGCAGTCAAGGAATGTAATGCCCCATTTGGCGTACCCTAGTCCTTTTAGGTGACCTGTTGCTAAACATTGAACTTTTTGCGAGTGCTCTCTTTATTCGTTAGATGACTTCTTCCTTTTCACGAGAGAAGGATTAGCATCCTTTGTCTCTGTCTTGCCTCCTCTTTTTGTTGTCGTTGCCTTTGGTTGTAGACCTCGTAGTGTCCTTTATGAATACCTTGTTAAAGGCATATCGTGTTCTATTATCCTAGTACAGGGCTGGAGTGACATTTTGATGTGTTCCCTTAATTTATGCAAGTAGTATGAATAGGCCTTGGGAAAATATGATCAACACTCCAAATCTGACTTTCACAAGTTGTCACTCCCAGATTCTAGAGATATTTTCAATGCAAGGCAAGGGTTCTTTTGAAGACATTGTATAATCCTAATTTGCCTTGTGCATTTTTGTGAATGGATTGTATTCTCTTGTTGATACACAATGCAGATGCGGGGGGGTAGTATGGGTAGGATTAGTTTGTTTGAATGAATTTTTGGTTGGGTATTTATGAGACAAATTGGGATATAGTAGATCTTTGATAACCTCTACAATACTCGAAACAACTATTAGATAAAATGCTTCAAATAATCAAAACATTCTTTCAACTTAAGAGGCATAAATGGAAGCCCAAGTAGCACTCTTCACACAATATTTGAGAATTCACCACAAAAACTTGAAGTAAAGAACTCAATTAAACACAAAAATCCATGATCAAACAACCCCTAAGGTACCCACAAAGGCTTACAAGCAATCTCTGCGCATCAAGGAAGGTCAAGTGATTTTACATTTGTTTATCTCTTTATAAGATGAAGGATCTTCGAACATGAGATTGCAAATGCCACTAAACTATCAACAAGAAATAGAGATTCTATGTGATTTCTAAAGACTTTTCAATGCAAGATTTCAACAAGAACAATGAAAACTATTTACGGGCATTTAAAAATGATAACAAACATCATATTGCCCTTAGAGAAAACACAGATTAACTCAAAATCTTGTTAGATTCATTAGCAGGGAGAGTTTCATGAAAAGTATCGGAGCTGTGTGATGGCTATACTTTTGTAACCAACTCACATATATGAAGATCCAACATAGAAGAAATTATCATATTTCTTTGGTGGGTTTTTGAGAAGATGCGCCTTTTCTACGAATTTGCTCGTGATTTTCAAATTTTTCTTGACCCTTTACTATTTCTCCAAAATGCATTATAGACCTCATGCCACATTGGAGCCTTCTTTCCCAAGAAAAGAATATTCCATGGGATAAAGTTTGTTACAACAATCCTCGTGATTCAATGAAAATGACATCAAATAGAAAAACACTCGCAGGTTGCTAGGTGTGCCAAAAGATTAAATCATTACAAATATCCGGATCATTATCCATCATGGAGGAAATTTTTTCATCATTGAGGCATGGAAACACCCTTCCTCTCATAATTTCACCTTTTGAAACTACTTCTACAATTTTTGATTTTGTCATTTTACGTGTTTGCTCGGGCTAGGGCAAAAATTATTTCAAAAACACCTCAAATCAAAGAACTAAGCCATGAAAGTTATGTCAATGATCTTGGAAGGCCAAGACGACACAAAATCACTATAAATTTGATGAATTTTGATGCAAAATTCGTGATTCCAAGCTTCCTAGAGGAAAAATGGTGGCCAAACATGAAAATGCACAGTTGCCCTTGATCTACTACGTGTTAAACTATGATTGGGAACAAATTCGGGCTTGTTTTTGACTTTTCCACATTTTTGGAATAATAGAAAATTTTGACCCTTTTCTTTGCCCCTCTCCGCCTTTGAATTTTGGAGTTGACACATGGCATATGGTGGGTCCCATTGAAATCACACTTCGATTCTGCGCATTTTAACCTTTTTGGAAATTGGGAAAAAATTCACTTTTTGCCCTGTAGGCCCGCACCTCGATTTTTCCTTTGCCACGTGTCTCCTTGTGATTCGGTAGTGGGTCAGCACATCAAATTTTTATTTTGAGTCCTTTTGGAAAAAAGGGAAAAAATCCCCATTTCCCTCCACGGACCTACGGACCTGCCTCTTGCAAATTGTGGACATGTGTCCTCTTGTTATTGGCCACGGGATTTTAGGCCAAAAATTTACTTTAACTTTATTGTGAAAAAGGAAAAAATCCCCTTTTCCCTCCGCATTGCCCGCCGACCTGCTTTCTGCGCATTGTCATGCCACTGTCCACTCCCGATTGGTGCGGGGTTTGGGCCAAGTTTTGAATTTTAAAATTTTCGCAAAGTAAAGTCTAAAATTCCAAGTGAATCGACCACCCGCTTGACCCGCCACGTTGCCAATACCTCTTGAGGATGAATTTGATAGGAAAATGGCGTCCATATGACCGTGAAAATGCAAAAAAATTCAAAGGATGCCCTAGAATTCAATTTTTTCGCCAAGGATGGCAAATTTTTGATTTTAAATCAACTGAAGCATGATTTTCGAACATTTTCAACCTTGGGATTGGATTTTTAAATACAAAAAAGTATGAATTGATCAATTTCAATTTTTCCATGATCTGGCAAAGGGAAAAAATGACACATCCCACAAAATTGGATGAACTAGGGCATAGAAAAGGGAAAACTTGGAATATTCCTTCAAATTAGGGCAAAACAACAAGTTTGTGAGCATTTTAAAGCATTCAACTGGAGGGGAAGAAATTTAGACCATTAATTCAAAGGGTAAAACATTTTTGAGCAGATATAGATTTGAAAATTTTAGGGTAACATGATTCAAGCTTAAAAATAGCACCAAAAATAGGTGTAAATCCTTATCTCTCAGTCCATGTACTTTCTCCTCCCTGTTGCGTGTAACTCCCATGTGCCAAAAAATGCATTTTGCAGGACTAGTTTGAGTTTGAGTGTTTTAATGCATTTTGGGTAGACATGTTGAAATATTTATCACCAGTCCTCTCCCATCCTATGACAATAATGGGATAACTATCTTGTGGAGATTCTAAACTTAATCATAATCATGCAATTTAAAACTGTGACTAGTTGTGTGAGTGCAACATTCACTTAGTGCTAGAGTACAAAACGTGAAAGATTGTGGATTTAGAATGTAAAATGGAGTCATCTAGGTTGTATAAAGGATTCTAGTTTGTGTTTGGATGGTTGGGGTAGGTGCCACGTCTCCTGAAAGCTCACCGGATCTATAAGCTTCTTTTCTGTTGAAAACTATAGGATGGTGAAATGTTTAATAGAATGCCTCAAAAAGATGATTCTCATTGGAGGGATTGGTTGTAGGTTATGCACAGAATGTTTGTTCAAAATGAATTTGAAATTATTAAGAAAACATTTAATATATAGGTATAAATCTAAAATCCTCAACCTTGACTAGTGTCCCCTCCTTACAGTCGTTGCATAATGTTGTGGGTTTGACCTTGGAAGTGAAGGGCATTGGTTTTTTTGGTATTTTAACATTTGGACAAAATGTGGATGTCTTGAAAGGAAATTAGTTCTTGTTAGAGAACCCCAAGTCGGGTGGAACCATGATGGTATATAAAATAAATAAAAATGTATGAGAGAAATGTGTTCTCATGGACTGCAAAGCTTGATGTATTATAAAAAATGGGCTTATTGGAAAGGATCTAGAAATTTTCAAGTGAATATTATTGACATGTTTAAAACATACTAGATATACCCAATACTAGCATCCTCCCTACCCCAACCGGTTTGAGAAACTTGGATGTGTGTATGGACGTCCAAGAAAGAATCATGGATAGAGGAATTTATTCGAGACATTGCAGCTACAACTCCCTTCGTATAAATGAATGCAAAGTGTGGAAACAGTCAAGGCACAAAAACTATTTGATAGAACACATCAAAGAGAGCGTGATCTCGCGGACATCAATGATTTGCAAGATTTACACAAAATGCATTGTTGAATGGGGTTATTAATAAATATGTTCACTTTTTCCAAGTAACTCTCTTAGCTTGTGCCAAATAAGAACTTAGAAAAGGGGAATGGACATCCACTAAATCTATTTGAGGAGGGTTATAAATATTATTTGCATTGACATTTTTGAGTTTTGTTTTTTCAATGATTAAAGTAGAAGCATATCTTGACATGTAAATGGGTTGTGAGAATTCATAAAGGATATGTGGCCAAATGACTGAGTATGGATTGTTTTGCTTGGCCTTGGTTGGCTGCTCAATTTGATGTCTTGGAGAGACAAGTTTTGATTCCCATTTTACATTTTAGTCACTTGGAGTGACACTCCCGTTTTAAAGAAAATGTGATCGGTTTTGGCTTGCGGTTGTCCTATTGATTTGGAAAAATTGAAAACTAAACATATGTACCTCTAGACCTCCATTAGGAAAGTTGAAACCAACTCTCAGTTTTGCAAAAATGATTTACTAATTTAGAGTTTCAAGTGAGTTTTGGAGCCCACAGTTTGTTTTACAACAGTAACACGTTTGACGTGTTTACGATAATTGGTCTCAGATTCACCTTTCTATTTTGAGAAATGTTTGTCGTAATCGACTTCCGTCAAATTCTAGGAGTTATTTATATATAAGGGAGTAAATAAGAATCATTGAAATTTACGTTTGAACTTAAAAAAAGTGTTTTTTGGACTCACATTGTAAGCACTTTAGCTATTTTTGGATTTTTTTTGCAAACTCACAACTTGAGCTAGACATTCCTCCTGAGGCTCCCATTTGAATTGTTAATACTCGTGAACCCTTTTCATATAGTTCCATTGTTGTGTAAAGTATGATTTAATCAAATTAATTTCTATGAATGGATTTGGCAAATTATGATGTTTTCTCTCTCCTCCCTTTTCTCTATCTAGAAATAACTATGAAATGTTGTTTGATCTTGAAAATGTTTATGGGTTGAAATAAAATAAAAATGGATGCAAATTTAAATTAGTTATGATATTGTGAATAAAAAATGGGGTCTTCTAGTTTTCTTTCTCTTCCTACTCTCTCTCTTGAATTAAACAAGTGTAAATGAATGTTGAATTATGCATGTGTTAGGAAATTCTCTCTCCTTCTCTCTCCCTATCTATTTTCCTTGTTTTAAAAAAACTTTTCTATGCCAATAGGAGTGACAATGAATGAATATAAGAACAACTATGTAGAGACCATGTTAATTTGATTAACAAAGTAGATAATTGACAATGTAAATTGGAAGAAAATAGGGGGTGTATCATTTAGTATGTGGGTTTCATGACTATATGGATTTAATTGTGGTGCTTATTGTTTAGCTATTTGAAACCATATTTTACTAGGTAATTATTGGGGTTCATTTATAAACTCTTAATGTTCGGTATAAAAATTATCTTATTTTTACCATCGCAATGAAGTGAGTTGTTAACCTTGGTTGTACCCTCCCTCTTAAGCAATCCTTGTCCAAATTTTGTAACAAAATTTTTCCTAAGAAATTCTTTACTCCTCTTAAATTGTCTTCTTGTCCTACCCCTAAGAAAATTATTATAAAATACCTTTCCCTTAAATATTTTGTGAGGCGGTGACTATGTCATGTGAACCCTGTCATATGCGGGTGAGTGAGACCTACATTCCTAGGTGTGGTAGGTCTGATCATATCATGTATAAGTTTAAAAATCATGAGAATAATTAGCATTGGTACCTAGTGAGTTGCGAAACCATGCAAAGGTAGTTTGTGTAATGCCCTGTTCGGCATCGACTTTCGCTGTTACGTCCTTGTCCTATTGCGTGTCATTGAATGCTGAATTGAGCTCCCTTTTCTATCGTTAGGTGACTTTTACCCTGTTTGCGAAGTTATTTTTTTAGCATCCTTTCTTCTTCTTTCGTCTGTCGTGCCTTCGATCTATGGAATGCTTAATGTCGTTTGTTAAAAAGAGTTCTATTGGAATATTAAAATATTTACAAGTTACTTTTAGATGTAATTATTAAAAGATACCTAGCTGTGGAACCTTTTTGTGTTAGAAAATAAAATAAAATAAATAAATAATAGAAATAAAGGGAGATTCGTCTTCCACCTAAACTAACTTATTCAAATCTAAGCTATGATGTTTGCGTGGAAAGAGGAGAGGTTTTGGTGGTAGCGCCAAATGTTGGAAGGGACTACTAAATTTTTGTAAGCAATTTGAATCACTTCAGCCACCAGACTTTTCCTTGTCAATGAGTTGTCTCACATACGCTCTAATGTTTTATGAAAATTAATGGTTAAATGGTTTCACCCACCCACCGTATATTCCTCCATGCTGGCCGCTCACCTTTCAAACAGGATTATTATAAAATTTTCCATGTTTTGTCTTTTTACCTGCTCTTGTCTTGTTGATTGGCTGCGTGAGATTGGAGGGGGAGGCTTTTGTTGGGGGTTTTTAAATGGCATTTGGACTCCTCCCAACCACCGAACTGCAAACAGTTATGGTATTTAATGTTTCTACCTTGCGTGAGGGAGATGGGAGTCGGTGGAGTCCTGATTTTTCTTCACCATGATCTCATTTTTATTCTGTTATTCAATGCGTATAGGTGGAGTGTTGGGCACGTTTTCCTTGGGCTGCATAGGCGTTGGAAGGAGGGAAATGTGTTTGAGTGTTGTTTTGTCATTTTTACGCAGTTTTGTTCCTATTTCTGCTACATGAACCTTCTTTTTTTTGTTGTCTCCTCCTCTGTATGGATGATTCCTTCTCCTGGCACGTTTTCTCGCCTCTTTGTTGATTGGTGTGTGAATGCACGCGTGGGTGGATGGATGGATGTCCTCCTATTGGAGATCCTCCTCTTGTTACCCCGCACGCGTGGATGGATGTCCGTACCTATTCCAAAGCTGTCATTTTGACACTGGGTTGCGTGGGCGGAGAGGCCATCGAAACCTTTTATGTCAAGGCATTTTTTTTTCTTCATGGTTCCTCCTTGGGCGCAGTAATGGGTTTGATATGGTTGTTATAGATGAAGCTACAAGCTAGTGAAGTAGGCATGTTACCTCCACTTTCATTGGGTGCTGCGAGGTGTGTTCTTGTCGGGATCCACAAAGACAATGACCTGCAACAAAGAATTAGCTAGCGTGTAGGCATGTTGCAAAGTATAGTAGAAGCCTTTTTGAGCACTTTAACAAGCAGGTTGTCCAACTATGTTGTTATCATTCGATGATCGAATGCATCCTTAAATTCGGATTCTCCATCAAGATATTTTTATCAAAATCAATTAAGTGACGGTAAGAGTGTTACCAAGAGACTGATGAAATTTATGACAAAGATTCTCTATTGAGACCTTACTTGTTTTACGATGTAACTCATGGAAGAGAATCTCATGGAGGTGGATCTGTTTCATATCCGAATATTCATGAAGCACAATTTGTTGTTGCGGGGCTGTTTGACATGCCCTTGTCTTAGGAAGCACATTAAAAAGCATGATAAGACTAACCCTCTCTCTTAATGATTTATTTCCTTTAGCATTTGGATAAATCAATCTCTGCAATTTTTTTGTTTGAATTCTGTAGATGTGAGTTTCTTTTGGATTGTTGATGTGTTTTTTTTTACTAAGTAAATAATGTTTGGACTCTTGATATTATTTAATATTTATTTACATATATATGTTGACTCTTTCTTGAAAGAGATGCCCAAAAAGAGATGGGTTTTCGAATGACTTTTAATCATAATTGCATGAGCTGATCTCTCTCCAGTGATTCTCGCTTATCGATCTTATAAAGTTGGTTTATCATTTTGCCATGATTATTCCTGTGAACAGTGGTTTCTGTAGAAAATATTGTGGTGTGTGAATGAGATTTAGAATATTTCTTGTCTTGTTTTTATTATGTAGAACATGGCTTGAAAACGGGAATTTTCTCGGAAGACTGTGTTTGTCTTTTAATGTGGATTGATAATAATATAAACCCCCCCATTAGGATTAGAGGCTTCTATTTGGGAAGAGTCGCTTGGTTTTCTTGGTCTTTCTAGATACTATTTGACTCTTTTGATTATCGTTACTTCGGGGATTATTGAAAACCCCTCACCAGGCCCTCTGTTATTATTATTACTATGAGCTTATTTTTTTAGATTGGAACGCTCTTGAAGCATGTGTTAATGGGGTTCTTATTTTGTGACCTTTTTGAATACGGTAAGCACTCAAGATGTTAGCTCGTGTGGATAATTATATGGCTTAAGTTTGAGGCACTCCTTGGATCTTCGAATCAGTTAAAGTAATATTGGATACATTGAACTCTCATGAGTGTGTACATTCTTCAAGTTTGATTGACATGTGATGGCCCTCAGGCATACGAATTGAGCAATGCTTGAAATATGAAATTATAAATTTATCCTATACTTTGATTTATAAGCTTGTTGAAATGCTTTTGGTAGGAAAAGCAGATAAATAGGGAAGTTATGAGAACTACCCTAAAAATGGATTCATACACAACCTTAAGTAAAGGTGACAACTACCATAATGGGATTTGTACATACCATGTATGATAAGGATAGAAGTTGACACTGAAATTATTTAACTTCATTTTATAGAAGAATAATTAATACCCATAAATTGGGGTATGCAAGTGGAGGTTGAATTATATAACATGATATATTATGTTATCAGTGTAACCGATGTAGGGATAAATATGTTATTCGATTACTTGGTTAAGGAGTGGAATATTTTTTGGCATTTACGATGATTATTATGTTAGCTAAAAATAAATAAAAAAATTGATACTTGCATCTCTTTAGGAGTTGAGATAATGTTGATACTTGTATTTATAGTGGCTTGGACCATGCTTACATATCTTAGTTAGTCAAATGAATCTTTGACATATTAGCAAAATATGACAAGTATTGTTGATCGTAACTCATTCCAATGAGTTGGACTCTTTTACTAGAAGAAATATATAAGACATGGTAATAAGAAACCAAAAGTATATCTAAATAATGTATGAACTTGCTGATTGGCGAAATCTTTGTTAACATAAATATACTCTTAAAATTGCGGGATAAATATCAAAATTATGCTTACATATCATTGATTATCTATTAAGGTTCGATACTTGGGTAATATCGATGAATAATATAAGATTGATACTTGTATTTATTATATAAACTTAATGTCGTTGGTGCTTTTATTTAATTGAAAGATAATATTGTTGGATACTTATATATGTGAATTAGGTTGAGGGTATTAGGTGAGCGTTATTAGTATTACTATAATTTAATCATGATTGAATGCACGAGTTAAGGTTGTATATCTCTCCACTTGGAATTTTTGTTCATAAGTAAGCAAATTTTAGGGAAGTGATCAATAATGGGTATGAAATGTATTATCACGAGATGTGCGATTAAGATTTGAATACATGTTAGAAATTATTTGATAGGGAGTATTACAAAATTTCATTAATTTAAATGCTAGATGGCATAAATTTTTAGGTGAGGTTTATATCTTATCATGCTCAGTTCTAGCGAACTGACTCTAGTAAATATTTGTGCAGATGGATTATGCGAGTAGATTAAAGGAAAAGAGTGTAAAAGTTTCATCAGTTCAAATTATGAAGTTCTTGTAGAAAGTTCAATGCGTTGTAAATTTTGTAACATTGCTTGCAAAGGAGTTTAGAAGATCTCTTGTCTTGGTATGTTCGGAAAACTACGTGGTGAAGTGTTCTTTCCTTTTTGTTGTTAGACTAGTAACTTACCTTGGTGAGAAATGATATTCAATCATTACATTGGCATAAGTATTGTAAAACCTTGATTTTGAGAATAAAGTGTTAAGTCAAAACTTTCTGACACCTTGTAATGATGTGTTATAAGTAAAATTAAATGGAGTGGTTAACCCTTATAGAAGTTAACTAAATATATATATTCAAATAAATTAATGTAGAGATGACTTACTTGAGAACAAGAGATTCCTGAAGTAATCAAAGGTGAAACTATCATTGTAAAGTAAAATTTTATAATTTGATATCCCTAGCTAAACTAGTGAACACTACCCCTTTTGGGTGAACTCTTAAAACAAACTTAAGGGAAAATAATGGTTAGTTTTTGGAAGATAATAAGATTTAGCAAGTAGGAGAAGAAAATTTAGAAACCAATCAATTTATCTCTCAGCCTTTTGGAAATTAAATAATCTCCTTTATTGAATAATGGAATTAAACAATTAATTGTCATAAAGGAGAAGACTTTAAGTGAACTACTCTACAGTGTATAAGAAAATAACTCAGTTGGTAAGATGAATTTGTACGAATCATATCTTGAATCTCTCTGAAAACATAAGTCATGAGTTAAAGGGTGTTTTATCAAAATAAATAACCTTCAATCATTTCTTACTGTGGCTTGCCCTAGCTGTGTGAGTGTCATGTGGTTGGACTTCTATGTTGTTCTGTCAAAAAGAAAAGTGTATTATCCTTTTGGGTGTGAACGTTTCCATGCTGACCTTGTGGTCATCCCCATAACAAGTGGTTCCCAGAGTTGGTTGTAACCTTGTGACGACATGTTGTGTCGTGTTATGTGTCAAGCAAGTCAAAAAAATTATCCTGTCTTTTACTGTGTTGTTCGTGTGTGAATTTTTGGGTCGTTACAGTTTGTGATATTCCTACGATTGATCTTGTGGTGAGATTTAAATGACACAAGTGGAGTCTACGTGTCAAAGTACATATGCAATAAACTCTTGTTTTTGAACCCCTTTTGTCCCTCTTATATAAAATTATTCCCTTGGTGTGTAGTAGCAGATTACCTCATGTTTCTCGAAGGTTTTGTGAGTTAAAGATATTACAACTCTCTTGTATTGGGTTGTGGTAGGGTCTAGTGTCCACCCTAGAATGATTTTGAAGCTAATAGAATGTGGGACTTCCCTTAAGGTTATTGTTTAAAGAATCTCTGATGCATTTTTACCCAACGATTGAAATAGTTCCTTGGATGGTATTTGAAATGCATGAAAGTTGTATTAGATGTATCGCTTGTAATATGCATTTAATACTTGAGTGTTTAAGAGAAATGAAATGAGTTGTATCATGATAGGTTCAATCCTTGTAGTATCGAATCCCTAAGTGTAAATTATATGTTATTTCAATTACAATTGTTCTAAAACAATGCTAATAATGGGACCAAAGTGAGAATATAATAGGAATATCTTGGCTAGTGAACTATATCTGCTATAACAAGAATAAAAAGGTTCCCTAATGGAGGGAAGTTAATAGGAAGAGGTAACTTGAACCTAAATCTCCTTTAAATTTTAACATTTCTTTCCCTTGACTTCATGTTATTTTTTCATTGCGTAATGAGGGTAAAATTTAAACAAAAAAACATATTTGAGAACTCTTACATAAGAATGAGCATCATGAGTTTTGTATGCATTAAAAATGTGGCAAATAACCTATTGAGTTATGGGAACTATGGTAAGGGATAACAATCCAATCTAAGTATGCTTGTTATAAGTTGAATCATAAATGAAATTAAGAATATGTAAGTTGAGAATGGGAATTTATCCTTGCACAATAAATTCTCTTGGAATTTTAATCGTTACTAGGATATAACCATGGTAATGATTTGTTGTGGACTTGCCAATCCTTGGGTCTTTCTTGTGGTTTGATCATTTATAGTATTTGTTCGTTAGGGAAAGTGTGGCATTGACATGCATATGATGTTATCATGTTGTCTATTTGGGTCCATGCTTGTGTAAGTGTCTTATTGGATGTTGAGTTTCTCTATTTGAGCCCATGTGGTGTTGTGTAGCGAGAAATGAAATAAAAAAATCCCAGTAATTTTATGGTTGTATTTTTGTGTTGAAATTGTGGGCATTATGGTATGGAATTCATTCATAACCATGAATCTTCAAGATGAATTTCAAAGGGTATTTGACAATCTTTTCCACCTAAAGCCCTTCGTTCTACACATGTGCCGATCCACGAGGGTTTCACATTGGATTTTAAATAAAATCCTCAAGAGGTACCAACTTAGGGGATCTAAACACCTTATTACATGCAGAAACCAATCCTAAAGGGTAAGGCCAAAAGCGAAGATAGTGTTTAACCCTTACCATTCCTATCGAATGGGATTGCGACAATGTCGCTAAGCAAGCATGGTATAAAGATAACTTGGATTTGGGTTCTTATTTTCCTAAGATAGGGGTGCCATCAAGTATAATGATTTAGGTTCACCCTAAGGTTTTTTGTTTTCTACGTTATGAAGGATCACACGAGAAGAGTGTACATAAAAGGTTTTTATACCAAGGTCAACTATTTTATTTCTATTTCTTTCATACAATTTCAAAGTAAATAACACAACACACCAAAGATTTAATCGTTAATTTTTTTATTGACATGCACTATAAGAGGTCAAATTCAATTTGAGTTAACATAAATATCCAACCTTTTTACAATACATAATTTTGAATCGAAATGACACCCATAATTAAATGCACATTTCTCAAAACACCCCTAAACACTAGCAACTCATACTTATTACAAAATTTCAATAATAAACATTTCAATATATTAGAATGTTGATTTAGCCTCTTCAATTTCATTGTTCCAAGTAACATGCTAATATGTGATTATAAGTAACACTTCACTTACTCCATGTCTAAATTACTGCATGACCACCGCATGGTCAACACAAATGCTAGCATTGCATCCACCTAAATATAACATAATTAACATTTTCTAGTTTTTCATTTACATAATCAGAATACTTCACACATAAGTAGAGAGGGTTAAAGATATATAATCATTTCATTGCACTTCATTTTTTACGATTTTACCAGAAGTAAAATTTCTTAAAACAAGCCACAATATAGAGTTTCATACAGTCATTTATAAGTGTCTATAAGTTTTCTTTTCAGCTTATTGACTTGACTAGGGTCCTACGACCTTCTTTTACATTTTCCTACTAGTTGTGAAAACATCCAATTTTATCTTAGAGGATAAGAAACTGCATTCAAAAACTAGATTTCGATGCTAAAATGCACAATAGGTAATTTCTACAAGCTCCCCTCTAAATTGAGAATTCATAGGAGTGACAAAACTCGAAGCGGTGAGAACTGTTTACAAATAGTGAGTAGTTTTTTGGGGCTACTAGTCATAATTGGATTGGTTTTAACCTTGTCAATCAGTGACCAAAGGCATACAAAACTCCTCTCGAAAAACTAGCTAGTGACGTGTTTTTCCCTGAACTAATGGTTACAGAAAATTTAGGTTTGTGAAGGAGAATAAACATTTCTTCGCTTAGGGTCCAAATGGCAAGCCGAAACAAAACCCAACTTTTCACTTTTATTGGCTTCCTAAAGCTGCAAAATGAGGGTAACATGGCCCTATAGGGAGTGACAAAAAGAACATAAATGGTCAATAGAGGTCAATCTAAGGCTTAACGCAACTCCCACATAACAAGGAACACAGACGAAACTTGACATCTCTTTTCTCGGGGTTCAAAATTTTGTTTTGTGAGTCTTGAAAAATCGTCATTTACTTTTACCAAGAGATGTAAGCTAGGTTTAAAGGTGAACTCAAACTCAACTAGCCGATTAGAGGGGTTGCGGCTATTTAGTTTGATTAAATTTTTCCCAAACATCTCGAAAAGAGGGTTTAAGAATATGGTTGGCAACCTAAGGGTAGATCAGATTTGTGTAAGTCACGAGGTGAAGCTGCTATTGTTTTACACTTTGAGTTCATTTAAAATAACCAATGGTATAAGAATATATGGATTTATATTTTTAGTTAATTGCAATTAAAGAACCAAAAATATGTAAAATTATGGAAGATGAAGATAAGGGAGACCATGCCTAAGGGGAAAATGAATTGACCAAATTTATGGAGCTCGTTTCACATCTCCATAAGGAATTTCATCGAATTTTTGCGTGCACCCTCAAAACCTCCATTTGCACCCTCCAAGAAGCCACATTAGACCATACATTATCCCACAACATAGCAAATAATCTTCTATAATAGTCAATATTTTAGCCATTCCAGGGTAATAGGTGGGTTGTTTTTATTGATAAGGTAATGGAAGAAAAATAATTTTTGACGTGCATAGGAGGATGTTAAATTTAAACCATGGGGGACACTCTTTGGAAAAATATTCCTTTCATCAATTCCATTTCCAAAAATTATACATCTCGTATTCTCTAAAAGCATTTCCCGAAATCTTCTATCATGTGATCATTTCCTCATGGATTTTCCAACAAACCCTTTTTCCCATTCCGCATCCGTTGCTCTCCATGAAATGAAATGAAGTGAGGCGCTTCTTTAAAAATACTTTAAGCCTCATCGTGAACACCATTTTGCGTATATCTAGCAATTTGCGCACTCAAGAACCAACCCCTTTCTACATAGTATTGTGAATAGACAGGAAAGGGTTTCATGGAAAGGAAGAGTGAAAGAGACAAATCTTGTAGAGACATACGTGGGATAGCGGGAAAAGCACTTCCAATGTCTTACTCAATACAACAACTACTCAAAATAAAAGATAAAGAGTAGGAAACAAAGTGGTATCCAATATCTACCCGAGAATAACACCGCAAATGTTACGAGTTCACGTAGCATAGGTACTCAGAAGCAAAAGAAGTAAAATCAATACGACTAGACATTACATACATACATCACTCTTTTTCTTCTTTCTCTACATACATCAACAAAACAATGGTAGGAAGTGGTTTTCTTTCCTCTTAGAGACATTGAACCCGGCTTAGATACAAATACGGATCCAGATCAATCAATCATATACAAGAAGAAATGAGGAGATATTAAGGTTACGGATCTATCTCCTGTCTGATGTTGTTTAAACCAAATATGGTACTAATTTTAGGATGACTATTAGTGAGAGCTCCATTTAGGACGAGTTCCCTAGATTTTCAAATACAATACCTCCCACATTCATCAACGTGGACCTCACCAACCTTCCTATGCTCATATTTTTTCAATATCCTGTAAACACACGGCGTTCCATGGGATAACATCTAGTTGAGGCATTTTGAGAAAATGTTCATGTGCCTTGAAGGCATCAACATCCTCCCATAGAAATAAAAGCAGACAAAACAAAGCAATGTCATTGTCAAGGCGTTCTCCTCCATTGCACTTTGGAAGGTGTACGAACTAAAACTCTTCCAAAATTTCTAACTATTGCATAGATGTATTTGGAAGATGCCACACTTGTCTTAAGCACCATTGGCGCATTGGAAAAGGTGATAGGGCTAGGTGGGAGACATGTTGGTTATAAAAATGTCGGTGGTTTAATGCTTGCTTGGGATGCCCATGCCTTATCCGTACTCCTACATACCACCGCCCTCCACCAATCTCTTTTAAAATTTCACCTACTTTCTCCTGGTATGCATCCAAGGTTGCCGATTGATTAATCATTATATTATTTTATTTATTAAAAATGATTTAATATATTTAATAATAATAATAATAATTTTAATTTTCTATCTCATTTCCTTTACTTGAAAATCTTTTAAAACATTTTAGTATATCCAATTATTATTATTATTATTATTATCATGTTAAATGTTAAACAACATTGTATTCCATATAACAACACACACACACACACACACACACACACACACACACACACACACACACACACACACACACACACACACACACACACACACACACACACACACACACACACACACACACACACCCACACACACAACACACACACACACACACACACACACACACACACACACACACACACACACACACACACACACACACACACACGCATGCACACACATAATTACAAGGATGGTGATAATAACTACATTATTATCCAACGAAAATGAATAAGAGGAATAAATAATCATAAGTCAAGGATGGTGTTTGATGCTTGGAGAGGTAATAGTGATGTTGTGTAGGCTATGCCAACAACCGTAAAGCTAATTTGTGCTCTAATAGGAGTTTGAATCTTCTCATATGACTTATGAAAATCATGCATGGGATCCAATACCTCCCAACTTGTTTGAGAAAAAGGTGAAATAAACTCTCGTATCTCTTGAGGGCCAGGTGTGGAGGGGAACCCACACCTCACCTATTGGGTGCAACGAAGTGAGGCATTACAAAATGTTTACATTAGGGAATGACTATAGTGGATATCTCACAATGAATTGTGTTTTCATTTAGGTGTTATTCCTTGAACAATCGTGTTCCGTTGTCTAGCAATAAATAGTGATACACATTTTTAATGGTCTAAAATCAATTACATTCTATTTTCACATTTACAAATGATTGGTATTAGACAATTAGGAATTTATGCAAAAAGTGGTTGTTGAGTCAATATGGGGTTCTACAATTTACCTTTAAGTCCCTTTCTTACTTTTTGCTACAAATATTAATGCATATAACATAATTGTCTCTATGCTTCAAGTTTCATAAGTTAGATTGTGGGGTTTTATTTTCTCTAGTGGTTGTTTGATCAATTCTTCATCCCCATTTGTATTTATAATTTTCATCTTTTATTTGTTGTTTGGTATTAGGAGTTTGCAAAATTGGTACCTCATTTATTCTATGGAAACATTATATTGTAGCGTAAGTAGTATATGAAGATGGGGTATTATTTATGAATTGATTCAAACAAAAAATGCATTCTCATTTCTCTTAGCAAGTTCCCAAATATAGTAAAATCCATTTGCTAATGATGGGTGTGAATATCACATCTGGGAGTTGTGTCTAAAAGAATAATGACACATCCTTTCCATACTGATTGAGTAGAATTCAAAAATACATTAGCCTTCCATTTGATTTTGAAGCTACCAAAAATTCAAACCTTTTAGGTTTTTCTAAGAGTGGTTTGAGATAAGATTAGCTTGTTGTCTTTATAAGGTGTCAGAGAAAATACATTAACTATGATTTGGTTCTCACAATCGGTTCCAATATTAGCTTGACTTGTGACCATACATACATCTTGGTTATCTTGGATGGCTTGCTTGTCTTGCAATCGAGAGCCTCTTCACTATTAGTCTTTACTTTGAAAAAATCATTCAAATACATTTCAAATTATTTGGCTCGTATTCTCAATGAATTTCATCTTGTCATGTACAATAATTTCTTGTAGTGATATGGGAAATTGAAGACATATTTTGCAAGTGTTGAAACATATAACATTTATGTTTGTTTGGAATCCTAAGTATGGATTAATGAAGAGATATTTTGGCATGTGATTCCACCACAAATTTTCTTTTGCATTTTTCCAACATAAATGATCAACCATCTCCATCATTAGCCTATTGACATGTCCATTGCGCATTTTGGTGCAATCGCTAGTTACTCAATTCTTATATTATACACATGAAAAGATAAGAAATCGGAGCAATGGTGTTGGTGTGCCGTTTGTAGTTCATGTGTGTGAGATGGTTGGTAAAAGATAACAAAACAAACATACACGTGAATATATTAACCTAAGGAAAGAAGATTACGAGGACATTGACATGAGACTTACAATAAGGTGAATGAAAATGATGAGGAGAAGTTAAAGAGAATCGCATTGAGTGGGCTTGAAAGAGAGTGTGTTCGGGCATCATTGTAAAGGATATGGAAGTTTTGCTGTTGTATGTTGCCAAAAATTGAAGGATTCTGAAGGTTCACCCAAAGATGGCGAGGCCAAGAGATCGGAAGATGCCGAATGAAAAAGTTGTTTGTAGGAGCTCGTAATCCACACCGCCTTTAAAGTTGAAGGTGAGGGAAGGCAAGGACACCTTACCCGAGGTTTGGTAGCATAGATCCAACCCCATTGAAAGAGCTGTCTGCAGGAGTGAGATCAATGGCTGATTGAATGGCATCTTTAAGAGGAGAGTAAGTGGCCTCATCCAAAATTGTAAGCTGTGGTTCTAGAGTCAATGATCATGCTTCGCTGCCATCCAAATTCAAAGTCAAAAGTTCCAGCGGGAATATCCATGGCCTTGCCATCGAGGTGATTCTGTAATGAGAATGTACTAGAAAGTGGGAATGACACTGCTCTTAATGAGCGGGATAGACTTGGCTCCTCCACTCAAGGAAGTGCCTGTAATGCCCTCTTCTACGTTACACTTGTTCACCCTTCGGCGATCAAGTGCTAAGCGTGGAACGTCTTTATGCCTTCGATCTATGGAACGCTCTGCTTTATTTGTGCTCATTTGTGGTGTGGTGTGGTGTAACATCACGTACCATTTATCCTCTTGTTTGCAAAGCTAAGCATGAATGTCGTCCTTGCTTTATATTTTCCCATCATTGTGTTTCTATTGCTAAATGAGGAGAGTGTAGCTTAAAATTTTTAATCATCGAGGAGGAGAATATTAAACTAAACAAGGAGAGCTTAGTTTAAGTAATCAAGGAGAAGATTAATGATTATTATTTTATATAGACTGTATTTTTTTATTCTTTTTGGTAGTGGTTGAAGCACATTTTCTTTTCTCCCTAGTTAGCTGGTGGATGGGTGACATTTCTTGTCACTTCTTAAATGAACTGGTAATTTTCTTGTTTGGCGTGAGGCAGTGGGAGTCGGTGGAGTCTTGACTTCCTTCACCATGATCTTTATTTGATTTCCTTCTTCAATGCGGTTAGGTGGAGCGTTGGGCGCGTCTTTCTTGAGCTGCAGGCATTGATGGAGGGAAAAACGTGTTCGAAGTGTTGTTTTGGTCCTTTTCACAGTGTTGTTCCTGTCCCTGCCACGAACCTTCTCTGTCATGGCGTCTTCTTCCTGGTTCCTCCCTGTGCGCGTGGGGTTTGATGAAGCTTCAGCGAGTGAAGTAGGCATGTTTCCTCCACATTCTTTGAGTGTTGTCTCCTGAGTTGAAGGCATTATTCATTGCAGAGAGCTATTGCAAGAACACAGTTTTTTTTTTTTGTTTCCAGGACCAAGTCTCGTCAATCACTGGTTTTTCAGAAGCTGGGCACTCTTATTTTGGATTGCTTATGCAATGTCTAATTCGTCTTCTTCATGAAGAGGCATTGGTGGCTGAGTAGCAGGATGCTTGCAGAGAAGCATGTAAGAAAATCTCGGCATTTACTTCAAAGTAAAGAATCAGCTGATGTCTTCTCAGCAATAAATCTCCTTGATGCCGTTCTCAAACTCGGGCCCAAATGTGAGAAGGCATTGGAACTTAAAGCGAGGGCACTCTTATATCTCCGTAGATTCAAAGATGTTGCAAACATGTTGGAGGAACACATCCCTACCAGAGAGATTGATCCATTGGAAAGCCCACCACTGTCAAGAGAGAGCATAGAACTTCTTCCCAGCTACAATGTAGCTAAACAATCGGTGGCAAAAGCTTTCTTCAAGTGTTTTTTTGGTACCCAAATTGAAAACACTTCTGTGTGCAGGAATGTCCAACAACTTTGAACGAGAGGAATGGAAGCACCTGATTCTTGGACAGGCATGTTGCCATTTGGGTATGATGGAAGATGCCATGCTTTTGCTCCAAAGTGGTAAAAGGGCTGCCTCTGCAGCCTTTAGACATGAAAGCATAAGCAGAAGTGAAGATTGCTTCTCTTCTGAAATCTGTACTTCTGAATCTGATGTTGTAACCCACTATTTTCACTTTCTGTGGGTGGGGGTGTTGTGCCGTATTATCTTGATAGTATTGCAATGGGTGCCTTTGGGGCTAGAGAGGGGTGTGTTTGTGTCTACTTCTGCAGGCTCTGTATAGTATGGATATGTTGAAATGGCTTTATAAACTTACAAGAAAATGCAAAGAGCAGGTGTAAAGCCAAACTCCACAACCTTTGATAGCATCTCCACGCCTATACCAAAGTGGGATTGTTTGAGCAGGGCATGGACGTTCTCCAATGCTTTTGAAAAAGAGATTTTTGTTGCTTGTTGTATCTGCTAGTGTCCTGGGTGCATAACTGTCTTAAGACGGATTTTTACTCCTGATCTGGATGCTCAACAAAGTGTTCGGATGGTTTGGCAAAACTTGAAAGAAATGTGGTCTTTTGGACAGCAATGATTGTTGGTTGTGGACAAATTGGGTGGGTTGAGACACCTTGGAAACTTGGAAAATAATGGAGAAGGGACAAGGCTGTGTCAAATGCTTTGTTTGCGGTGCGTTGGTAGATACATATGCAAAGTGGAAGCAAGCATAAGACACCCAAACTATTTGACAAAATGCCTGAGTGAAATATGGCCAAAGGACAGCAAGGATTGCATGATATGTTTTGGAATGGGTTTGTTGAGGAGGCATAGGAAGTTGAAACAAATTTGAGTAACTTGGGTAAATCCATCTCCTACAACCTTTGCTTGCCATGACATCCTTGCTAGGTTCTTCTCTGAAAATATCTCCTCCAGCCTTGTGTAGATCACTTGTGTTTGTGGTAGCACGTATAGGGTATGTGAGTTGGTTGTCGAATCCCACAAGAAGTAAAAGCTCAAGGAAAGAAATAGTTGAGCACAAGTGCATGGAGTCACTTGGATACAACAATGCTCGTGAATTGTTTGAAAAAAATCCTCTTCAATTGCATGGTCTCGCGGATCGTGAATGTGGACCGCTTAGAACTAGTGCACCCGGATTCCAGTACCTACAGTTCTTATGCTGACCCGTGCGGAGTCTGTACGACCTGTTGAAGCTGGAGAAACAGGCAAGATATTTCTACACTTTTCTACTATTATTTTATTTAAAATTATTGTGAAATCGAACCACTTTTCCTTGCATTGAATTGTCAGTTGGATGTCATGATGGGAGATTTCCCCTTTTTGCTTGTTTCTTCTTGTTTTAGCTTTTATCATTGATAGTATGTGGGTCGAAAGGATGCGTGTGCCCTCTCCTCTAAATGTTATGTTTCTCTTACTCGAATGATAGACCTTCGTCTATTTGTTTATGTATTAATTCTTCTCTGTGATTGAGTTGCAAGTTATTATGTTGATCAACTAGTATTTTCGATATTATGGAAGTAAGTTACGATAACTATGAAGCTCCTCCCTAGCACCCAAGTTGTCTTTTGACGTTTTTGTTAGCCCCTTCGCAAGTCCCTTTGATAACCTTTTGGCATCGAGAAAGAAAGGTTGTAGGATTGTGTGAGCAATGCGTGGGCTAGAATTTTAGAGTTTTGGTATTAAAAGCGGTAGAATGAAAAGGTTTGTGTGCATGATGTGTTTTACCGTCTTACCTGTTAGACTCTTATACTATCTTTCATCTTGTTTCTAGGATTTTAAGGCCATCCTCAAGAAGTAACTTGACCATCCCTATCAACTTGAACCATAACTAGCTTTTCGGATCAACTAAATTTGGATGTTTCATTGTGCGAGTCCATTACCTCGTTGACACTAGAATAGTTTGGTCTAATCCCCTCTCGAATTATTGCTGATGGCGCTCTTCTATTTTTCCTATTTGGCATTATTTTCTCCTTGTAATGTTAACGCTATTAATTAATATTGGTTGGTTTTTATGCACGTAATTACGGTAATAGTTTGTGATGGAAATTTCCTTAAATGTGATTAATCTTCGGGAAAAAAACTCAGCTTTCATTTGACAATCTTATGGATTCATAGCGGAAGGTTTTGTTTTGATAATGTCACTTAGAAATTATGTTTTATCTATTTGTGCGATGGTTGACTGTGTTACCAAGGGTTGTAGTAAAATATGGTTTTTTTGGGATATGGGTAATTTATTTTAAGTTAACCAAACATTAGTATTGTAGTGGAGGTTTGCAAATCTTTAGTGTTATAAAAAAATTTGACGACATTATTGTATACTCTTGTTGGATGGAACCCCTTCTTCTCTCGTGTGTTTTGCTACTAGCTTTGTAAGACTTTGACCCTTCTTGGATGATTGGAAAATCTTTGTAGTTAATGGTGAAAATAATATACTTTGCTTTCACCTCGAAACTTATGTTGTGTGTATAGTTTATTTGATTTCCGGTTTGAAACTTGATTATACATGGATTTTTACATTAATTTTTGAAACCCGTGGTTCCCCTTTCTTGGGCGATCAAATCTTGTTCTTTTAGAAATATATTAATTTAGTCTACGCGTTTGGCACCTTTGATAAATTTCTAGATGGTTGGTGTATATATCAAATCTTAATCTTGTAATTATGGTTTAATTACTTACTTGATGGGAAGTCTTTTTTGTTAGATTATTTGTTTTCTCCTTATAGGGCCAAGGGCCATTCTCTTACGATTGCTATATTTTCATTGCTTTTACTCCTAACTGAAGTACAAGGTCTTCTCCTTCTTTGATTGGCATGATGAAGACTTTATTATAACTTGAAGTGTTGATAGTGTTAGAGGTTTGACCCAAATTCTTGTAATAAGGTCTTTGCTTTTCATAATATTGATAGATAACTTCGTGAATGACTTTTGTAGAAAATTTGCTGTAGATGGATTTTGTGTGTAGATGAGGGATAGATTTGTAGACTTTTGTCATCAACCTCAGTTGAGAAGTTCCTTTGCTCGAAACTTTTTATGTTTTTCAACTATTGTTAACATCCGAGGTGGAAAGTTTAAAAGAGGATTAATGTCTTAGTATAATGTATTGTGGACTTTGTCATCTGAACTTTGGAAACCTTGTATTGTTTGACCATCATTGAAATTATAAGAAAATTTGGTTATTGTTGTTGAGTGACTTTGTTGGAGTATCAGTATTTTAAGAATTGATGTAATCTTGTTTTGTTCTTGTAAATGAGTGTTATTCTACAACCTTGCCTTGAGAATAAATTTTGAGTTAAACCTTGACCACGACTTAGCGATAAAGCATCATAAGTAAACTAACATGGGATTGTTTAATACTACGGAAGTTAAATCAAAAGTTGTATTCAATAATTAAATTTTTTTTTAATAATTTGTTTTCTTCTTCTTATGAATTACTTGAGAATCATACTTCAAATATTAGTTTAAAATCTTTAAAACTTGCTTTCTAATTTAAATGATCTAAATTTCGGATTGCATTTAAAATGATGGAAAGACATTAAGATTTTTTTTTACTGATTTAGTTAATAATTTTAAATATTTCACTCAGATTTTCATGAATAATTAAATATTTAAAAACCATTTAAAAGACTTCATTAATAGTTATGATTTATTTTTTTGACTTTAGATATAGGATATCCCGATATTAGATATTGAAATATGATTTAATATGTATTTTTTTATATGTTGTTTGGTATCGGGATTGAAAATGGGTACCTCCTTTTATTCTATGGAAACATTCTTTTCTTGTAGTCTTACATCAGTATAACACTATTTGAAGATGGGGTTGTTATGAATTGATTCAAACAACAAATGCATTCTCATTTCTTTTACAAGTTTGCAAATATAATAAAATTCATTTGCTAATCATGGGTGTAAATATCACATCAGGAGTTGTGTCTAAAAGAATGACACATCCTTTAAAATCTTGATTGAGTAGTACTTATTGAGTAGAATTCAAAATAACATTACCCTTCCATTTGATTTTGTAGATACCATCAATTTAAACCTTATTGGTTTTGGTAAGAGTGGTTTGAGATTTGATTAGTCTGTTGTCTTTATAAGGTGTCGAAAATATAATTAATAATGATTTGGTTCTCATAATTAGTTCTAATACTTCTTGGCATTGCTTTGTGTTTGTCAGGGGAAACTATAGACTTTGCAACAATGAATAAACAAAATTTTGAATAATAATACAACAATTTATAGAGACGAGTGATAAATGAAATATATAAAATTCCAAACATGCAAGAGGCGAACACGATTTACGTTGTAAAACCCTAACTACGTGCACAGGAAAAGGGAAACATCCACGGTGTAATATATCAAGCTTTTATTTACTCAAGATGAACAAATTACTGCGAACTCATTATAAGCAACTTTGGATCACAACAAAAATAATTACACCTAATTGGAAAAGTATAGTTTGGATTCCTCATCCTATGGCGGGACCTGACTTTGATCTTTGTGGCGTCTCTGTTGGGTCTGACCCCTCTAGTCTTGCAAAGGGCCAAGACCACCTTTAGAATAGTATACGATGCTCGGGGCCAACAATTCCCTGGGAGATAGCCAAGCCCAAAGTAGACAAGCGGAGCATGATTTGCAAGCATCGATCTTGAGCTCTCGAGGATCCACATGGGAGAGTCCACCTCACGAAGGTGAGATTCATAATCTCAAGAAAAATTCACGAGTCATCGGGAGAGTGGAGAAAGCTCAACAAACCATAGAGTAGCTGGAGGAGCGAGGCTCGAGGTTCTTACGAGGTTTCATCAAGTCACTGTTGTCCAAGGATAAAGTTTTAGATCGTAACCCACTGATTACTCTTCCACCACTGTGATTCTTAGCCAAGATGAAGTGTAGAGTATCGAAAGATATACACAAGTATTCCATCTATGGAAGGGCTATAGAGGCCATGGTGGATGATATGCTTGTTGCGGGGTTGAATTTCATTAGTGAAGCATTCAAACTCAACTAGAAGGTGAATAATCTGTGAAGCTCTCCTCCACTATTGTAAATATAGATAAAGAGCTCAAACTACGGAGCATTTGTATAGTAGACCTTCACCTTATGGGACAAAGGTGATGAGAATATTTTAATGGGAAGCAAAGTCTTCGATGATGCGAAAGATAACTTGTCAAAATCATGGGTATATAGTGTGGAATGGAAAATCAAGGTCTTAGAAGAAGCTTTGGGAGGATTGAGAAATAGGCTGGCGGAAGGGTGAGGCTTTCAAGACTTTGGTTGCATCCGCCTTCAAGGATATACATTCCCATCTCCATGATGAGACCTCTGGTATGCCCCTCTCTTTACAAGAAATCAAAGCTCAGTTCAGAGCTTTTGTCGAAGATAACTTGTTCAAAGAGGATTCTATTTCGAGGAAAAGATGAAGGAGATCTGCTCTCTCGATCTGCTATTGAAGAAGCAAATAAAGATCATCATACACACGTCGAATTCAACAAAGAGATGGAGAAGGGCCTCGAGATTTTGGACCCAGTCCACTGCCAACACATCGGTCCCTCGTTGCGAGACATAGCGAGAGGCATTGAAAAGATTCGAGGCAATGGATTCTAAAATCAGTGTGCCCCTCTCAATCATGAACACATCTTCTTCTCCCGAATTTTGTCCTCGCTTTCTTTCCTTATCTCGATTTATTATAGTTAGTTGGGGTATTCGTTAAGCAACCCTTTAACTAAGCATTATTTTAAAGAATTAGTTACCAAGGGTGGCGGTTTGTAAACTATATAATAGCCTCTCCTCGCCATTTTGAGGAGGAAAAAAATTGGCTTATTTATGAAAGTGTAGGAAATAATACATCAATCAATACAAAAGGATTCTCTTTCTTTGTTCACACGATTCCTTATTTCACAACTATCTCATTAAATATTATTAGATCATTTATACTGTATAATACCAAGAAGCTTTGTATTCTTGTAAATGTTATTTATGGAACTTTGTGTCCCTCCGAATAGCATCTTAGTAACTCAAATATAAATGGTCCAATTCAATTCATTGTGATTGGCACACATAAGGAATTATTTTGTCGGCTATAATTCGGGAAAATGCTTTTCGCTCATTTCCTTGTCTTCATTCTTCTATGCTTTTGTGATTGATAATCTATTTCATTTCACAAAGCTTTCATAATACCCAAGTTCCTTCTCAAAGTTATGTGTTGTACATTTGTAAATAATTTTTGCTTTTAAATAAGGGAACCTCTCCCATTAAAGAGGAGGGACTTCTTGTCCCCGACTATTGCTCTCATTAGGATCCTCTTTTGATGACCAACACTCATCGAGAAAAATTATCTTATAAGGAGGAGATGTAATTCTAGACTTCCCCCTCTTCCATTAATTATGGTTTGCATTTCAAACCATATTATAAAAACAAAGGCAATAAATTAGATCCTCATAATGAGGAAAGGGATTTGGAGTACGTTAGGTCCTAGAGGCATGCTTTAGGCATAGGTCTCTTCACGGGAGAGCTAAAACCTTTCAACATATTAAAAAAAAAAGGTCTCAAATATGAATAGTGCACTATATCTAGTGTACTTCCATCTTGTGCCAAAAATAGATGTTCTAGTTTGGGCGTGGACATCTTTAAAGCAATAAAAGAAGGGATTTTGGCATATTTGTTTACGGATGTGAATTCTTGATAGCAATAATTGTAAATCGAAGGTCTTAATAGGTGTTGGTACCCAAATTTGTTCTCCTTTTCTGTTTGAGCAGCATTAGAAATATGGCATGAAGCTTGAAGTCAAATAGATCATGATGTGTGTCATTTTATAGTCGGGGATGTGATCTAAGCGGCACTCAGTTTGTAGAGATGGATAGCACCTTGAAAGGATCGATCGACCCTCACTATTCTTGGTTGTGCCTTTCAACGAAGGTAAGAGAACCTATATTGTAAACCCCAAATGGTGAAGGAGATGAAGATATCCTCAATTTATGCAAGTAGTATGAAAAGCCCTTGGGAAAATATGATCAACACTCCAAATCGACTTTCACAAGTTGTCACTCCCGGATTATCGAGATATTTTCAATGCAAGGCAAGGGTTACTAAAGGCGTTTTATAATCTTGATTTGCCTTCTCCATTTTTGTGAATGGATTGTATTCTTTTGTTGATACACAATGCAAATGCACGGGGTAGTATGGGTAGGATTAGTTTGTTTGAATGGAATTTTTGGTGGTGTATTAATGAGACAACCCGAGATATATTAGATCTTTGACAACCTCTACAATACTCAAAACAACTATCAAATAAAATGCTTCAAATAATAAGGACATTCTTTCATCCGAAGAGGCATAAATGGAAGCCCAAGCAAAGTACTCTTCACACAATCTTTGAGAATTTACCACAAAAGCTTGCAAATGAGATTGCAAATGCCACTAAACTATCAACAAGAAATGGAGATTCTATGTGATTTCTAAATAACTTCAATGCAAGATTGCAACAAGAACAATGAAAACTATTTGCAGGTATTTAAAAATGATAACAAACATCATATTGCCTAGAAAAACACAAATTAACTCAAAAGCTTGTTAGATTCATTAGGAGGAGAGTTTCATGAACAATATCAGAGCTGTGTGATGGCTGTACACTTGTAACCAACTCACATGCATGAAGATCCAACATAGAACAAATTATCTCATTTCTTTGGTGGGTTTATCGGAAGCGAGCCTTTTCTTAGAATTTTCTCGTGATTTTCAAATATTTCCCGACCCTTTACAATTTCTCCAAAATGCATTATATACCTCATGCCACATTGGAGCCTTCTTTCCCAAGAAAAGAATATTCCATGGGATCATGTTTATTCTACAACAATCCTCATGATTCAATGAAAATGACATCAAATAGAAAAACACTCGCGAGTTGGGTGTGCCAAAAATATTAAATTATTACAAATATTTGGATCATTATCCATCATGGAGGCACATTTTTTCATCATTGAGGCATGCAAACACCCTTCCTCCGATCATTTCACATTTTAAAACTACCTTTGCAATTTTGATTTTATCATTCATGTGTTTACTCAGGTTTGGGGCAAAAATTATTTCAAAAGCACCTCAAATCAAATAATTAAGCCATGAAAGTGATGCTGATGATCCTGGAAGGATAAGATGACACAAAATCACTATAAATTTGATGAATTTTTATGCAAAATTCGTGATTCCAAGCTTCATGGAGAAAAAATGGTGGCCAAAAATGAAAATGCACAGTTGCCCTTGATCTACTACGTGTCAAACTATGATTGGGAACAAATTCAGATTATTTTTGACTTTTCCACATTTTTTGGAAAAATGGAAAATTTTGACCCTTTTCTCCACCCCTCCGCCTTTGAATTTTGGAGTTGACACGTGGCATATGGTGGGTCCCATTGAAATCACACTTTAATTCTGCGCATTTTGACCTTTTTTGGAAATTGGGAAAATTTCACTTTTTACCTCACGGGCCCGCACCTCTAATTTTTCCCTCACCACGTGTCTCCTTGTGATTTGCTAGCGGGTCAGCGCATCAAATTTTTATTTTGAGTCCTTTTGGAAAAAAGGGGAAAAAATCCCCATTTCCCTCCACGGACCCGCCTCTTGCAAATTGTGGACACGTGTCCTCTTGTTATTGGCCACGGGATTTCGGGCCAAAATTTTACTTTAACATTATTGTGAAAAAGGGAAAAAAAATCCCCTTTTCCCTCTGTCGACCCACTCTGCGCCGCTGTGATGCCACATGTCCACTCTCAATTAGCTGTGGGGTTTTGGGCCAAGTTTTGACTTTTAAATTTTTACAAAGTAAAGTCTAAAATTCCAAGTGAATTCCAAGTTTTGACTTAACCTTCTTGCTGGTCACTTTCACATGGAGGATGGGGTGAAAACACCTATCACACCATTCAATATCAACAACTTCTTCAACAATAAAGAACCCTAGCAGTTAATGGATTAGGAAACACTCTTCCTTCACATGCTCGAGGATATCTATTTGTAGATCAATAGGCCCTTTACCTTTGTCATCAAACCTCTACTCATTCCTATGGTGATTGCCAAATCTATCTTGTGTTTGCTGCCTAGGCTGACCTTGTGAAGTCTGCCCAATTCCCTTCTCAGCTCTTGCCAACTTGTATGAGATTTCTTTGACAGCCCCTACCAAAGTTTTCACAACCTCTTCTAAATCAACACCTTTTCTAGCTTGAGGTTTTTCAGGGTTTATCAATTTTACACCATCTCTCTTGAGAGGTTTCCCAACAACCTTGATATTGTTTTCAATTTGAAGTGCCATGGTGAAAGCTTGTCTTAGATTGGTTGGGTTCTTGTCTCTTAGGTAATAGGCTGCCTTCTTATCAAATGCATCTGCATATTTGATTAAACAAGATTCATCACAAGGCCTCAAATCAACATGCAACCTTCTCAAAGTTTTGTTAAACCTTGTGTTGAAGTCATGGACTGATTCATTATGGTTCTTCTTGATATTCTCAAACTTAGATAAAAGAAATCTAGGATCAGTCTTGTCACCATATTGCAACCTAAATGCATTTTTCATTTCAGTCCATGAATCAATAGAATTATTAGGTAGAGCCTTGTACCAATACCTAGCATCCTCTTCTAGTGTATGAATAAACAATTTGACATACACATCCTCAAACTCTATCTCAAAATCTTCCATCATATTATCAAAAAGTTTGAGATGCTAATCACCAGTAATAACATTGTTACCATGGAATTTTAGCAACCTATTTATGACATCTTGTGGGATAGCATTTGGGTAACCATCCATTCCTCTAAAATTTATAGGACCAAAGGTGTTAACAACAAATGGAGGTCTAGTTTGAGCCATATTGTTTGGTGGGGGTGATCTTAGAGGTGAAACAAGCTGATGAGGAGTGAGAGGTCTTTGGGGAATGGGAATGAAAACTTCAAGACAAATATCTCTTAAGGGCTCTCCTTCTTGATGATCGCTAGCAAATTTAGAAAATACAAGAGCAAATTTAGGAGAAAGCCTTTCAAATGCACAAGAAGGTCCCTCACCTGATGGGGAATTCAAATCAGCAATATGATTGTTTGAATCAGATCCACTTGAAGAAGAATTGAAGTCCTCAATAATGAGGCTACTCACTTTCAAAATCAACAATAGGGATCTCCTTTCTTGTAGTAAAGTCTCCAACAACCTTCCACACCTTTCTCCCCTCTATCTCTAAGTTTCTTGAATCTGTAAACAACTTCTTAGTAGAATCCTTGATGAAGAGAGATCTTCTTCCTTCTAGTTTTGCAGGGATTAACAACACAAAAGTAAATGACAAAAAGGTAAGACAAGCTGGTATTTTTAATATCACATGATCATGGAGTTGCCACTAAGGACTTTCACCTTAGTTGTGTAAATGCACTAAAGTAATCTATCAAATGTTTACTAGCACTGAAAAACTTTGCAAAGCCTTATAAATCAAATCTTCTTCTTCTTAAATAAATCAATCACAATGCAACCAAAGTGTATAAACTTTTGGGAAATGAAAAAGGGCAAACAGAACTTGAAACTTTTGCTTAAAAATTAAAGATCTAAAGCATAGAATGATATTTTAACAATGTAGCAGCTCAAATACTTGAATACACAAATGCTCAAACTCTTCAAACACTCCACAAACACCAAGAAATTCCAAGGACTCCCCGGCAACGGCACCAGAAAAGTGTTGGTACCCAAATTTGTTCTCCTTTTCAGTCCGAGCAGTATAAAAAATATGGCATGAAGCTTAAAGTCAGATAGATCATGATGTGTGTCATTTTTTAGCCGGGGATGTGATCTAACTGGCACTCAGATTGGTGGAGAGATGGATAGCACCTTGAAAGGATCTGATCAACCTCGACTATTCTAGGTTGTGCCTTTCAACCAAGGTAAGAGAACCTATATTGTAACACCCAAATGGTGAAGGAGATGAAGATATCCCTTAATTTATGCAAGTAGTATGAATAGGCCTTGGGAAAATATGATCAACACTCCAAATCTGACTTTCACAAGTTGTCACTCCCAGATTATGGAGATATTTTCAATGCAAGGCAAGGGTTACTGAAGACATTGTATAATCCTAATTTTCCTTGTGCATTTTTGTGAATGGATTGTATTCTCTTGTTGATACACAATGCAGATGTAGGGGTAGTATGGGTAGGATTAGTTTGTTTGAATGAATTTTTTGGTGGGGAATTTATGAGACAAATTGGGATATATTAGATCTTTGATAACCTCTAGAATACTCGAAACAACTATCGGATAAAATGCTTCAAATAATCAAGACATTCTTTCAACTTGAGAAGAGGCATAAATGGAATCCCAAGTAGCACTCTTCACACAATCTTTGATTATTCACCACAAAAACTTGAAGTAAAGAACTCAATTAAACACAAAAATCCATGATCAAACCCCCTAAGGTACCCACAAAGGCTTACAAGCAATCTCTGCGAGTCAAGGAAGGTCAAGTGATTTTACATTTGTTTATCTCTTTATCAGAGATGAAGGCTCTTCGAACATGAGATTGCAAATGCCACTAAACTATCAACAAGAAATAGAGATTCTATGTGATTTCTAAAGACTTTCAATGCAAGATTGCAACAAATAATAGTGAAAACTATTTACAGGCATTTAAAAATGATAACAAACATCATATTTCCCGGAAAAACACATATTAACTCAAAATCTTGTTAGATTCATCGAGGAGAGTTTCATGAAAATATAGAGATGTGTGATGGCTATAATTTTTGTAACCAACTCACATATATGAATATCCAACACGAGAAGAAATTATCCTGTTTCTTTGGTGGGTTTTTTAGAAGATGCACCTTTTCTCGGAGATTTTCTCGTGATTTTCAAATTTTTCTTGACCCTTTACTATTTCTCCAAAATGCATTATATACCTCATGCCACATTGGAGCCTTCTTTCCCAAGCAAAGAATATGCCATGGGATAAATTTTTTTACAACAATCCTCATGATTCAATGAAAATGACATCAAAAGAAAAACACTCGCGAGGTTGCTAGGTGTGCTAAAAGATTAAATCATTACAAATATCTAGATCATTATCCATCATGGAGGCAAGTTTTTCATCATTGAGGCATGGAAACACTCTTCCTCTCATCATTTCACCTTTTAAAACTACCTCTACAATTTTTGATTTTTCATTTCACATGTTTGCTCGGCACAGGGCAAAAATATTTCAAAAACACCTCAAATCAAAGAATTAAGCCATGAAAGTGATGCTAATGATCCTGGAAGGCCAAGACGACACAAAATCTCTATAAATTTGATGAATTTTGATGCAAAATTCATGATTCCAAGCTTCCTAGAGGAAAAATGGTGGCCAAACATGAAAATGCACAGTTGCCCTTGATCTACTACGTGTTAAACTATGATTGGGAACAAATTCGGGCTTATTTTTGACTTTTCCACATTTTTTGGAAAAATGGAAAATTTTGACCCTTTTCTCTGCCCCTCTCCGCCTTTGAATTTTGGAGCTGACACATGGCATATGGTGGGTCTCATTAAAATCACACCTCAATTTTGTGCATTTTAACCTTTTTTTGGAAATTGGGAAAAATTCACTTTTTACCTTGGGCCCGCATTACCTCGATTTTTCCTTCACCACGTGTCTCCTTGTGATTCGCTAGTGGGCAGCAGCATCAAATTTTATTTTGATTCCTTTTGGAAAAAGGTGAAAAAATCCCATTTCCTCTCGGACTGCGGACCCGCCTCTGCAAATTGTGGACACGTGTCCTCTTGTTATTGGCCACGGGATTTGGGCCAAAAATTTACTTTAACTTTATTGTGAAAAGGGAAAAATACCCTTTTCCCTTCACTAGCCTGCCGACCTACTCTGCCCGTATCGTGATGCCACGTGTCCACTCCGATTGGCTGCGGGGTTTCGGCCAAGTTTTGACTTTTAAATTTTCGCAAAGTAAATTCTAAAAATTCCAAGTGAATCGACCACCCGCAACCCGCCACGTTGCCAATACCTCCCGAGGATGATTTGATAGGCAAATGACATCCATATGACCGTGAAATGTAAAAATTCAAAGGATGCCCTAGAATTCAATTTTTTCACCAAGGATGGCAAATTTTTGATTTTAAATCAACTGAAGCATGATTTTTGAACATTTTCAACCTTGGGATTGGATTTTCAAATACAAACAAGTATGAATTGATCAATTTCAATTTTTCCATGATCTGGCAAAGGGAAAAATGACACAACCCGCAAAATTGGAAGAACTAGGGCACAAAAAGGGAAAACTTGGAATATTCCTTCAAATTAGGGAAAAACAACAAGTTTGTGAGCATTTTAAAGCATTCAACTAGAGGGGAAGAAATTTAGACCATTAATTCAAAGGGTAAAACATTTTTGAGCAGATATAGATTTGAAAATTTTAGGGCAACATGGTGCAAGCTTAAAAATAGCACTAAAAATAGGTGTAAATCCTTATCTCTCGGTCCATGTACTTTCTCCTCCTGTTGCGTGCAACTCCCAAGTGCCAAAAATGCATTTTGCAGGACTGGTTTGAGTTTGAGTGTTTTAATGCATTTTGGTAGAAATGTTGAAATATTTATCACCAGTCCTCTCCCATCCTATGACATGATAATGGGATAACTATCTTGTGGAGATTCTAAACTTAATCATAATCATGCAATTTAAAAGCGTGACTAGTTGTGTGAGTGCAACATTCACTTAGTGCTAGAGTACAAAACGTGAAAGCTTGTGGATTTAGAATGTAAAATGGAGTCATGTAGGTTGTATAAAGGAATCTAGATTGTGTTTGGATGGTTGGGGTAGGTGCCACGTCTCTGGAAAGCTCACCCAGATCTATAAGCTTCTTTTCATTGTTGAAAATTTGTAGGATGGTGAATGTTTAATAGAATGCCTCAAAAAGATGATTCTCATTGGAGGGATTGGTTGTAGGTTATGCATGTAATGTTTGTTGAAAAGGAATTTGAAATTATTAAGAAAACATTTAATAGATAGGTATAAATCTAAAATCCTAAACCTTGACTAGCGTCCCCTCCTTCTGGTCGCTACATAATGTTGTGGGTTTGACCTTGGAAGTGAAGGGCATTGGTTTTTTTGGTATTTTCACATTTGGACAAAATGTGGACGACTTGACAGTGGAAATTGGTTATTGTTAGAGAACCCAAGTGAGGTGGAGCCATGATGGTGTATAAAATAAATAAAAAATGTATGAGAGAAATGTGTTCTCATGGAATGCAAAGCTTGATGTATCATTAAAAAAATGCGCTTATTAGAAAGGCTCTAGATAATTTCAAGTGAATTTCATTGAAATGTTTGAAACATACTAGAGAAAACCAATACTAGCATCCTCCCTACCCCAACTAGTTTGAGAAACTTGGATGTGTGTGTGGACGTCCAAGAAAGAATCATGGATAGAGGAATTTATTCGAGACATTTGCAGCCTACAACTCCTTCGTATAAATGAATGCAAAGTGTGGAAACAGCCAAGGCACACAAACTAGTTGATAGAACACATCAAAGAGATGTGATCTCACGGACATCAATGATTTGCAAGATTTACACAAAATGCGTTGTTGAATGGGGTTATTAATAAATATGTTCACTTTTTCCAAGAACTCTCTTAGCTTGTGCCAAATAAGAACTTAGAAAAGGGGAATGGACATCCACTAAATCTATTTGAGGAGGGTTATAAATATTATTGGCATTGACATTGTTGAGTTTTGTTTTTTCAATGATTAAAGTAGAAGCATACGCTGACATGTAAATGGGTTGACAGAATTCCTAAAGGATATGTGGCCAAATGACTGCGTATGGATTGTTGTGCTTGGCCTTGGTTGGCTGCTCAATTTGATGTCTTGGAGAGACAAGTTTTGATTCCCATTTTACATTTTAGTCACTTGGAGTGACGCTCCCATTTTAAAGAAAATGTGATCGGTTTTGGCTTGCGGTTGTCCTATTGATTTGGAAAAATTGAAAACTAACCATATGTACCTCTAGACCTCCATTAGGAAAATTGAAACCAACTCTCAGTTTTGCAAAAATGATTTACTAATTTAGAGTTTCAAGTGAGTTTTGGAGCCCACATTTTGTTTTACAACAAAATACGTTTGACTTGTTTACGATAATTGGTCTCGAGATTCACCTTTCTATTTTGAGAAATGTTTGTCATAATCGACTTTCGTCAAATTCTAGGAGTTATTTATATATAAGGGAGTAAATAAGAATCATTGAAATTTATGTTTGAACTTAAAAAAGTGTTTTTGGACCCACATTGTAAGCACTTTAGCTATTTTTGGAATTTTTTGCAAACTCACAACTTGAGCTAGAAATTCCTCCTGAGGCTCCCATTTGAATTGTTAATACTCGTGAACCCTTTTCATATAGTTCCATTGTTGTGTAAAGTATGATTTAATAAAATTAATTTCTATGAATGGATTTGGTAAATTATGATGTTTTCTCTCTCCTCCCTTTTCTCTATCTAGAAATAACTATGAAATGTTGTTTGATCTTGAAAATGTTGATGGGTTGAAATAAAATAAAAATGGATGCAAATTTAAATTAGTTATGATATTGTGAATAAAAAATGGGGGTCTTCTAGTTTTCTCTCTCTTCCCTACTCTCTCTCTTGAATTAAACAAGTGTAAATGAATGTTGAATTATGCATGTGTGAGGAAATTCTCTCTCCTTCTCTCTCCCTATCTATTTTCCTTGTTTTAAATAAACTTTTCTATGCCAATAGGAGTGACAATGAATGAATATAAGAACAACTATGTAGAGACCATGTTAATTTGATTAACAAAGTAGATAATTGACAATGTAAATTGGAAGAAAATAGGGGGTGTATCGTTTAGTATGTGGCTTTCATGACTATATGGATTTAATTGTGGTGCTTATTGTTTAGCTATTTGAAACCATATTTTACTAGGTAATTATTGGGGTTCATTTATAAACTCTTAATGTTTGGTATAAAAATTATCTTATTTTTACCATCGCAATGAAGTGAGTCATTAACCTTGGTTGTACCCTCCCTCTCAAGCAATCCTTGTCCAAATTTTGTAACAAAATTTTTTCCTAAGAAATGCTTTACTCCTCTCAAATTGTCTTCTTGTCCTACCCCTAAGAAAATTATTATAAAATACCTTTCCCTTAAATATTTTGTGAGGCGGTGACTATGTCATATGAACCCTGTCATATCTGGGTGAGTGAGACCTACATTCCTAGGTGTGGTAGGTCTGATCATATCATGTATAAGTTTAAAAATCATGAGAATAATTACCCTTGGTACCCTAGTGAGTGGCCAAAACCATGCAAAGGTAGTTTGTGATATTCCTACGATTGATCTTGTGGTGAGATTTAAATGACACAAGTGGAGTCTACGTGTCAAAGTACATATGCAATAAACTCTTGTTTTTGAACCCCTTTTGTCCCTCTTATATAAAATTATTCCCTTGGTGTGTAGTAGCAGATTACCTCATGTTTCTCGAAGGTTTTGTGAGTTAAAGATATTACAACTCTCTTGTATTGTGTTGTGGTAGGGTGTAGTGTCCACCCTAGAATGATTTTGAAGCTAATAGAATGTGGGACTTCCCTTAAGGTTATTGTTTAAAGAATCTCTGATGCATTTTTACCCAACGATTGAAATAGTTCCTTGGATGGTATTTGAAATGCATGAAAGTTGTATTAGATGTATCGCTTGTAATATGCATTTAATACTTGAGTGTTTAAGAGAAATGAAATGAGTTGTATCATGATAGTTACAATCCTTGTAGTATCGAATCCCTAAGTGTAAATTCTATGTTATTTCAATTACAATTGTTCTAAAAAATGCTAATAATGGGACCAAAGTGAGAATATAATAGGAATATACCGGCTAGTGAACTATATCTGCTATAACAGGAATAAAAAGGTTCCCTAATGGAGGGAAGTTAATAGGAAGAGGTAACTTGAACCTAAATCTCCTTTAAATTTTAACATTTCTTTCCCTTGACTTCATGTTATTTTTTCATTTCGTAATGAGGGTAAAATTTAAACAAAAAAAACATATTTGAGAACTCTTACATAAGAATGAGCGTCACGAGTTTTGTATGCATTAAAAATGTGGCAAATAACCTATTGAGTTATGGGAACTATGGTCAGGGATAACAATCCAATCTAAGTATGCTTGTTATAAGTTTAATCATAAATGAAATTAAGAATATGTAAGTTGAGAATGGGAATTTATCCTTGCACAATAAATTCTCTTGGAATTTTAATCGTTACTAGGATATAACCATGGTAATGATTTGTTGTGGACTTACCAATCCTTGGGTCTTTCTTGTGGTTTGATCATTTATAGTATTTGTTCATTAGGGAAAGTGTGGCATTGACATGCATATGATGTTATCATGTTGTCTATTTGGGTCCATGCTTGTGTAAGTGTCTTATTGGATGTTGAGTTTCTCTATTTGAGCCCATGTGGTGTTGTGTAGTGAGAAATGAAATAAAAAATCCCCAGTAATTTTATGGTTGTATTTTTGTGTTGAAATTGTGGGCATTATAGTATGGAATTCATTCATAACCATGAATCTTCAAGATGAATTTCAAAGGGTAGTTGTCTATATTTTCCACCTAAAGCCCTTCATTCTACACATGTGCCGATCCACGAGGGTTTCACATTGGATTTTAAATAAAATCCTCAAGAGGTACCAACTTAGGGGATCTAAACACCTTGTTACATGCACAGAAACCAATCCTAAGGGTAAGGCCAAAAATGAAGATAGTGTTTAACCCTTACCATTCCTATCGAATGGGATTGCGACAATGTCACTAAGCATGCATGGTATAAAGATAACTTGGATTTGGGTTCTTATTTTCCTAAGCTAGGGGTACCATCAAGTATAATGATTTAGGTTCACCCTAAGGTTTTAGTTTTCTACGTTATGAAGGATCACACGAGAAGGGTGGACATACAAGGGTTTTATACTAAGGTTGACTATTTTATTTAGATTTCTTTCCTACAATTTCAAGGTAAATAACACAACACACCAAAGATTTAATCATTAATTTTTTATTGAAATGCACTATAAGAGGTCAAATTCAATTTCAGTTAACATAAATATCCAACCTTTTTACAATACATAATTTTGAATCAAAATGACACCCATAATTAAATGCACATTTCCCAAAACACCCCTAAACACTAGCAACTCATACTTATTACAAAATTTCAATAATAAACATTTCAATATATTACAGAATGTTGATTTAGCCTCTTCAATTTCATTGTTCCAAGTAACATGCTAATATGTGATTATAAGTAACACTTCACTTACTCCATGTCTCGGTACCTGCAACCACTGCATGGTCAACACAAATGCTAGCATTGCATCCACCTAAATATAACATAATTAACATTTTCTAGTTTTTCATTTACATAATCAGAATACTTCACACATAAGTAGAGAGGGTTAAAGATATATAATCATTTCATTGCACTTCATTTTTACAATTTTACGAAGTAATTTTTTTTTAAAACAAGCCACAATATAGAGTTTCATACAGTCATTTATAAGTGTCTATAAGTTTTCTTTTGGCTTATTGACTTGACTAGGGTCCTACGACCTTCTTTTACATTTTCCTACTAGTTGTGAAAACATCCAATTTTATCTTAGAGGATAAGAAACTGCATTCAAAAACTAGATTTCGATGGTAAAATGCAAAATAGGTAATATCTCACAAGCTCCCTATAAATTGAGAATTCATAGGAGTTGACAAAACAAAGCTGGTGAATCGGTGAACTTTACAAATGGTGAGTAGTTTTTGGGGCTGCTAGTCATAATTGGATTGGTTTTAACCTTGTCAATTAGTGACCAAAGGCAAAAAAATTCCTCGAAAAACAAGCTAGCGACGTGTTTTCCCCGAACTCGATGGTTACAGGAAATTTTAGGTTTGTGAAGGAGAATAAACATTTCTTTGCTTAGGGTCCAAATGGCAAGCCAAAACAAAACTCAACTTTTCACTTTTATTGGCTTCCTAAAACTACAAAATGAGGGTAACATGGCCCCTATAGGGGCGACAAAAAGAACATAAATGGTCAATAGAGGTCAATCTAAGGCTTAACGCAACTCCCCACATAACAAGGAACATAGACGAAACTTGACATCTCTTTTCTGGGGTTCAAAATTTTGTTTTGTGAGTCTTGAAAAATCATGATTTACTTTTTACCAAGAGATGTAAGCTAGGTTTAAAGGTGAACTCAAACTCAACTAGCCAGTTAGAGGGGTTGCAGCTATTTAGTTTGATTAAAATTTTTCCCAAACATCTTAGAAAGAGGGTTTAAGAATATGGTTGGCAACCTAAGGGTAGATCAGATTTGTGTAAGTCATGAGGTGAAGTGTTATTGTTTTACACTTTGAGTTCATTTAAAATAACCAATGGTATAATAATATATGGATTTATATTTTTATTTCATTGTAAATGAAGAACCAAAAATATGAAAATTATGGAAGATGAAGATAAATGGAGACCATGCCTGAGGGGAAAATGAATTGACCAAATTTATGGAGCTCGTTTCCACATCTCCATAAGGAATTTCATCGAATTGTTTGCGTGCACCCTCAAAACCTCCATTTGCACCCTCCAAGAAGCCATATTAGACCATACATTATCCCACATCATAGAAAATAATCTTCTATAATGATTCCAATATTTTAGCCATTCCAAGTAATAGTTGGGTTGATTTTATTGATAAGGTAATGGTAGAAAAATAATTTTTGAGCGTGCACAGGAGGATGTTAAATTTAACCCATGGGGGAAACTACTGGAAAAACTCTTCCTTTCATCAATTCCATTTCCAAAAATTATACATCTCGTATTCTCTAAAAGAATTTCCCCACATCTTATATCATAATGATCGTTTCCTCATGGATTTTCCAACAAACCCTTTTTTCCCATTCCCGCATCCGTTGCTCCCCATGAAATGAAATGAAGCTGAGGCGCTTCTTTAAAAATCCTTTAAGCCTCATCATGAACACCATTTTGCGTATATCTAGCAATCTGCGCACTCAAGAACCAACCCCTTTCTACATAGTGTTGCGAATAGACAACAAAGGGTTTCATGTAAAGGAAGAGTGAAAGAGACAAATCTTGTAGAGACATACGTGGGATAGCAGAAAAGGGCACTTCCAATGTCTTAATCAATACAACAACTACTCAAAATAAAAGATAAAGAGTAGGAAACAAAGTGGTATCCATTATCTACCCTGAGAATAACACTGCAAATGTTATAGTTCACATAGCATAGGTGCACAAAAGAAAAAGAAGTAAAATAAATATAACTAGACATTACGCCCGAATGAAGTGCCTCCTAATCCTCAATCTTTTTCTTCTTTCTCTACATACATCAACAAAACAATGGTAGGAAGTGGTTTTCTTTCCTCTTAGAGACATTGAACCCGCCTTAGATACAAATACAGATCCGGATCAATCAATCATATATAGTAAGAAATGAGGAGATATTAAGGTTACAGATCTATCTCCCGTACAATCTTTATTTAAACCAAATATGGTACTAATTTTAGGATGACTATTAGTGAGAGCTCCATTTAGGACGGTTCCTAGTTTTTCAAATACAATACCTCCCACATTCATCAACGTGGACCTCACCAACCTTCCTATGCTCATATTTTGTCAATATCCCGTAAACATGGCGTTCCATGGGATAACATCTAGTTGAGGCATTTTGAGAAAATGTTCATGTGCCTTGAAGGCATCAACATCCTCCCATAGAAATAAAAACAGACAAAACAAAGCAATGTCATTGTCAAGGCGTTCTCCTCCATTGCACTTTGGAAGGTGTCTGAACTAAAACTCTTCCAAAATTTCTAACTATTGCATAGTTGTATTTGGAAGACGCCACACTTGTCTTAAGCACCATTGGTGCAGTGGAAAAGGTGATAGGGCCAGGTGGGAGACATGTTGGTTATAAAAATGTCGGTGGTTTAATGCTTGCGGGGATGCCCATGCCTTATCTGTACTCCTACATGCCACCGCATGACACAGACCACCGCCCTCCACCAATCTCTTTTAAAATTTCACCTACTTCTCCCCTGGTATGCATCCAAGGTTGCCGATTGATTAATCATTATATTATTTTATTTATTAAAAATGATTTAATATATTTAATAATAATAATAATAATTTTAATTTTTTTATCTCATTTCCTTTACTTGAAAATCTTTTAAAACATTTTAGTATATCCAATTATTATTATTATTATTATTATCGTGTAAATGTTAAACAACATTGTATTCCATATAACACACACACACACACACACACACACACACACACACACACACACACACACACACACACACACACACACACACACACACACACACACACACACACACACACACACACACACACACACACACACACACACACACACACACACACACACACACACACACCCACACACACACCCACACACACCCACACACACACACACACACACACACAAACACACACACACGCACACACATAATTACAAGGATGGTGATAATAACGAGGTTATTATCCAACCAAAACGAATAAGAGGAATAAATAATCATAAGTTGAGGACGACATTCGTTTCTTAGAGAGGTAATAGTGACCTTGTGTAGGCTATGCCAACAACCGAGAAGCTAATTTGTGCCTAGATAGGAGTTTGAATCTTCTCATATGACTTATGCAAAACATGCATGGGATCCAATACCTCCCAACTTGTTCGAGAAAAAGGTGAAATACGCTCTCGTATATATCGACGGGATAGGTGTGGAAGGGAACCCACTCCTCACCTATTGGGTGCAACGAAGCGGGGCATTACAAAATGTTTACAATAGGGAATGACTACAATGGATATATCACAATGAATTGTGTTTTCATGTAGGTGTTATTCCTTGAACAATCGTGTTCCATTGGCTAGTAATAAATAGTGATCCGAGTTTTTAATGATCTAAAATCAATTACATTATATTTTCACATTTACAAATGATTGGTATTAGAAATTAGGAATTTATGCAAAAAGTGGTTGTTGAGTCAATATGGGGTTTACAATTTACCTTTAAGTCCCTTTCTTACTTTTTGCTACAAATATTAATGCATATAACATAATTGTCTCTATGCTCCAAGTTTCATAAGTTAGATTGTGGGGTTTGATTTTCTCTTGTGGTTGTTTGATCAAATCTTCATCCCCATTTGTATATATAATTTGCATCTTTTATTTGTTGTTTGGTATTAGGTCTGCAAAATTGGCACCTCATTTATTCTATGGAAACATTATATGTAAAGCAAGTAGTATATGAAGATGGGGTACTATTTATGAATTGATTCAAACAAAAAATGCATTCTTATTTCTCTTAGCAAATTCCCAAATATAGTAAAATCCATTTGCTAATGATGGGTGTAAATATCACATCTGGGAGTTGTGTCTAAAAGAATAATGACACATCCTTTCCATACTGATGAGCAGAATTCAAAAATATAGTAGCCTTCCATTTGATTGTGAAGCTACCAAAAATTTAAACCCTTCTGGTTTTTGTAAGAGTGGTTTGAGATTTGATTAGCTTGTTGTCTTTACAAGGTGTCAGAGAAAAGAGATTAACTATGATTTGGTTCTCACAATCAGTTCCAATATTAGCTTGACTTGTGACCATACATACATCTTGGTTATCTTGGATGGCTTGCTTGTCTTGCAATCGAGAGCCTCTTCAGCTATTAGTCTTTACTTTGAAAAAAATCATTCAAATTTATACATTTCAAATTATTTGGGTGTTATTCTCAATGAATTTCATCTTGTCATGTACAATAATTTCTTGTAGTGATATGGGAAATTGAAGACTTTTTTATTTGCAAGTATTGAAACATATAACATTTATGTTTGTTTGGAATCCTAGATATGGATTAATGAAGACATATTATTGGCGTGTAAATGCACTAGGAAATTTCTTTTGCATTTTTCCAACATAAATGATCAACCATCTCCATCATTAGCCTATTGACATGTCCATTGCGCATTTTTGGTGCAACTGCTAGTTACTCAATTCTTATATTATACACGTGAAAAGATAAGAAATCAGAGCAATGGTGTTGGTGTGCCGTTTGTAGTTCACTGTGTGTGAAATGGTTGGTAAAAGATAACAGCACAAACATACACGTGAATATATTAACCTAAAGAAAGAAGATTACAGGACATTGACACGAGACTTACAATAAGGTGAATGAAAATGACGAGGAGAAGTTAAAGAGAATCGCATTGAGTGGGCTTGAAAGAGAGTGTGTTCTGGGCATCATTGTAAAGGATGTGGAAGTTTTGCTGTTGTATGTTGCCAAAGATTGAAGGAATATTCCCTGAAGGTTCACCCAGCATGGCGAGGCACAAGAGATCGGAAGATACCTGAATGAAAAAGTTGTCTGCAGGGAGCTCGTAATCCACACCGCCTTTGAAGTTGAAGGTGAGGGAAGGCAAGGACACCTTCCCTGAGGTTTGGTAGCACAGATCCAACCCCACTGAAGAGCCGTCTGCAGGAGTGAGATCAATGGCTGATTGAATGGCGTCTTTAAGAGGAGAGTAAGCGGCCTCATCCAAAATTGTAACTGTGGTTCCGGAGTCAATGATCATGCCTCCGCTGCCATCCGATTGCAGGTCAAAAGTTCCAGCAGGAATATCTACAGGCTTGCCATCGAGGGTGATTCCTGTAATGGGAATGTACCAGAAAGTGGGAATGACACTGCTCTTAATGAGCGGGATAGACTTGGCTCCTCCACTCAAGGAAGCGCCCTGCCCGAAAAAGAGAGGGCTGGTTTGTGAAGAAGAATCCGTGATGGACAAGAGGCAGTAAGAGAATTTGTTGTCTACCTTGGAGCCCAACTGTGAGATGAGTGAGAGAGCACCTCTTCCCAATCCCACAAGACCTCCGCCCTGAGAGAATCCTTGTCCTTCGTTGTCATGTCCACACCCAAAACCAATGCCCGCAACCTTGCTGCCACTCCCTATAGATAATGTCTCGGAAGACAGCACACCGCTGGTAAAGGAACCATCGCCGTACTGATACAAAAAGCTACAACCTGGATTGCATCCAGTTTGTGTATCCCCCAAAGCATCACAAAGAGAATCAGTGCAGGGAATCGTGGAATATGTGGAGGATTTGGAAGGGTCGAAGATTGGCGTGGGTTGGTTGAAGCAGTCCTCGCAAGGCTTGCACTGAGTCCATATCAGGTCGCTCCCCGTGTCCACAATGGCTTCAAAGCTCACAGTGGGAGTTCCCACTGCAACTTTCATCAGAAATTCTCCATCTCCCACTTGAACTGGCGTCTCAGCGTCTAGCTGTATAGACTTAGACTTGGTTACCTGCTGCTTCACAAATGCTTCTATTTTCCTCACTCGTCTCTTACTTCGGTACACTGCAGACTGCAATCGCTCAGAAAAACTCAACTCTGCCTCTCTCTCTGATCTGCGCGTCATATTCACCCTTATCACCCCCACATTTTCGTTATCAACATCAGTACCTCTCCGCGAAGCATAAGCACCAAATAGTCTATCGGAAAAGATGATGATATGACTGGAATTATACATATCATGGCCACAAAGGCCAACAGCTTTGAACAGCTTAAGCATTCCATTTTCCTCTTTGCTCAACCCAACGATAAAACTGAGTCTCTTCTACAGCGCTGCAGACTGTCTAGTATAATAATCTACTGGATTGAATAGGATATATATACAGTATGCGAGAAGGAGAGCCTTTTACTCCTCCCCCTCCCTGTAAATGCGGCGCACACGGAAACTAATTCACTCTGCTTTCAACTGGTTCTCCCTCTTGTCCTACTTACTCTGCTTATCATTATCATTACCGTTATCACACGGTGACATGACAAGCAATGGAGATACAAACAGGATCAACCTACTACTTTCCTCCTCATTTCTTATTTGTAAAATTTCACCATCTTCGTATATGATTGCTTTCACGTGTTCACCAATACTTCCAGGAGATAGAAACAGGATATATCAATACGCTGCTGTCTTTCTCACAATGAAAATTCGCGAGCTGCAACCAAAAATATTGACGCCATCGCTGTTTAAGTTTAATCCTTAATTTTCTTTATCTCGTTGAATTAAATTTTTTTAATAATTTGTTTTCTTCTTCTTATGAATTACTTCAACAATCATACTTCAAATATTAGTTTAAAAATCTTTAAAACTTGCTTTCTAATTTAAATTATCTAAATTTCGGATTGCAATTAAAATGATGGAAAGACATTATGATTTTTTTTTTTACGACTGGTTAAATATTTTAAATATTTCACTCAGATTTTCATGAATAATTAAATATTTAAAAACCATTTAAAAGACTTCATTAATAGTTATGATTTTTTTTTGACTTTAGATATAGGATATCCCGATATTAGATATTGAAATATGATTTAATATGTATATTTTTATATGTTGTTTGGTATTGGGATTGAAAATGGGTACCTCCTTTTATTCTATGGAAACATTCTTTTCTTGTAGTCTTACATCGTATAACACTATTTGAAGATGGGGTTGCTATGAATTGATTCAAACAACAAATGCATTCTCATTTCTTTTACAAGTTTGCAAATATAATAAAATTCATTTGCTAATCATGGGTGTAAATATCACATCTGGGAGTTGTGTCTGAAAGAATGACACATCCTTTCCGCATTGATTGAGTAGTACTTATTGAGTAGAATTCAAAATTACATTACCCTTCCATTTGATTTTGTAGATACCGTCAATTCAAACCTTATTAGTTTTGATAAGAGTGTTTTGATATTTGATTAGTCTGTTGTCTTTATAAGGTGTCACAAAAATATAATTAATAATGATTTGGTTCTCATAATTAGTTCTAATACTTCTTGGCATTGCTTTGTGTTTGTCAGGAGAAACTATAGACTTTGCAACAATGAATAAACAAAATTTTGAATAATAATACAACAATTTACGAGAGACAAGTGATAAATGAAATATATAAAATACCAAAAATGCAAGAGACGAACACGAGTTACGTTGTAAAACCCCAACTACGTGCCTAGGAATAGGAAACATCCACGGTGTAATATATCAAGGTTTTATTAACTCAAGATGAACAAATTACTCGCGAACTCATTATAAGCAACTTTGGATCACCACAAAAATAATTACAGCTAATTGGCAAAGTACGTTTGGATTCCTCATCCTATGGCGGGACCCAACTTTGATGTGTGGCGGCTCTGTGGTACTACCCTCCTACTCTTGCCAAAAAGGCCAAGACCACCTCTAGAATAGTATCCGATGCCTCGGGGCCAACAATTCTACGAGATAGCCAAGCCCAAAGTAGACAAGCCAGAGCATGATTTGCAAGCATTTGATCTTGAGCTCTCGAGGATCCCTATGGGAGAGTTCACCCCTGAAGGTGAGATTCACAATCTCCAAGAAACAGTCACCAGGGTCATTGGGAGAGTGGAGAAAGGGCAACAAACCATATAGCAGTTGGAGGAGCAGGCTCAGGTTCTTACAGGTTTCATCAAGTCACTGTTGTCCAAGGATAAAGTTTTAGATCCTACCCCATTGACTACTCTTCCACCACCTGTGATTCTCAGCCAAGATGAAGTGTAGAGTATCAAAGATATACACAAGTATTCCATCTATGGAAGGGCTATGGAGGCCATGGTGGATGGTATGCTTGTTGCAGGGTTGAATTTCATTAGTGAAGCCTTCTGACTCAACTAGAAGGTGAATAGTCTGCAACAGAAGCTCTCCTCCACTATTGGAAATATAGATAAGGGTAAAAGCACAATAAAATGTCCCACTTTTTGGTATGTTTTGTACCATTATACACATGAATTTTCAGTTTCATTGATTTTCTAAAGGTAATAGCCATAAAACCATACACATTCATGAAATTTCACAAACTAACGAAATGTTTTATTTAGAGTGTAGAATACATGTAAATTTTTATAAAAAAATACAAAAAAAACGGTCTTTTTCTTAATTTTATTCATACGTTGTTTCTTATGTTATAAAAGAGGAACGACTGTCCCTGGGTGGTTCTTTTAAATGAAAATTTATTTTTTCACCATGAAATTTTAGATATATGTTTAAGATTTGAACTTTGAGGTGCTGTCAAATTTTCATATTTTTTGGACTTATATTTTTTTTTTAATTAATTATTTAGTAAAAATATTTTCAAATAAATGGTGTACAAATGTTTATGCTAATAACTTTTAAGATTTTTATCAAAATTGAATTTTTTTCACAGGTAAGAAGAAGACTTCAATAAATAGTAATTTTAATTTTTCAATTTTTTTATATTTTTGCTATTTTTCAAATTGGGTTGATTGTGTACAATTGATTGTCCTAAAATACCATATGTTAGCAAAATATAAAAAATAAATAGTAAAACATATTTTTAAAAAATAAAAATTATATTTTTAGAAAGCTAATAAAATTCTGTATTTTGTGTTAAATTTTTGTAATTTTATTCATTCGTTAACCCTAATTACGTGGCACCTAAGTGGCACATTTTGGCATAAAATTATCCTCCAAATGGATTGGCGCCAAAATGTGCCACATAGGTGCCACATAGGGGGGTTCGCGCGAAGGGGGGTTCGCGTGAAGGGGGTTCGCGTGAAGGGGGTTCGCGTGAACCCCCCTTCGCCCGAACCCCCCCAAACCTTAAATCTGCCGCCCAAAACTATATAAATATCTATATATAACTCTTTGCCGCCAAAATTATTTGAATTCAAGGGGTTCGCGCGAAGGGGTGTTCGCGCGAACCCCCATTCGCGCGAACTCGTTTCTTCATCCTACGTGGCAGTTCAGGCGAAGGGGGTTCACGCGAAAGGGGTGTTCGCGCGAACACCCTCGATTTCCGATCCCGACCTTTACTCGCGTTTTGGTATATAGTGTGGAATGGAAAATCAAGTGTCTTTGGAAGAAGCTTTGGGAGAATTGAGAAATAAGCTGCAAAAGGGTGAGGCTTTCAAGACTTTGGTTGTATCTGCCTCAAGGATATACCTTACCATCTCCATGATGAGACCTTTGGTATGCCCCTCTCTTTACAAGAAATCAAAGCTCGGTTCGAGCTTTGTCAAAGATAGCTTGTTCAAAGAGGATTCTATTTCAAGGAAAAGATGAAGGAGATATGCTCTCTCGATCTGCTATTGAAGAAGCAAATAAAGATCATCATACACACGTCGAATTCGACAAAGAGATGGAGACGTGCCTCAAATTTTGGACCAGTCCACTCGCGCAACACACATTGGTCCCTCGTGGCAGAGACATAGAGAGGCATTGAAAAGATTCGGGCAAATGGATTCTAAAATCAAAGTGTGCCCCTCTCAATCATGAACACTGTCTTCTTCTCTTGACTTTTCTCCCCGCTTTCTTTCCTTATCTCGGATTTATTATAGTTAGTTGGGGTTTTGCGTTAATCAGCCCTTTAACTAAGCATTATTTTAAAGAAGTAGTTACAAGGGTAACTGATTTGTAAACTATATAATAGCCTCTCTCGCCATTTTTGAGGAGGAAAAACTTGGCTTATTTATGAAAGTGTAGGAAATAATACATCAATCAATACAAAAGGATTCTCTTTCTTTGTTCATCCGATTCCTTTATTTCACAACTATCTCATTAAATATTATTAGATCATTTGTCTCGCATAATACCAAGAAGCTTTGTATTCTTGTAAATGTTATTTATGAACCGTGTGTCCCTCCAAATAGCATCTTAGTAACTCAAATATAAATGGTCCAATTCCAATTCATTGTATTTCGCACGCATAAGGAATTATTTTTTCAGCTATAATTCTTGAAAATGCTTTTCTCGCTCATTTCCTTGTCTTCATTCTTCTATGCTTTTGTGGTTGATAATCTATTTCATTTCACAAAGATTTCATGATACCCAAGTTCCTTCTCAAAGTTATGTGTTGTACATTTGTAAATAAGTTTTGATTTTAAATAAGGGAACCTCTCCCATTAAAGAGGAGGGACTTCTTGTCCCCGACTATTGCTCTCATTAGGATCCTCTTTTGACGACCAACACTCATCGAGGAAAATTATCTTATAAGGAGGGAGATGTAATTCTAGACTTCCCCCTCTTCCATTAATTATGGTTTGCATTTCAAACCATATTATAAAAACTAAAAAAAAGAAAAGGCAATAAATTAGATCCTCATAATGAGGAAAGGGATTTGGAGTCTGTTAGGTCCAGAGGCATGCTTTAGGCATGGGTCTCTTCACGGGACAACTAAAACCTTTCACCATATTAAAAAAATAGGTCTCAAATATGAATAGTTCACTATATCTAGTGTACTTCCATCTTGTGCCAAAAATAGATGTTCTAGTTTGGGCGTGGACGTCTTTTAAAGCAATAAAAAGAAGGGATTTTGGCATATTTGTTTACGGATGTGAATTCTTGATAGCAATAAATACAAATGGAAGGTCTTAATAGTTGTTGGTACCCAAATTTGTTCTCCTTTTTCATCTCGAGTAGCATCAGATATATGGCATGAAGCTTGAAGTCAAATAGATCATAATGTGTGTCATTTTATAGTCGGGATGTGATCTAACCGGCACTCAGTTGGTGGAGAGATGGATAGCACCTTGAAAGGATCTGATCCGACCCTCGTATTCTTGGTTGTGCCTTTCAACCAAGGTAAGAGAACCTATATTGTAACCCCAAATGGTGAAGGAGATGAAGATATCCCTCAATTTATGCAAGTAGTATGAAAAGGCCTTGGGAAAATATGATCAACACTCCAAATCTGACTTTCACAAGTTGTCACTCCTAGATTATGGAGATATTTTCAATGCAAGGCAAGGGTTATCAAGACATTGTATAATCCCTGATTTGCCTTCTCCATTTTTGTGAATGGATTGTATTCTTTTGTTGATACACAATGCAGATGCGGGGTAGTATGGGTAGGATTAGTTTGTTTGAATGAAATTTTTGGTGGGGCATTAATGAGACAAACCGAGATATATTAGATCTTTGACAACCTCTACAATACTCAAACAACTATCGATAAAATGCTTCAAATAATCGGGACATTCTTTCATCCGGAAGAGGCATAAATGGAAGCCCAAGCAAGTACTCTTCACACAATCTTTGAGAATTCACCACAAAAGCTTGAAGTAAAGAACTCAAATAAACACAAAAATCCATGATCAAACCATGCCTAAGGTACCCTCAAAGGCTTACAAGCAATCTCTACAGTCAAGGAAGGTCAAGTGATTTTGAATTTGTTTATCTCTTTATCGATGAAGGCTCTTCGAACATGAGATTGCAAATGCCACTAAACTATCAACAAGAAATGGAGATTCTATGTGATTTCTAAATAATTTCAATGCAAGATTGCAACAAGAACAATGAAAACTATTTGCAGTCATTTAAAAATGATAACAAACATCATATCGCCTAGAAAAACACAAATTAACTCAAAAGCTTGTTAGATTCATTAGCATGGGAGTGTTTCATGAACAATCTCGGAGCGTGTGATGGCTATATACTTGTAACTAACTCATATACATGAAGATCCAACATAGAAGAAATTATCCCATTTCTTTGGTGGGTTTATCAGAAGACAAGCCTTTTCTTATAATTTGCTTGTGATTTTCAAATATTTCCCGACCCTTTACAATTTCTCCAAAATGCATTTTATACCTCATGCCACATTGGAGCCTTCTTTCCCAAGAAAAGAATATTCCATGGGATCAAGTTTGTTACAACAATCCTCATGATTCAATGAAAATGACATCAAAGCAGAAAAACACTCACGAAGTTGCTAGGTGTGCCAAAAATATTAAATCATTACATATATCTGGATCATTATCCATCATGGAGGCAAAATTTTCATCATTGAGACATACAAACACCCTTCCTCTGATCATTTCACCTTTTAAAACTACCTCTGCAATTTTTGATTTTGTCATTTCATGTGTTTACTCAGGCTAGGGCAAAAATTATTTCAAAAACACCTCAAATCAAAAAATTAAGCCATGAAAGTGATGCCAATGATCCTGGAAGGCCAAGACGACACAAAATCACTGTAAATTTGATCTCCTTCCCCTGATCTCCTTCTTAGTATGAAGACGTGGATCTCCTTCCCTTGATGCAAATTCGACAGGTGAGAAGTTACTGGAAGAACAGTTACAAAGGTAACATTGCTGGGTTTCGCGTCAGCCAAATGCATTTGTTGAAAGAGATCTAAACTTTCCTCATAATGTCCACTCTGTGCATACCCTACAATCATTGTATTCCATGACATTACTGTTTTCTCAGTACATGTTCTGAATCTGAAAAAAATATCCTGCTACCTTCATCTCCCAAGACATTTTCTCCAATCATTGCATAGATCTCCTGTGCCTGTGGGTGCGATCTGTCACCTACACAAAAAGCATGCACCTTTTTATTGCCTTTAATCCAACTACACCAAGTTTATTTTTAATTCCTCTATCCTTCATCGATCTCCTAAAAACTCTCTTGCAAAGCAAACTGTGCTTCATGAATATTCTGATATGAAACAGATCCACCTCTATGAGATCCTCTTCCATGAGTTACATCGTAGAACAAGCAAGGTCTCAGTAGAGAATCTCTGTAATAAATTTCATCGGGTCTCCTGGTAACACTCTCACTGTCACTTAATCGATTTTGATGAAAATATCTTGAAGGAGAATCCGAATTTGAGGATGCAGTCGAAATAGAACAGATAACAACATAGCTGGACAACCTGCCTGTTGGAAGCGCTCAAAAAGAAGGGCTCCCACTGCACTGAATATGCATGCCGCCTGGTTACTCCTTGTTGCAGGCTGTTGCTTTGGATTCTGACAAGAGCACACCTCGTAACACCCAAGGGCCAACAGGCGCGGGCAGGAGGTCAACCCACGAACAGCAAATGCCAGGAGCACACCCAGTCGAATATCATCCGAGAATGGCTTGAGCAAGCAATAGGGAACAAACCCAGGGCAGACTAGAAAGAAAGCCTCCATTAAAATGAAGCGACTAGTCTCCAGAGAAGCCCACGCGGCCAGGAAAGACAAAAAGGGACGCGCCCAGGAGGAAATCAGGAAGAAAATGCCTCATACACGTCTACTTCACTGGCTTGAAGCTCCATCTAGCCATCATGTCAACCAGACTGCGCCCTTGCATTGAATGAAAGGATCAAAACAAAGATCTAGGTGAAGAAAACACGCCTCCACCGACTCCCTCTTTCTCACGCAAGGTAGAAAAAACGCGGTGGTCAAAAAGGTCTGCAGGTTGGGTGGTTGGGAGGAGGCCAAGGTGGCAAAGTGGGAGGCAGGTGGTGGTGACACAGAAGTCCTCGATGCATTACATTCTCCTCCCTTAAGAAAGCATCGTCCTCGATGCGACATAACACAATGGAAAAGAAATGGTTCAGAATGACCAAGAAGCAGTATGGGAGAAAGTACACTTTATGGTTTGAAATTTTAGTTGATTAAAGCACGGTCACAAGGTAGCCTTAGGAACATTTGGTAGAAATTTTAACTTTTAAGGTTCGTGAAGATTGGTAGTTCTTTCTTATTTATTATTTTCGTTAGTCTCTTTCCATTAACATTATTCTTAGTTTAATTTCTTTTAAAATTTCATCATTCAAGAGTTTTGGTTTATTCCTTATGGTGGATGCCCAATATGAATGCTAACACAACACCCTATCAGTTCAAAAGACACTACAAATTCACAAGCACACAAGTATATACTTCAAGATCAGTATTACACCACAAAAGGTTACTCAAATACGGAATGGATTAGGCACATGATCCACATAATAACATAGTACATGTCACACATCTATGACTCGATATATAAAATACTTAAACAAAAGAGTACTACAAGCCACTGACATTTCCTCAATTTGCATCAATGAAAATTTCACATAAATCCAAACAAAAGCTATAGGTACATAGTGTCCACAAGGGAATCAACGCCATATCCACAACATCACAACACATATCCATCTGACATGAGTAACACATACATCAAAAGACCACTACCAAACATCACAATAACTCAACATATGTCCCAGAACATCAACCATACACACAAATATCATATGCCTCCCTCAACTCTTATGCCTCCCTCAAGTCTCTTATGCCTCCCTCAAACTCTTATGCCTCCCTCAAACTCTTATGCCTCCCTCAAGGAGGCCGGTTGACCCTATGGTCCAAGACACATAGAGTTCGAACACTCCTAACCCAAGTGACATAATAACGCGTGGTTCAACAACCCGCTAGTTATCTGTACTCCTTGGGGCGTACCCCTATACAACGAAGCGGGTCCATAGGTCCAACCATTCCATGGTGCATCCCATGACCCTATTCCACACATCACGACAATAGAACCAGCACAACAATCCAATCAAAGTGCCAAGTGGCAAAGTACAAGCCTTGGGCAAGGCGGTAAAAATTCCAAATTTAAAAGAAGACCCAAAATCAAGAAAAATAAATGGCCAAATAGCCATAGTTAGTATCAAAATCCCCATGTTAGTGCCACAAACCAAGGAAATGCCCAAAATTGTAAAGCATGGCAATCAAGAAAAGTCTTTGGTCCATACAAAATAAAGTAAAAAGTTCAATTTACGAATAAAATCAACTTATAATAATGTCACATTACGATAACTGTGTGGCCTTATCTAGCCACCAAAGGGGTACTCAACGAGTTGCTAGCACTTGGAACATCGAGCCTCAGCTCATAAAATACATATCAATAATACAACTGTCATCACCTCTATCTGAATCATCCCGCCACCACTTCGACAAGGCTAAACATAGTCATAGTTGCACTTAGGTTGCATACATGCAACCACATAGGGAGAGAGGAAATAATCACATGTTATCTACTAAACTGAGTTTTGACTCGAGTTATTGACCCATGGTACACCATTCCTCACTCTCAACATACACTTCTACCGATTTCCCTCAGGGTCGGTTAGCGTAAGGTTCACAACATAACATGTAACAACATCACTAACACCATGGTGGTACACACATAGCTACCATAATGTCTCACGTATGGTATGTATATAGGGTAGATCACAATCATACATCCACAGGGCGTAATACATCACTTTACCACATTCTGCACCCAAAGCACAATCACCATACGATAGGGTTCATACACTCACCGTATGACCCTAAATCACAACATGAAGCATTACATATTTGCACAAATCATACATACGATGAACATAGTACATCACCACATAACATCCATTGCTACATAGCAAGGTGGTACACACATCTCTTCAAAACATGGTAAAAACACCATGACACAACTCATTTCTTTTAACATCAATCTAGTCATACAACACATTGATACACCTACATATCACCATATGTCACAATATTCCAACACTATGTCATCCACATTATAATTCTTTTCACACATCACAAACAACAATTCACACGTGAACTCTTCATAGAATCCACAAGAAGGAGAGAGAATACTCCCATCCCCAACATATCAACATGATCACAAACACGCACAAGGTGACATACACATCACGTGCGTTCACAATATCACAATTACGACAATAATCACATCACGTTTAAAGCACATTACTCTTCCAATATCTACCACCATCATGCAACATCATCATCATCATCATGCAGTATCATCATGTAACACCACCACCACCATGTAACATCATCATATAACACCAATCCAGCCCATAGGTTTGAGAGCATGAACCTATGCTCTGATACCAAGTGTAACGACCCAAAAATCCACACATGAACAACACGGTGAAATACGGGATAAATTTTTTTTTGACTTACTTGACACATAACATGACGCAACATGTCGTCACCAAGGATACAAATAATACGTGAACAACTTGATACAAGGATGGCCATAAAGGCAAAGACGGAAACATTCACACCTATCAAGGACAATACATATTTTTTTTTTTCCTCTTTTCTACAAGACAACATAGAAGTCCAATCACGTAACACACTTACGGTTAGGGCCAACCACAATGAGATATTCTTGAGGGTTATTTATTTTAAAAGGACATCTTGCAATTCTTGGCTTACGTTTTCAAGGAGGCTCAAGATATGAATCGTATAATTCAACTTGCCAAGCCAAGTTTATTTTTTGACATTCGAGTAATTATCTTTAAATTTTCTCTATTATGACATTTATTTGCTTAATTCGTTTATAAAGAAAAAGGAGTATTTAAATTCCACAAGGCCATCTGCTCTCCACTAACACTACTAAGATTTGTTCTTGCCCACAAGAAAACATGGTTTTAAGTTCAACACACTTAAGAGAAGAGATACAAGGTGCCCTGGAAAAGGGTTAGAAGGAGAAGGTCGAGATGAAATATCTTTAGGACCTCATTAGTTATTTCCAGTATTAAATTGAAGCTAGGGCTCTTAACCAGAACTAACAACAACTTTACTTAGGATTTGCTAAAAGTATTAACAAGGAGTAAAAGAATTTACTTTCCAAATGGCTGAGAGATAGATTGTGTGGTTTCAAAATTGTTTTCTCCTGTTTATTAAACCTTATTATCTTCCGAACTAACCATAGATTTCCTTTAAGTTCATTTAAGAATTCCACCATGAAAGGGATAGTGTTCATTAGTGTAATTTAGGGGTATCAAGTTATATAATGTTACTTCGCAATGATAGTCTGGCCTTGATTACTCAAGAATTTCTTTCTCTCAAGTTGGTGACCCCTACGTTACTTTATTTGAATACAACTTTTAATTTAACTTCCGAGTATTAAACAATCCCATGTTAGTTTACTTATGACACTTTATTACTAAGTCATGGCAAGGTTTAACTCAGAATTTATTCTCAAGGCAAAGTTGAAGCAACACTCATTAACGAGAACAAAACAAGATTACATCATTTCTTAAAATACTGATACTCCACAAGTCACTCAACCACAATAACCAAATTTTCTTATAATTTCAATGATGGGCACACAATACAAGGTTTCCAAAGTTCAGATGACAAGTCCACAATACATTATACTAAGACATTAATCCTCTTCTAAACTTTCCACTGGACGTTAACAAAAGTTGATCAACATAAAAAGGTTTCGAGCAAAGGATCTTCTCAACTGAGGTTGATGACAAAAGTATACAAATCTATCCCTCATCTACACGCAAGATCCATCTCGCAGTAAATTTTCTACAAGAGTCAGTTCACGAGAACTGAGCAAGATAAGGCTACACAAAACCACCATAACTATTATCTAACAATATCACGAAAAGGAAGCACTTTATTACAAGAATTGGTTCAAACCTCTAAACACTATTAACACATCAAGTTAAAATGAAGTCTTCATCATGCCAATCAAAGAAGGAGAAGACCTTATACTTGCTTAGGAGTAATAACAACAAAAGTAATAGCAATCGTAAGAGAATGGCTTGGCCCTATAAGAGAAAACAAACCATCTAGCAAAAACAGAATTCCCATCAAGTAAGTAATTAAACAATAATTACAAGATTGAGATTTGATATAAATAGACCAACCATCTAGAAATTTATCAAAGGTACCAATGCATAGGCTAAAATAATACATTTCTAAAAGAACAAAAGTTGATCGGCCCAAGAAAGGGGAAACGCGGGTTTCAGAAATCAACACAAAAAGCCATGTATAATTGAGTTTCAAACCGGAAATCAATTAGAGTATACACACAACATAAGTTTTGAAGCGAAGGCAAAGTATACTAGTTTTGACCATTAACTACAAAGAGATCTACCAATCATCTAGGAAGGGTCAACGTCTTACAGGCTAGTAGCAAACACGCGAGAGAAGAAGGGGGTTTCGTCCAACAAGAGTATACAATAATGTCATCAACAATTTTTTATAACACTAAAGGATTTGCAAACCTCAACTACAATACTAATGTTTGGTTGATTTAAAATAAATTTCCCACATCCCAAAAAAACCATAATTTATGGCAACCCTTGGTAACACAGTTGACCGTCGCACAAAGATACAAACATAACTTCTAAGTGACATTATCAAAACAAAACCTTCCGCTATGAATCCATAAGACTATCAAATGAAAGCTGAGTTTTTCCCGAAGGTTAATCACATTTAACGAAATTTCCATCACAAACTATTACGGTAAATTACGTGCATAAAAACCGACCAATATTAATTAATAGCGTTAACATTACAAGGGAGTAAATAATGCAAGTTAGGAAAAAATAGAAGAGCGCCATCAGCAATAATTCTGAGTGGGGATTAGAGCAACTATTCTAGTGTCAACGAGGTATAGGATTCACACAATGAAACCTCCAGCTTAGTTGATCCGAAAAGCTAGTTATGGTTCAAGTTGATAGGGATGGTCAAGGCACTTCTTGAGGATGGCCTTAAAATCCTAGAACAAGATGAAATATAGTATAAGAGTCTAAACACGTGAGACGGCAAAACATGTTGCAAACAAACCTTTTCATTCTACCAATTTTAATACCAAAACTCTAAGCTGGCTAGCCCACGCATTGCTCACACAATCCTACAACCTTCCTTTCTCGATGCCAAAAGGTTATCAAAGGGACTTGCGAAAGAGCTAACAAAAATTTCAAGGACAAACTTGGGTGCTAGGAAGGGGTTTCATAGTTATCGTAAACTTACTTCCATGATATCGAAAATACTAGCTTGATCAACATAATAACTTGCAACCCAATCGCCGAGAAGAATTAATACATAAACAAACAGACGAAGGTCTATCATTCGAGTAAGAGAAACATAACATTCAGAGGAGAGGGCACATGCATCCTTTCGACCCACATACCGTGGACCCGCCTCTTGCAAATTGTGGACAAGTGTCCTCTTGTTATTGGCCACAAGATTTCGGGCCAAAAATTTACTTTAACTTTATTGTGAAAAAGGAAAAAAATCCCCTTTTCTCTCTGCCGACCCACTGCGCCATTGTGATGCCACATGTCCACTCTCAATTGGTCTGTGGGGTTTTGGGCCAAGTTTTGACTTTTAAATTTTTACAAAGTAAAGTCTAAAATTCCAAGTGAATCCGACCACCGCCAACTCGCCTCGGCCAATGAAAACCCGCCACGTTGCCAATAGCTCCTGAGGATGAATTTGATGGGAAAATGATGCCCCATATGATCATCAAAACACAAAAATTCAAAGGATGCCCTAGAATTCAATTTTTTCGCCAAGGATGGCAAATTTTTGATTTTAAATCAACTCAAGCATGATTTCCAAACATTTTCGACCTTGGGATTGGATTTTCAAATAAAAACAAGTATGAATTGATCAATTTCAATTTTTCCACAATGTGGAAAAGGGAAAAAACGACACAGCCGCAAAATTGGAAGAACTAGGGCACAGAAAAGGGCAAACTTGGAATATTCCTTCAAATTGGGGAAAAACAATTTTAAGGAACCCCAAGTACTCAAATGTTCTCTTCTTATGCTCAGGAATTCTAAGCAACTCAATGATTAGAACACTCACTTTAATTTGGCTCAATACCTGGGCTATGTCATAGGGAACACTTTTTGGTAGGAAAACATTGGAAGGGAGACAAGAAGATTCATTAGATGGCAAGGGATTCTTGGTAGCTTGGGCATGAGGAGGACTGTAATTTTTGCTTGGGAAAGTATAGCTTTTAGCAAGTGTTTCTTTCTGGGAGCTTCTTTTGGAATGCTTGTGAGCAAGGGTATTTTAGGTTTGGCTTGAGGCCCAAATCCCTTAACAACTTTGCTTCTAGTATTATACTCTTTCTCTTGACCCACAACAACATTCATTAACAACCTGTCTATCTTCCTCCGATGGGATACCACCATCATATTTCTTAATCATCAATGCTATTAGGTATTCAAAGTCATTGTTAGGAATTTAAAATGCTTGAACTACATTTACATCATGAGTATGAGAAAGAGAAAAAGTGGTACCCACTTTATGCAATCCCAAAAGGTTGCAGCAGTCCTTGCACTTATTACCTCCGTAGATGTTTCTCCTCCTTGTGAGCTTGAAGAACAGTCCACCATGTAAATATCATCATCAATACCATCTTTATTATTAACTTAACCTTCTTGCTAGTCTGTTTCACATGGAGGATGGGGGCGAAAACACCTATCACACCATTCAATATCAACAACTTCTTCAACACAACAGCAACCCTAGCAGTTAAGGGATCAGAAACACTCTTCCTTCACATGCTCAAGGATATCTATTTGCAGATCCAATAGGCCCTTTGCCTTTGTCACAAAACCTCTGCTCATTCCTATGGTGATTGCCAAATCTATCTCTCGTGCTTCTCGCCTAGGTGACCTTGTGAAGTCTATCCAATTCCCTTCTCGGCTCTTGCCCTAACTTGTATGAGATTTCTTTGACAACCCTTGCCAAATTTTTCACAACCTCTTATAAATCAACACCTTTTCTAGCTTGAGGTTTTTAGGGTTTATCAATTTTACACCATCTCTCTTGAGAGGTTTCAAACAACCTTGATATTGTTTTCAATTTGAAGTGCCATGGTGAAAGCTTGTCTTAGATTGGTTGGGTTCTTGTCTCTTAGGTAATAGGCTGCCTTCTTATCAAATGCATCTGCATATTTGATTAAACAAGATTCATCACAAGGCCTCAAACCAACATGCAACCTTCTCAAAGTTTTGTTAAACCTTGTGTTGAAGTCATGGACTGATTCATTATGGTTCTTCTTGATATTCTCAAACCGAGATAAAAGAAATCTAGGATCAGTCTTGTCACCATATTGCAACCTAAATGCATTTTTCATTTCAGTCCATGAATCAATAGAATTATTAGGTAGAGCCTTGTACCAATACCTAGCATCCTCTTCTAGTGTATGAATAAACAATTTGACATACACATCCTCAAACTCTATCTCAAAATCTTCCATCATATTATCAAAAAGTTTGAGATGCTGATCACCAGTAATAACATTGTTACCATGGAATTTTAGCAACCTATTTATGACATCTTGTGGGATAGCATTTGGGTAACCATCCATTCCTCTAAAATTTATAGGACCAAAGGTGTTAACAGCAAATGGAGGTCTAGGTTGAGCCATATTGTTTGGTGGGGGTGATCTTAGAGGTGAAACAAGCTGATGAGGAGTGAGAGGTCTTTGGGGAATGGGAATGAAAACTTCAAGACAAATCTCTCTTAAGGGCTCTCCTTCTTGATGATCTCTAGCAAATTTAGAAAATACAGGAGCAGATTTAGGAGAAAGCCTTTCAAATGCACAAGAAGGTCCCTCACCTAATGGGGAATTCAAATCAGCAATAGGATTGTCGAATCAGATCCAATTGAAGAAGAATTGCAGTCCTCAATAATAGGCTACTCACTTTCAAACTCAACAATAGGGATCTCCTTTCTTGCAAAGTAAAGTCTCCAACAACCTTCCACACCTTTCTCCCCTCTAGCTCTAAGTTTCTTGAATCAGTAAACAAATTCTTAGCAGAATCCTTGATGAAGAGAGATCTTCTTCCTTCTAGTTTTTTACAGGAATAACAACACAAAAGTAAATGACAAAAAGGTAAGACAACCGGTATTTTCAATATCACATCAAGCATGGAGTTGCCACTAAGGACTTTCACCTTAGTTGTGTAAATGCACTAAAGTAATCTATCAAATGTTTACTAGCACTGAAAAACTTTGCATCCTTATAAATCAAATCTTCTTCTTCTTAAATCAATCAATCACAATGCAACCAAAGTTTATAAACCGTTGGGAAATGAAAAAGGGAAGACAAGAACTTGAAACTTTTTCTTAAAAATTATAGATACGAAGCATAGAATGATATTTTAACAATGTAGCAGCTCAAATACTTGAATACACAAATGCTCAAACTCTTCAAACACTCCACAAACACCAAGAAATTCAAAGGACTCCCGGAAATGGCACGAGAAAAGTGTTGGTACCCAAATTTGTTCTCCTTTTCACCAGCGAAAGATCAAAAATATGGCATGAAGCTTAAAGTCAGATAGATCATGATGTGTGTCATTTTTAGCAGGATCTGATCTAACTGCACTCAGAGTTGGTGGAGAGATGGATAGCACCTTGAAAGGATCTAATCTGACCCCGACTATTCTAGGTTGTGCCTTTCAACCAAGGTAAGATAAACTATATATTGTAACACCAAAATGGTGAAGGAGATGAAGATATCCCTTAATTTATGCAAGTAGTATGAATAGGCCTTGTGAAAATATGATCAACACTCCAAATCTGACTTTCACAAGTTGTCACCCAGATTATGGAGATATTTTCAATGCAAGGCAAGGGTTATCAAGACATTGTATAATCCTAATTTTCCTTGTGCATTTTTGTGAATGGATTGTATTCTTTTGTTGATACACAATGCAGATGCGGGGGTAGTATGGGTAGGATTTTTTTGTTTGAATGAAATTTTTGGTGGGGTATTTATGAGACAAACTGGGATATATTAGATCTTTGATAACCTCTACAATACTCGAAACAACTATTAGATAAAATGCTTCAAATAATCAAGACATTCTTTCAACCGGAAGAGGCATAAATGGAAGTCCAGTAGCACTCTTCACACAATCTTTGAGAATTCACCACAAAAACTTGAAGTAAAGATCTCAATTAAATACAAAAATCCATGATCAAACCACCCCTAAGGTACACATAAAGGCTTACAAGCAATCTCTGTAGTCAAGGAAGGTCAAGTGATTTTACATTTGTTTATCTCTTTATCAGATGAAGGCTCTTATGAACATGAGATTGCAAATGCCACTAAACTATCAACAAGAAATAGAGATTCTATGTGATTTTTAAGACTTTCAATGCGAGATTGCAACAAGAATAGTGAAAACTATTTACAGGCATTTAAAAATGATAACAAACATCATATTGCCCAGACAAACACAGATTAACTCAAAATCTTGTTAGATTCATTAGCAGGGGAGAGTTTCATGAAAAATATCAGAGCTGTGTGATGGCTATACTTTTGTAACCAACTCACATATATGAAGATCCAACACAGAAGAAATTATCCTGTTTCTTTGGTGGGTTTTTCAGAAGATGCACCTTTTCTCAGAATTTGCTCGTGATTTTCAAATTTTTGTTGACCCTTTACTATTTCTCCAAAATGCATTATATACCTCATGCCACATTGGAGCCTTCTTTCCCAAGCAAAGAATATGCCATGGGATAAATTTTGTTACAACAATCCTCATGATTCAATGAAAATGACATCAAATAGAAAAACAGTCGCAGGTTGCTAGGTGTGCCAAAAAGATTACATCATTACAAATATCTGGATCATTATCCATCATGGAGGAAAGTTTTTCATCATTGAGGCATGGAAACACCCTTCCTCTCTTCATTTCACCTTTTAAAACTACATCTAGAATTTTTGATTTTGTCATTTCACGTGTTTGCTCGGGCTGGGGTAAAAATTATTTCAAAAACACCTCAAATCAAAGAATTAAGCCATGAAAGTGATGCCAATGATCTCGGAAGGCAAAGACGACACAAAATCACTATAAATTTGATGAATTTTGATGCAAAATTCGTGATTCCAAGCTTCCTAGAGGAAAAATGGTGGCCAAACATGAAAATGCACAGTTGCCCTTGATCTACTACGTGTTAAACTATGATTGGGAAAAAATTCGGGCTATTTTTTGACTTTTCCACATTTTTGGAAAAATGGAAAATTTTGACCCTTTTCTCCCCCTCCGCCTTTGAATTTTGAGAGTGACATGTGGCATATGGTGGGTCCCATTGAAATCACACTTCAATTTTGCACATTTTAACCTTTTTTGGAAATTGGGAAAAAAATCACTTTTTGCCCTGCACCCGCACCTCCAATGTTTCCTTCGCCACGTGTCTCCTTGTGATTCACTAGCGGGCCAGCGCATCAAATTTTTATTTTGAGTCCTTTTGGAAAAGGGGAAAAAATCCCCATTTCCGTCCACGGACCCGCGGCCCGCCTTGCAAATTGTGGACACGTGTCCTCCTGTTATTGGCCACGGGCTTTCGGGCAAAAAATTTACTTTAACTTTATTGTGAAAAAGGGAAAAAAATCCCCTTTTCCCTTTGCCGACCCACTCTGCGCCGCTGTGATGCCACATGTCCACTCTCAATTAGCTGCGGGGTTTTGGGCCGATTTTTGACTTTTAAATTTTTTACAAAGTAAAGTCTAAAAATTCCAAGTGAATCTGACCACCCGCCAACCCGCCTCGGCCAATGAAAACTCGCCACGTTACAAATAGCTCCTGAGGATGAATTTGATGGGCAAATGATGCCCCATATGACCATCAAAACACAAAAAATTCAAAGGATGCCCTAGAATTCGATTTTTTCACCAAGGATGGCAAATTTTTGATTTTAAATCATGAATCATGATTTCCAAACATTTTCAACCTTGGGATTGGATTTTCAAATAAAAACAAGTATGAATTGATCAATTTCGATTTTTCCACAATGTGGCAAAGGGAAAAAATGACACAGCCTACAAAATTGGAAGAACTAGGGCACAGAAAAGGGCAAACTTTGAGTATTCCTTCAAATTGGGGAAAAACAACAAGTTTGTGAGAATTTTAAACAATTCAATTGGAGGGGAAGAAATTTAGACCATTAATTCAAAGGGTAAAATGTTTTTGAGTAGATATAGATTTGAAAATTTTAGGGCAACATGATGCAAGCTTAAAAATGGCACCAACATCGGCTCTTGCTTGGGGATGAGCACTCCTAGTGAGTGCCACAAGGACAAAACGTAGACCAAGTGAAAAAATATCCATTGGGCAAAGGATTCACGAGCCAAAATCACCAAAAACCAACTAAGAACCCAACAAAAATGGCTGCCACACAGCAAGGCAAACCACAAAACCGAAAAAACAACAAAAACAGAGAGAAAACCAAACACTATACACTCGTATAAGCTGTGCATACCTCGAACTGGGATTAGTCCAAGAAATGCTTTAGATGTCTTGCCATTAATAGGTAATTCAAGAAATTCCCCATCTAAATCTTTGAGAAAAAGGTATGCTCACCAATTCTGATATCAATGGAGTAAGGGCCCATCCACAATGCATCAAATTTTCCATGCTTTCCCTTGTCTTCATGCCTACTATCCCACAATAGGACCATATCTCCAACATTGAAGGCTCTAGGAGTGACCTTATTGTCAAACAATGTCTTCAATTTTTCCCTAAATCTGACATTCCTTTGATGGGATGCTATTCTCTCCTCATCAAGCTCAATAATATGATTAATCCTTGATTCATATGGGCCAAGATCTTGATCTTCCAACTGTTGGGAAAACTGAAATGAAGATAATTGCAGGTGCAAGGGCAGAAAATCCTAAGTTCCATACACCAATTCTAATGGGCTTTTGCTAGTAGATCTTTTAGGAGTTATCCTATTAGCCCAAACTGCAAATTTCAATTGTTCACCCCATTTCTTCTTGTTTTGCTCCAAGGTTCTTCTAATGATCTTCAACAAATTCTTATTGCTGGACTTAGCTTGTCCATTCCCTTGGGGGTTATAGTTTGAAGAATAAGCCAGATTGATTCCATATTCATTACACATTTCCATTAAAGGTTTGGCTCTAAAGCACATGGAATTATCAGCTACAATCTTGACTGGGACTTAAAATCTACATATGATTTGATTCAACAAGAAGTCCATAACTATTTGGTGTGTTGCTTTCTTGGTGGGGATTGCCGCTACCCACTTTGTAAAGTAATCAGTGGCTACAAGGATCCACTTATGGCTAGCACTAAAAGGATCTGAAATCTCATTAATGAAGTCCATCCCCATTGCTTGAAAGGAGCTTAAATTGATATAGGCTGCAAAGCAAAGGAGCTTGAAGCTTTTAGTCTTGCAGAGAAACTTTGACAACTATCACATTTTCTAACCAACTGGTTGCATCTTTGAAGAGAGTAGGCCACCAATAACCAGCTCTCAAAATCTTATGTCTTTGTTACTCTTCCAAAGAAAGTGTCCTCCATAAAATCCCCATGGAAATCAACAACTATCTTGGGAGCTTCATCTTCAATTATGCATTTCAAAAGGACACCTTTGGGTTCTTCCAAGCCAGCCCAAGGTCTGTGATGATATATTTTTGAGAATCTAGCTTGAGGGATCTTTTCTAATTTTTATTTAAGTGACTAGGGCAGCACATGTGTCTGAGGTAGAAGATCACATCTTTGTACCACTCAGAACTTACCAACTTTGCAAGAACATTTACCCTTTCTTCCTCTAGCTGATTCACTTCCACACTTTGCAAGTTGCTCTTAGCCATGAGCTTAGCAAGACCCAAACCTCTTACTAACCATGTGGTTTGGATGTCCATATCATACTCCTAGTTTTTTCACCCATCTACATCTTTTACTTGAGATCTCCATCTCTAATAAGATGTCCTTCAACATGGTGTGGGGAACATAAAAAAAAACTTTTGAGCTCAATATATAAGGCCTGAATTTTTTTTTTCTTTCACCAAGGCATATGCTTGTTTTTCCATGATTGTATACTTTAAATCAGAAACTTGTAAAGCCTTGCTAAAGAAGGAAATAGGCCTCTCAACGCCATCTTCATCCTTTTGGAGAAAAACAGATGCAACAATATTTTCAGAAGCAAAGGAGAAGATTTGGAAAGGCTTCTTGTAATTCGGAGCTACCAAAATAGGTGCATGTTTGAGTGCCTCTTTGATTCCTTCAAAATATTGAATGACAGCCTTCTCCCACCTGATAACTTGGTCCTTCTTTAGCATGCTTGTGATTGGAATAGTAAACTCAAAAAAGTTGAAAACAAACCTTCTAATAAAATTAATTTGACCAAAGAAAGATTGGATGCCTTTCTTGGTTCTTGGGATAGTACTTTGTTGATTGCTTCCACTCTCTTAGGGTCTATCATAACACCATCTTTTGACATAATGTGACCAAGCAGCTTGGCCTTTTACATGCCAAAATGACACTTCTTTGGATTAAGAGAAATGCCATACTCCCTACATCTGATCAACATCTCCTCCAAGTGCTATAAATGATCAGCTCTCTGCCTTGAAAACAAATTCACATCATCTTGGTAAACTGTAATGAACTCATTGATGTAACCAACAAAAGCAACATCCATTGCTCTTTGAAAAGTGGCACCAGCATTCATCAAACCAAAGGGCATCCTAACAAAAACATATTTTCCCCAAGGAGTAGTGAATGTTGTCTTAAGTCTTTTTGATTCTTTGACAACCACTTGATTATATCTGGAGAAACCATCCAATGTAGAAAGTAATTCAGACCCTGTCATAAGATGCAACATATTTTCCATATTTTGCAAGGGATATTTTTCCTTCATGGATGCTTTGTTTAGATTTATAAAATCCACACAAATTATGATGTCTTCGTTCTTCTTTTTGACTAGCACAGGGTTTGCAACCCAAGATGAATATCTAGTGGGCTGAATAATACCTCCATCTCTCAACTTCTTTAACTCCTCTTGCATTTTCATGGAGAGAAGTGGATTAATTGGCCTTTGCCTTTGTCTAAATTGTTTGGCATTTTTTTCAAGAGGGATCTCATGCTGAAATAAATCTTCTCTATATGCTTTCAGCTCTGCATATGACCATGCAAGACAGTCCTGATATTTCTTTAACACCTGAACATAAGACTGTTTCTCCTCTTTGTTTAGACTACTGCCTAACCAAAATTTTCTTGGTTTTTCCTTTTTCCCAAGTCATCCTCTTCCACATCCCTTGAGGTAGGCATGTTTCTATTTATGATGTAATCAACATTTTTAAAATTTGACTCAAGTGCAACAAGACCTCTGGGAATGGTGTTTGTTTTCAATTAGATGATATCTTTTCCAAACAAAGTCTCTCTTCCTTCAGTCATACACATTATTTGTTCCCAATAAATATTCTAATATACAAAATCACCATGATTTTGCAAGAACATTTGCACTTGAGAATCATCATCAAACACTTGCCAATGCTTGATGTTGTCAGGGACAACTGGCTTAGTCAACACTTCAACATTATACTCACAATAAGGTGAAATGGTGCAAACTCAAAATCTTGACCCTAACACTACCAAATTGTCAGAAGCAGCATTCAAACTTCTGTCATGGTGTATAATATTGAACCTGAATCAAACATCCCAATTAGATCCCAAACTACATGCTTATACTACTTCATCCACTGATTTTTTGTAGCATACAATTTTCTTATTTGTTTGAAAAATAGCTCTGAATCTCCGTTTGCAATGATGTTTTTGACACCATACTTCCATGCAATTCTCAGACCCAACAATAAGGCTTCATACTCAGCAATGTTGTTAGTACATTCAAAATTAAGCTTGAAGGAAAAAACAAATTCTTCCAAGCTAGGGGAAATCAGAATTACACCAGAACCATTTCCAAATTTGGAGCAAGCTCCATAAAATAGCAAGGTCTAGAGAGAACATACCTATTCAAGGCACTTTGACTGATCCATTTTGTGTTCTTTTCCATCAGCAAAACCAATGAAATTATCAACATCAACATCGGTAAACAACACCTTATAGGAAGCATTATTTGGATCCTTAATTAGATGTAAATTTTCTTTTCTCCATATATCTTGACAAGGCTTCCCTCAATGGGAATAATAGTAAAAGACATGTCCATTTGGACACTCCCTCCAACACTTGTAGACCACTTTCTTGACAAAAGCATACCCCATTTGGTAGGGCAATCAACAATCACAACATCCAATTTTAAATTCCTCATGGGATAAGATGCAAGATGCACAACCAAACCTTTTACAAAACAAACTACCGACACTTCTCTTGAGTCCATAGCAGTACACTTTCCATAGGCTACTGTCACTTTGATATCCAACTCATTCATGACTTCTATAGGCATGACATTACATGATGCACTAGAATCAAACATACAATTGTGAAGTAGCCTATCCTTTATAATCAAAGTTGTGAAAAATGGATCAACATTCAATTGGGAATCAACCAAAGATGTCCCCAAATATACCTTAGGTGTATCTCCAAGATCTTCTTACTGCTGGTGGTGTTTCAAGGTCAGCAATGATTTGAGGAGGAGTGTCAACAACATTTACATTTATGCCTGGAGTGATCTTCTCTTCCTTCAACCCTAAGTACTCAAATGTTCTCTTCTTATGCTCAGGAATTCTAAACAACTCAATGATTAGAACACTCACTTTAATTTGGCTCAATACCTGGGCTATGTCATAGGGAACACTCTTTGGTAGGAAAACATTGGAAGGGAGATAAGAAGATTCATTAGATGGCAAGGGATTCTTGGTAGGTTGGGCATGAGGAGGACTGTAATTTTTGCTTGGGATAGTATAGCTTTTAGCAAGTGTTTGTTTCCTGGGAGTTTCTTTTGGAATGCTTGTGAGCAAGGGTGTTTTAGGTTTGGCTTGAGGCCCAACTCCCTTAACAAATTTGCTTCTAGTATTATACTCTTTCTCTTGACCCACAACAACATTCATTAACAACTGTCTATCTTCCTCCGATGGGATACCACCATCATATTTCTTAACCATCAATGCTATTAGGTATTCAAAGCCATTGTTAGGAATTTAAAATGCTTGAACTACATCTACATCATGAGTATGAGAAAGAGAAAGAAGTGGTACCCACTTTATGCAATCCCAAAAGGTTACAGCAGTCCTTGCACTTATTACCTCCATAGATGTTGCTCCTCATTGTGAGCTTGAAGAATAGTCCACCATGTAAATATCATCATCAATACCATCATCATTATTAACTTGACCTTCTTGCTGGTCTGCTTCACATGGAGGATGGGGCAAAAAACACCTATCACACCATTCAATATCAACAACTTCTTCAACAAATGTAGAAAGAACCCTACCGAGTTAAGGGATCAAGAAACACTCTTCCTTCACATGCTCGAGGATATCTATTTTCAGATCCAACAGGTCCTTTACCTTTGTCACCAAACCTCTGCTCATTCCTATGGTGATTGCCAAATCTATCTTGTGCTTGCTGCCTAGGCTGACCTTGTGAAGTCTGCCCAATTCCCTTCTCAGCTCTTACCAATTTGTATGAGATTTCTTTGACAGCCCCTACCAAAGTTTTCACAACTTCTTCTAAATAAACACCTTTGCTAGCTTGAGGTTTTTAAGGGTTTATCAATTTTACACCATCTCTCTTGAGAGGTTTCCAAACAACCTTGATATTGTTTTCAATTTGAAGTGCCATGGTGAAATATTGTCTTAGATTGGTTGGGTTCTTGTCTCTTAGGTAATAGGCCGCCTTCTTATCAAATGCATCTGCATATTTGATTAAACAAGATTCATCACAAGGCCTCAAACCAACATGTAACCTTCTCAAAGTTTTGTTAAACCTTGTGTTGAAGTCATGGACTGATTCAGTATGGTTCTTCTTGATATTCTCAAACTCAGATAAAATAAATCTAGGATCATTCTTGTCACCATATTGCAACCTAAATGCATTTTTCATTTCAGTCCATGAATCAATAGAATTATTAGGTAGAGCCTTGTACCAATACCTAGCATCCTCTTCTAGTGTATGAATAAACAATTTGACATACACATCCTCAAACTCTATCTCAAAATCTTCCATCATATTATCAAAAATTTTGAGATGCTGAACACCAGTAATAACATTGTTACCATGGAATTTTAGCAACCTATTTATGACATCTTGTGGGATAGCATTTGGGTAACCATCCATTCCTCTAAAATTTATAGGACCAAAGGTGTTAACAACAAATGGATGTCTAGGCTGAGCCATATTGTTTGGTGGGGGTGATCTTAGAGGTGAAACAAGCTGATGAGGAGTGAGAGGTCTTTAGGGAATGGGAATGAAAACTTAAAGACAAATCTCTCTTAAGGGATCTCCTTCTTGATGATCTCTAGCAAATTTAGAAAATACAGGAGCAAATTTAGGAGAAATCCTTTCAAATGCACAAGAAGGTCCCTCACCTGATGGGGAATTCAAATCAGCAATATGATTGTCTGAATCAGATCCACTTGAAGAAGGATTGCAGTCCTCAATAACAGGCTACTCACTTTCAAAATCAACAATAGGGATCTCCTTTCTTGCAGTAAAGTCTCCAACAACCTTCCACACCTTTCTCCCCTCTAGCTCTAAGTTTCTTGAATCTGTAAACAACTTCTTAGATGAATCCTTGATGAAGAGAGATCTTCTTCCTTCTAGTTTTGCAGGGATTAACAACACAAAAACAAATGACAAAAAGGTAAGACAACTGGTATTTTCAATATCACATCAGCATGGAGTTGCCACTAAGGACTTTCACCTTAGTTGTGTAAATGCACTAAAGTAATCTATCAAATGTTTACTAGCACTGAAAAACTTTGCAAAGCCTTATAAATCAAATCTTCTTCTTCTTAAATCAATCAATCACAATGCAACCAAAGTTTATAAACTGGTGGGAAATGAAAAAGGGAAGATAGAACTTGAAACTTTTTCTTAAAAATTATAGATACAAAGCATAGAATGATATTTTAACAATGTAGCAGCTCAAATACTTGAATACACAAATGCTCAAACTCTTCAAACACTCCACAAACACCAAGAAATTCAAAGAACTCCCCGAAAACTGCACCAGAAAAGTGTTGGTACCCAATTTTTTTCTCCTTTTAAGTCTGAGCAGTATCAAAAATATGGCATGAAGCTTAAAGTCAGATAGATCATGATGTGTGCCATTTTTTAGCTGGGGATGTGATCTAACTAGCACTCAGATTGGTGGAGAGATGGATAGCACCTTGAAAGGATTTGATCTGACCCTGACTATTCTAGGTTGTGCCTTTCAACCAAGGTAAGAGAACCTATATTGTAACACCCAAATGGTGAAGGAGATGAAGATATCCCTTAATTTATGCAAGTAGTATGAATAGGCCTTGGGAAAATATGATCAACACTCCAAATCGACTTTCACAAGTTGTCACTCCTAGATTATGGAGATATTTTCAATGCAAGGCAAGGGTTATCAAGACATTGTATAATACTAATTTGCCTTGTGCATTTTTGTGAATGAATTTTATTCTTTTGTTGATACACAATGCAGATGGAGGGGTAATACGGGTAGGATTAGTTTGTTTGATTGATATTTTTGGTGGGGTATTTATGAGACAAACTGGGATATATTAGATCTTTGATAACCTCTACAATACTCGAAACAACTATCAGATAAAATGCTTCAAATAATCAAGACATTCTTTCAACCAGAAGAGGCATAAATGGAAGCCCAAGTAGCACTCTTCACACAATCTTTGAGAATTCACCACAAAAACTTGAAGTAAAGAACTCAATTAAACACAAAAATCCATGATCAAACCACCCCTAAGGTACCCACAAAGGCTTACAAGCAATCTCTGTAGTCAACGAAGGTCAAGTGATTTTACATTTGTTTATCTCTTTATCAGATGAAGGCTCTTCTGAACATGAGATTGCAAATGCCACTAAACTATCAAGAAGAAATAGAGATTCTATGTGATTTCTAAAGAATTTCAATGCAAGATTGCAACAAGAACAGTGAAAACTATTTACAGGCATTTAAAATTGATAACAAACATCATATTGCCCAGAAAAACACAGATTAACTCAAAATCTTGTTGGATTCATCAGTAGGGGAGAGTTTCATGAAAAATATCAGAGCTGTGTGATGGCTATACTTTTGTAACCAACTCACATATATGAAGATCCAACACAGAAGAAATTATCTTGTTTCTTTTGTTTGTTTTTCAGAAGATGCGCCTTATCTAAGAATTTGCTCGTGATTTTCAAATTTTTGTTGACCCTTTACTATTTCTCCAAAATGCATTATATACCTCATGCCACATTGGAGCCTTTTTTCCCAAGCAAAGAATATGCCATGGGATAAATTTTGTTACAACAATCCTCGTGATTCAATGAAAATGACATCAAACAGAAAAACAGTCGCAGGTTGCTTTAGGTGTGCCAAAAGATTAAATCATTACAAATATCTAGATCATTATCCATCATGGAGGTAAGTTTTTCATCATTGAGGCATGGAAACACCCTTCCTCTCATCTTTTCACTTTTAAAACTACCTCTACAATTTTTGATTTTTTCATTTCACGTGTTTGCTCGGGCTGGGGCAAAAATTATTTCAAAAACACCCCAAATCAAAGAATTAAGCCATGAAAGTGATGTCAATGATCTTGGAAGGCTCTGTTGGGTTGATATCATCGGTCTTCCCAACCACGCCCTTCTTTTCAATTTTTCTAAGGAAGAAGAGATGGTTAAGGTTCTCAACGCTGCTCCTTGGATGTTTGGAAGAACTACCCTGCATCTGAAGCGATGGAAGCCAGGGGATTCTCTTCAAATCAAGGAGTTGCCCATTTGGATATCTCTGCCGGCTCTTCCAGTGGAATTTTGGGAGGACGAAGTCCTTCTTGGCATAGCCGCTTCAATGGGAGAGCTAATCTCCTTGGAACCTGCAACAAAAGCCAGAAGCAGGCTTGTAAGAGCACGACTATGTGTTAGCATGGAGGTGGGGGCTGTTCTCCCAAAGAATATCATTCTTTCTTCCCCCACTGGCCGTCTTGTGCAGAACATCATCCCTGAAGACCACGGTTTGGTCTGTCCCAAATGTTGGAAGGTCAACTTCCAAGCCAAACTATGCAAGTGTTCCATGGAGGCAGTGGATGAAATAGATAGGAAAAACAACAGAGAGGAGGTGCGGGTCTTCGGCGGAGAGATCCCTGGCCCATTGCGCACAGGAAACTACAACAATGGTGAAAATGGCCCGTCTGAACTGGCCCTGCTCGGGGCATTGCGTGGTGATCTCTCTGCCCACGTGGGACAGGCTACTACGGCGTGGAAGGCGCGGGAAAATCCAATAAAAACAGTTCACGAGTCAAACAAGGTAGATAGTGAATCTTCCGATTGGGAGACTGGGTCAGAGACAGATGTAAATACGGCAGATTTGGAGACTGAAACGATGGAAGTGAACCGAAAAAGTAAATCTATGAAATATCATAAACAAAGACCTTTAAATGCTCATTTAAACCGTGGCGGAAGGATGATGGACAGTTCAGGTGAAAAGATTACACTGTTGACTTTGGAGGCGAGGGATCCAAATTTTGATTCACCCAAGTTAAAAGGCAATTTAGAAGTGGTTCTGGATGTGGATGACGAAAACAAGGCGGAGTGGAGCACTGTTAGTAGAAAATATTTCCGCGGTTTTCGTGTGGGGGTGCGCGCCGGGGCACTTAGGTTGGATGCAACTGTTCTCATCGGCGTTGTTTTTTTGCTGTTTACTCGCTGGGTTTTGCGGGTTTTAGTGCTGTTTTTGGTAGGATTTCTTCCTACTTGCGTCCTTGTTGATTTTGACCTTTTGTTCTTTTTCTCGCTTGGGCACATCCGGCATTTGAGCCATCTCTGTACAAGGGTATAGTCCCTTTCATCAAAACTATTTGCCAATAATAATAAAAAAATGATCTTGGAAGGCCAAGACGACATAAAATCACTATAAATTTGATGAATTTTATGCAAAATTCGTGATTCCAAGCTTCCTAGAGGATAAATGGTGGCCAAACATGAAAATGCACAGTTTCCCTTGATCTACTACGTGTTAAACTATGATTGGGAACAAATTCGGGCTTATTTTTGACTTTTCCACTTTTTTGGAAAAATGGAAAATTTTGACCCTTTTCTCTGCCCCTCTCTGCCTTTGAATTTTGGAGCTGACACATGGCATATGGTGGGTCCCATTGAAATCACACTTCAATTCTGCGCATTTTAACCTTTTTTGGAAATTGGGAAAAAATTCACTTTTTGCCCTGTGGGCCCGCACCTCAAATTTTTCCTTCGCCACGTGTCTCCTTGTGATTTGCTAGCGGGCCAGCGCATCAAATTTTTATTTTGAGTCCTTTTGTAAGAAAGGGGAAAAAATCCCCATTTCCCTCCGCGGACCCGCGGACCCGCCTCTTGCAAATTGTTGACGCGTGTCCTCTTGTTATTGGCCATGGGATTTTGGGCAAAAAATTTACTTTAACTTTATTGTGAAAAAGGGAAAAAATCCCCTTTCCCCTCCGCTGGCCCGCCGACCTGCTCTGCATCGTCGTCATGCCACATGTCCACTCCCGATTGGCTGCGGGGTTTCGGGCCAAGTTTTGACTTTTAAAATTTTCGCAAAGTAAAGTCTAAAAATTCCAAGTGAATTTGACCACCCGCTAACCCGCCACGTTGCCAATACCTCCTGAGGATGAATTTGACAGGCAAATGACGTCCATATGACTGTGAAAATGTAAGAAAATTCAAAGGATGCCCTAGAATTCAATTTTTTCGCCAAGGATGACAAATTTTTGATTTTAAATCAACTGAAGCATGATTTTCGAACATTTTCAACCTTGGGATTGGATTTTTAAATACAAACAAGTATGAATTGATCAATTTCAATTTTTCCATAATCTGGCAAAGGGAAAAAATGACACAACCCACAAAATTGGATGAACTAGGGCACAGAAAAGGGAAAACTTGGAATATTCATTCAAATTAGGGAAAAACAACAAGTTTGTGAGCATTGTAAAGCATTCAATTTGGAGGGGAAGAAATTTAGACCATTAATTCAAAGGGTAAAACATTTTTGAGTAGATATAGATTTGAAAATTTTAGGGTAACATGATGCAAGCTTAAAAATAGCACTAAAAATAGGTGTAAATCCTTATCTCTCAGTCCATGTACTTTCTCCTCCCTGTTGCGTGCAACTCCCAAGTGCCAAAAAATGCATTTTGCAGGACTGGTTTGAGTTTGAGTGTTTTAATGCATTTTGGGTAGACATGTTGAGATATTTATCACCAGTCCTCTCCCATCCTATGACAATAATGGGATAACTATCTTGTGGAGATTCTAAACTTAATCATAATCATGCAATTTAAAACTGTGACTAGTTGTGTGAGTGCAACATTCACTTAGTGCTAGAGTACAAAACGTGAAAGCTTGTGGATTTAGAATGTAAAATGGAGTCATGTAGGTTGTATAAAGGAATCTAGTTTGTGTTTGGATGGTTGGGGTAGGTGCCACGTCTCTTGGAAAGCTCACCCAGATCTATAAGCTTCTTTTCTGTTGAAAATTGTAGGATGGTGAACTGTTTAATAGAATGCCTAAAAAAGATGATTCTCATTGGAGGGATTGGTTGTAGGTTATGCACAGAATGTTTTTTGAAAAGGAATTTGAAATTATTAAGAAAACATTTAATAGATAGGTATAAATCTAAAATCCTCAACCTTGACTAGCGTCCCCTCCTTCTGGTCGTTGCATAATGTTTTGGGTTTGACCTTGGAAGTGAAGGGCATTGGTTTTTTTGGTATTTTCACATTTGGACAAAATGTGGATGACTTGACAGGGAAATTGGTTACTGTTAGAGAACTCCAAGTGAGGTGGAGCCATGATGGTGTATAAAATAAATAAAAAATGTATGAGAGAAATGTGTTCTCATGGACTGCAAAGCTTGATGTATCATTAAAAAAATGCACTTATTAGAAAGGCTCTAGATAATTTCAAGTTAATTTCATTGAAATGTTTAAAACATACTAGAGAAAACCAATACTAGCATCCTCCCTACCCCAACCAGTTTGAGAAACTTGGATGTGTGTGTGGACGTCCAAGAAAGAATCATGGATAGAGGAATTTATTCAGACATTGCAGCTACAATTCCCTTCGTATAAATGAATGCAAAGTGTGGAAACAGTCAAGGCACACAAACTAGTTGATAGAACACATCAAAGAGATGTGATCTCACGGACATTAATGATTTGCAAGATTTACACAAAATGCGTTGTTGAATGGGGTTATTAATAAATATGTTCACTTTTTCCAGTAACTCTCTTAGCTTGTGCCAAATAAGAACTTAGAAAAGGGGAATGGACATCCACTAAATCTATTTGAGGAGGGTTATAAATATTATTGGCATTGACATTGTTGAGTTTTATTTTTTCAATGATTAAAGTAGAAGCATCGCCGACATGTAAATGGGGTTGAGAATTCCTAAAGGATATGTGGCCAAATGACTGCATATGGATTGTTGTCCTTGGCCTTGGTTGGCTGCTCAATTTGATGTCTTGGAGAGACAAGTTTTGATTCCCATTTTACATTTTAGTCACTTGGAGTGATGCTCCCATTTTAAAGAAAATGTGATCGGTTTTGGTTTTGGTTGTTGTCTATTGATTTGGAAAAATTGAAAACTAACCATATGTACCTCTAGACCTCCATTAGGAAATTTGAAACCAACTCTCGGTTTTGCAAAAATGATTTACTAATTTAGAGTTTCAAGTGAGTTTTGGAGCCCACATTTTGTTTTACAACAAGTAACACGTTTGACGTGTTTACGATAATTGGTCTCGATTCACCTTTCTATTTTGAGAAATGTTTGTCGTAATCGACTTCGTCAAATTCTAGGAGTTATTTATATATAAAGGAGTAAATAGGAATCATTTAAATTTACATTTGAACTTAAAACAAGTGTTTTCTGGACCCAAATTGTAAGCACTTTAGTTGTTTTTGGCAATTTTCGCAAACTCACAACTTGAGCTAGAAATTCCTCCCGAGGCTCCCATTTGACTTGTTAATACTCGTGAACCTTTTTCATATAGTTTCATTTTTGTGTAGAGTATGCTTTAATCAAATTACTTTCTATGAATGGATTTGGTAAATTATAATGTTTTCTCTCTCCTCCCTCTTCTCTATCTAGAAATAACTATGAAATGTTGGTTGATCTTGAAAATGTTGATGGGTTGAAATAAAATAAAAATGGATGCAAATTTAAATTAGTTATGATATTGTGAATAAAAATGGGGTCTTCTAGTTTTCTCTCTCTTCCCTACTCTCTCTCTTGAATTAAACAAGTGTAAATGAATGTTGAATTATGCATGTGTGAGGAAATTCTCTCTCCTTCTCTCTCCCTATCTATTTTCCTTGTTTTAAATAAACTTTTCTATGCCAATAGGAGTGACAATGAATGAATATAAGAACAACTATGTAGAGACCATGTTAATTTGATTAACAAAGTAGATAATTGACAATGTAAATTGGAAGAAAATAGGGGTGTATCGTTTAGTATGTGGCTTTCATGACTATATGGATTTAATTGTGGTGCTTATTGTTTAGCTATTTGAAACCATATTTTACTAGGTAATTATTGGGGTTCATTTATAAACTCTTAATGTTTGGTATAAAAATTATCTTATTTTTTTACCATCACAATGAAGTGAGTCATTAACCTTGGTTGTACCCTCCCTCTCAAGCAATCCTTGTCCAAATTTTGTAACAAAATTATGTCCTAAGAAATGCTTTACTCCTCCCAAATTGTCTTCTTGTCCTACCCCTAAGAAAATTATTATAAAATACCTTTCCCTTAAATATTTTGTGAGGCGGTGACTATGTCATATGAACCCTGTCATATCTGGGTGAGTGAGACCTACATTCCTAGGTGTGGTAGGTCTAATCACATCACGTATAAGTTTAAAAATCATGAGAATAATTACCCTTGGTACCCTAGTGAGTGGCCAAAACCATGCAAAGGTAGTTTGTGATATTCCTACGATTGATCTTGTGGTGAGATTTAAATGACACAAGTGGAGTCTACGTGTCAAAGTACATATGCAATAAACTCTTGTTTTTGAACCCCTATTGTCCCTCTTATATAAAATTATTCCCTTGGTGTGTAGTAGCAGATTACCTCATGTTTCTCGAAGGTTTTGTGAGTTAAAGATATTACAACTCTCTTGTATTGTGTTGTGGTAGGGTGTAGTGTCCACCCTAGAATGATTTTGAAGCTAATAGAATGTGGGACTTCCCTTAAGGTTATTGTTTAAAGAATCTCTGATGCATTTTTACCCAACGATTGAAATAGTTCCTTGGATGGTATTTGAAAAGCATGAAAGTTGTATTAGATGTATCGCTTGTAATATGCATTTAATACTTGAGTGTTTAAGAGAAATGAAATGAGTTGTATCATGAAAGGTTACAATCCTTGTAGTATCGAATCCCTAAGTGTAAATTCTATGTTATTTCAATTACAATTGTTCTAAAAATGCTAATAATGGGACCAAAGTGAGAATATAATAGGAATATACCGGCTAGTGAACTATATCTGCTATAACAGAATAAAAAGGTTCCCTAATGGAGGGAAGTTAATAGGAAGAGGTAACTTGAACCTAAATCTCCTTTAAATTTTAACATTTCTTTCCCTTGACTTCATGTTATTTTTTCATTTCGTAATGAGGGTAAAATTTAAACAAAAAAAAACATATTTGAGAACTCTTACATAAGAATGAGCGTCACGAGTTTTGTATGCATTAAAAATGTGGCAAATAACCTATTGAGTTATGGGAACTATGGTCAGGGATAACAATCCAATCTAAGTATGCTTGTTATAAGTTTAATCATAAATGAAATTAAGAATATGTAAGTTGAGAATGGGAATTTATCCTTGCACAATAAATTCTCTTGGAATTTTAATCGTTACTAGGATATAACCATGGTAATGATTTGTTGTGGACTTGCCAATCCTTGGGTCTTTCTTGTGGTTTGATCATTTATAGTATTTGTTCGTTAGGGAAAGTGTGGCATCGACATGCATATGATGTTATCATGTTGTCTATTTGGGTCCATGCTTGTGTAAGTGTCTTATTGGATGTTGATTTTCTCTATTTGAGCCCATGTGGTGTTGTGTAGCGAGAAATGAAATAAAAAAATCCTAGTAATTTTATGGTTGTATTTTTGTGTTGAAATTGTGGGCATTATAGTATGGAATTCATTCATAACCATGAATCTTCAAGATGAATTTCAAACGGTAGTTGTCTATATTTTCCACCGAAAGCCCTTCATTCTACACATGTGTCGATCCACGAGGGTTTCACATTGGATTTTAAATAAAATCCTCAAGAGGTACCAACTTAGGGGATCTAAACACCTTGTTACATGCACAGAAACCAATCCTAAGGGTAAGGCCAAAAAATGAAGATAGTGTTTAACCCTTACCATTCCTATCGAATGGGATTGCGACAATGTCACTAAGCATGCATGGTATAAAGATAACTTGGATTTGGGTTCTTATTTTCCTAAGATAGGGGTGCCATCAAGTATAATGATTTAGGTTCACCCTAAGGTTTTTTGTTTTCTACGTTATGAAGGATCACACGAGAAGAGTGTACATAAAAGGTTTTTATACCAAGGTCGACTATTTTATTTCTATTTCTTTCATACAATTTCAAAGTAAATAACACAACACACCAAAGATTTAATCGTTAATTTTTTTATTGACATGCACTATAAGAGGTCAAATTCAATTTCAGTTAACATAAATATCCAACCTTTTTACAATACATAATTTTGAATCAAAATGACACCCATAATTAAATGCACATTTCCCAAAACACCACTAAACACTAGCAACTCATACTTATTACAAAATTTCAATAATAAACATTTCAATATATTACAAAATGTTGATTTAGCCTCTTCAATTTCATTGTTCCAAGTAACATGCTAATATGTGATTATAAGTAACACTTCACTTACTCCATGTCTCGGTACCTGCAACCACTTCATGGTCAACACAAATGCTAGCATTGCATCCACCTAAATATAACATAATTAACCTTTTCTTGTTTTTCATTTACATAATCAGAATACTTCACACATAAGTAGAGAGGGTTAAAGATATATAATCATTTCATTGCACTTCATTTTTTACAATTTTACCAGAAGTAAAATTTTTTAAAACAAGCCACAATATAGAGTTTCATACAGTCATTTATAAGTGTCTATAAGTTTTCTTTTCGGCTTATTGACTTGACTAGGGTCCTACGACCTTCTTTTACATTTTCCTACTAGTTGTGAAAACATCCAATTTTATCTTAGAGGATAAGAAACTGCATTCAAAAACTAGATTTCGATGGTAAAATGCAAAATAGGTAATATCCTACAAGCTCCCCTATAAATTGAGAATTCAGCGCCTGACAAAACTCAGAACTGGTGAACTATTTACAAATGGTGAGTAGTTTTTTGGGGCTGCTAGTCATAATTGGATTGGTTTTAACCTTGTCAATTAGTGACCAAAGGCAAACAAAATTCCTCTGAAAAACAAGCTAGCGACGTGTTTTTCCCTGAACTGATGGTTACAGGAAGTTTTAGGTTTGTGAAGGAGAATAAACATTTCTTTGCTTAGGGTCCAAATGGCAAGCCAAAACAAAACTTAAATTTTCACTTTTATTGGCTTCCTAAAACTGCAAAATGAGGGTAACATGGGCCCTATAGGGGCGACAAAAAGAACATAAATGGTCAACAGAGGTCAATCTAAGGCTTAACGCAACTCCCCACATAACAAGGAACATAGACGAAACTTAACATCTCTTTTCTGGGGTTCAAAATTTTGTTTTGTGAGTCTTGAAAAATCATGATTTACTTTTTACCAAGAGATGTAAGCTAGGTTTAAAGGTGAACTCAAACTCAACTAGGCAGTTAGAGGGGTTGCAGCTATTTAGTTTGATTAAAATTTTTCCCAAACATCTCAGAAAGAGGGTTTAAGAATATGGTTGGCAACCTAAGGGTAGATCAGATTTGTGTAAGTCATGAGGTGAAGTGTTATTGTTTTACACTTTGAGTTCATTTAAAATAACCAATGGTATAAGAATATATGGATTTATATTTTTATTTAATTGCAATTAAAGAACCAAAAATATGGAAAATTATGGAAGATGAAGATAAGGCAGACCATGCCTAAGGGGAAAATGAATTGACCAAATTTATGGAGCTCGTTTCCACATCTGCATAAGGAATTTCATCGAATTGTTTGCGTGCACCCTCAAAACCTCCATTTGCACCCTCTAAGAAGCCATATTAGACCATACATTATCCCACAACATAGAAAATAATCTTCTATAACAGTCCAATATTTTAGCCATTCCAGGTAATAGTTGGGTTGATTTTATTGATAAGGTAATGGTAGAAAAATAAATTTTTGACGTGCACAGGAGGATGTTAAATTTAACCCATGGGGGACACTACTGGAAAAACTCTTCCTTTCATCAATTCCATTTCCAAAAAATTATACATCTCGTATTCTCTAAAAGAATTTCCCCCACATCTTATATCATAACAGTCGTTTCCTCATGGATTTTCCAACAAACCCTTTTTTCCCATTCCTGCATCCGTTGCTCCCCATGAAATGAAATGAAGCTGAGGCGCTTCTTTAAAAATCCTTTAAGCCTCATCATGAACACCATTTTGCGTATATCTAGCAATCTGCGCACTCCAAGAACCAACCCCTTTCTACATAGTGTTGCGAATAGACAACAAAGGGTTTCGTGGAAAGGAAGAGTGAAAGAGACAAATCTTGTAGAGACATACGTGGGATAGCAAGAAAAGCACTTCCAATGTCTTACTCAATACAACAACTACTCAAAATAAAAGATAAAGAGTAGGAAACAAAGTGGTATCCATTATCTACCCTGAGAATAACACTGCAAATGTTATAGTTCACATAGCATAGGTGCTCAAAAGCAAAAGAAGTAAAATAAATATGACTAGACATTACGCCTGAATGAAGTGCCTCCTAATCCTCACTCTTTTTCTTCTTTCTCTACATACATCAACAAAACAATGGTAGGAAGTGGTTTTCTTTCCTCTTAGAGACATTGAACCCGCCTTAGATACAAATACAGATCCAGATCAATCAATCATATACAGTAAGAAATGAGGAGATATTAAGGTTACAGATCTATCTCCCTGTACAATGCTGTTTAAACCAAATATGGTACTAATTTTAGGATGACTATTAGTGAGAGCTCCATTTAGGACAGTTCCCTAGTTTTTCAAATACAATACCTCCCACATTCATCAACGTGGACCTCACCAACCTTCCTATGCTCATATTTTGTCAATATCCTGTAAACATGGCGTTCCATGGGATAACATCTAGTTGAGGCATTTTGAGAAAATGTTCATGTGCCTTCGAAGGCATCAACATCCTCCCATAGAAATAAAAACAGACAAAACAAAACAATGTCATTGTTAAGGCGTTCTCCTCCATTGCACTTTGGAAGGTGTCTGAACTAAAACTCTTCCAAAATTTCTAACTATTGCATAGTTGTATTTGGAAGACGCCACACTTGTCTTAAGCACCATTGGTGCAGTGGAAAAGGTGATAGGGCCAGGTGGGAGACATGTTGGTTATAAAAATGTCGGTGGTTTAACGCTTGCAAGGGGATGCCCATGCCTTATCGTACTCCTACATGCCACCGCATGACACAGGACCACCGCCCTCCACCAATCTCTTTTAAAATTTCACCTACTTCTCCCCTGGTATGCATCCAAGGTTGCGATTGATTAATCATTATATTATTTTATTTATTAAAAATGATTTAATATATTTAATAATAATAATAATAATTTTAATTTTTTTATCTCATTTCCTTTACTTGAAAATCTTTTAAAACATTTTAGTATATCCAATTATTATTATTATTATTATTATCGTGTAAATGTTAAACAACATTGTATTCCATATAACACACACACACACACACACACACACACACACACACACACACACACACACACACACACACACACACACACACACACACACACACACACACACACACACACACACACACACACACACACACACACACACACACACACACCACACACACACACACACACACACACACACACACACACACACACACATGACACACACACACACGCACGCACACACATAATTACAAGGATGGTGATAATAACTACATTATTATCCAACCAAAATGAATAAGAGGAATAAATAGTCATAAGTCGAGGATGGCGTTCGATGCTTGGAGAGGTAATAGTGACCTTGCGTAGGCTATGCCAACAACCGAGAAGCTAATTTGTGCCTTGATAGGAGTTTGAATCTTCTCATATGACTTATGAAAATCATGCATGGGATCCAATACCTCCCAACTTGTTCGAGAAAAGGTGAAATACACTCTCGTATCTATGACGGGCAGTGTGGAGGGGAACCCACCTCACCTATTGGGTACAACGAAGCGAGGCATTACAAAATGTTTACGTTAGGAATGACTATAGTGGATATCTCACAATGAATTGTGTTTTCATTTAGGTGTTATTCCTTGAACAATCGTGTTCCATTGTCTAGTAAGAAATAGTGATACACATTTTTAATGGTCTAAAATCAATTACATTCTATTTTCACATTTACAAATTATTGGTATTAGACAATTAGGAATTTATGCAAAAAAGTGGTTGTTGAGTCAATATGGGGTTTACAATTTACCTTTAAGTCCCTTTCTTACTTTTTGCTACAAATATTAATGCATATAACATAATTGTCTCTATGCTCCAAGTTTCATAAGTTAGATTGTGGGGTTTGATTTTTCTCTTGTGGTTGTTTGATCAAATCTTCATCCCTATTTGTATATATAATTTGCATCTTTTATTTGTTGTTTGGTATTAGGCTGCAAAATTGGCACCTCATTTATTCTATGTAAACGCAAGTAGTATATGAAGATGGGCTATTTATGAATTGATTCAAACAAAAAATGCATTCTTATTTCTCTTAGCAAATTCCCAAATATAGTAAAATCCATTTGCTAATGATGGGTGTAAATATCACATCCGGGAGTTGTGTCTAAAAGAATAATGACACATCCTTTCCATACTTGATGAGAGCAAAATTCAAAAATAGTAGCCTTCCATTTGATTGTGAAGCTACCAAAAATTTAAACCCTTTCGGTTTTTGTAAGAGTGGTTTGAGATTTGATTAGCTTGTTGTCTTTACAAGGTGTCGTCGAGAAAAGAGATTAACTATGATTTGGTTCTCACAATCGGTTCCAATATTAGCTTGACTTGTGACCATACATACATCTTGGTTATCTTGGATGGCTTGCTTGTCTTGCAATCGAGAGCCTCTTCAGCTATTAGTCTTTACTTTGAAAAAAAATCATTCAAATACATTTCAAATTATTTGGCTCGTATTCTCAATGAATTTCATCTTGTCATGTACAATAATTTCTTGTAGTGATATGGGAAATTGAAGACATATTTTGCAAGTGTCGAAACATATAACATTTATGTTTGTTTGGAATCCTAAGTATGGATTAATGAAGAGATATTTTTGGCATGTGAATCCACCACGAAGTTTCTTTTTCATTTTCCCAACATAAATGATCAACCATCTCCATCATTAGCCTATTGACATGTCCATTGCGCATTTTGGTGCAACTGCTAGTTACTCAATTCTTATATTATACACGTGAAAAGATAAGAAATCAGAACAATGGTGTTGGTGTGCCGTTTGTAACATTGTGTGTGAAATGGTTGGTAAAAGATAAAAGGAGAAACATACACGTGAATATATTAACCTAAAGAAAGAAGATTACAGGACATTGACACGAGACTTACAATAAGGTGAATGAAAATGACGAGGAGAAGTTAAAGAGAATCGCATTGAGTGGGCTTGAAAGAGAGTGTGTTCTGGGCATCATTGTAAAGGATGTGGAAGTTTTGCTGTTGTATGTTGCCAAAGGTTCACCCAGCATGGCGAGGCACAAGAGATCGGAAGATGCCTGAATGAAAAAGTTGTCTGCAGGGAGCTCGTAATCCACACCGCCTTTGAAGTTGAAGGTGAGGGAAGGCAAGGACACCTTACCTGAGGTTTGGTAGCACAGATCCAACCCCACTGAAGAGCCGTCTGCAGGAGTGAGATCAATGGCTGATTGAATGGCGTCTTTAAGAGGAGAGTAAGCGGCCTCATCCAAAATTGTAACTGTGGTTCCGGAGTCAATGATCATGCCTCCGCTGCCATCCGATTGCAGGTCAAAAGTTCCAGCAGGAATATCTACAGCGTTGCCATCGAGGGTGATTCCTGTAATGGGAATGTACCAGAAAGTGGGAATGACACTGCTCTTAATGAGCGGGATAGACTTGGCTCCTCCACTCAAGGAAGCGCCCTGTCCGAAAAAGAGCGGGCTGGTTTGTGAAGAAGAATCCGTGATGGACAAGAGGCAGTAAGAGAATTTGTTGTCTACCTTGGAGCCCAACTGTGAGATGAGTGAGAGAGCACCTCTTCCCAATCCCACAAGACCTCCGCCCTGAGAGAATCCTTGTCCTTCGTTGTCATGTCCACACCCAAAACCAATGCCCGCAACCTTGCTGCCACTCCCTATAGATAATGTCTCGGAAGACAGCACACCGCTGGTAAAGGAACCATCGCCGTACTGATACAAAAAGCTACAACCTGGATTGCATCCAGTTTGTGTATCCCCCAAAGCATCACAAAGAGAATCGGTGCAGGGAATCGTGGAATATGTGGAGGATTTGGAAGGGTCGAACATTGGCGTGGGTTGGTTGAAGCAGTCCTCGCAAGGCTTGCACTGAGTCCATATCAGGTCGCTCCCCGTGTCCACAATGGCTTCAAAGCTAACAGGGGGGGTTCCCACTGCAACTTTCATCAGAAATTCTCCATCTCCCACTTGAACTGGCGTCTCAGCGTCTAGCTGTATAGACTTAGACTTGGTTACCTGCTGCTTCACAAATGCTTCTATTTTCCTCACTCGTCTCTTACTTCGGTACACTGCAGACTGCAATCGCTCAGAAAAACTCAACTCTGCCTCTCTCTCTGATCTGCGCGTCATATTCACCCTTATCACCCCCACATTTTCGTTATCAACATCAGTACCTCTCCGCGAAGCATAAGCACCAAATAGTCTATCGGAAGAAGATGATATGACTGGAATTATACATATCATGGCCACAAAGGCCAACAGCTTTGAACAGCTTAAGCATTCCATTTTCCTCTTTGCTCAACCCAACGATAAAAACTGAGTCTCTTCTACAGCGCTGCAGACTGTCTAGTATAATAATCTACTGGATTGAATAGGATATATATACAGTATGCGAGAAGGAGAGCCTTTTACTCCTCCCTCCCTGTAAATGCGGCGCACACGGAAACTAATTCACTCTGCTTTCAACTGGTTCTCCCTCTTGTCCTACTTACTCTGCTTATCATTATCATTACCGTTATCACACGGTGACATGACAAGCAATGGAGATACAAACAGGATCAACCTACTACTTTCCTCCTCATTTCTTATTTGTAAAATTTCACCATCTTCGTATATGATTGCTTTCACGTGTTCACCAATACTTCCAGGAGATAGAAACAGGATATATCAATACGCTGCTGTCTTTGCAACCAAAAATATTGACGCCATCGCTGTTTAAGTTTAATCCTTAATTTTCTTGATTAAATTTTTTTTTTAATAATTTGTTTTCTTCTTCTTATGAATTACTTCAACAATCATACTTCAAATATTAGTTTAAAAATCTTTAAAACTTGCTTTCTAATTTAAATTATCTAAATTTCGGATTGCAATTAAAATGATGGAAAGACATTATGATTTTATTTTTTTACGACTGGTTAAATATTTTAAATATTTCACTCAGATTTTCATGAATAATTAAATATTTAAAAACCATTTAAAAGACTTCATTAATAGTTATGATTTTTTTTTTGACTTTAGATATAGGATATCCCGATATTAGATATTGAAATATGATTTAATATGTATTTTTTATATGTTGTTTGGTATCGGGATTGAAAATGGGTACCTCCTTTTATTCTATGGAAACATTCTTTTCTTGTAGTCTTACATCAGTATAACACTATTTGAAGATGGGGTTGTTATGAATTGATTCAAACAACAAATGCATTCTCATTTCTTTTACAAGTTTGCAAATATAATAAAATTCATTTGCTAATCATGGGTGTAAATATCACATCTGGGAGTTGTGTCTAAAAGAATGACACATCCTTTCCGTACTGATTGAGTAGAATTCAAAATTACATTACCCTTCGATTTGATTTTGTAGATACCGTCAATTCAAACCTTATTAGTTTTGATAAGAGTGTTTTGATATTTGATTAGTCTGTTGTCTTTATAAGGTGTCGCAAAAATATAATTAATAATGATTTGGTTCTCATAATTAGTTCTAATACTTCTTGGCATTGCTTTGTGTTTTGTAAGTGTAACTATAGACTTTGCAACAATGAATAAACAAAATTTTGAATAATAATACAACAATTTAAAGAGACAAAGTGATAAATGAAATATATAAAATACCAAAAATGCAAGAGACGAACACCAGAGTTACGTTGTAAAACCCCAACTACGTGCCTAGGAATAGGGAAACATCCACGGTGTAATATATCAGGGTTTTATTAACTCAAGATGAACAAATTACCTGCGAACTCATTATAAGCAACTTTGGATCACCACAAAAATAATTGCAGCTAATTGGCAAAGTACAGTTTGGATTCCTCATCCTATGGCGGGACCCAACTTTGATGCTGTGGCGGCTCTGTTGGGTACTACCCCTCCTACTCTTGCCAAAAAGGCCAAGACCACCTCTAGAATAGTATCTGATGCTCAGGGCCAACAATTCTTGCAGATAGCCAAGCCCAAAGTAGACAAGCCAGAGCATGATTTGCAAGCATTTGATCTTGAGCTCGAGGATCCCTATGGGAGAGTTCACCCCGAAGGTGAGATTCACAATCTCCAAGAAAGCTTGATCACGGGGTCATTTGGAGAGTGGAGAAAGGGCAACAAACCATATAGCATTGGAGGAGCAGGCTCGAGGTTCTTACAGTTTCATCAAGTCACCGCTTTGTCCAAGGATAAAGTTTTAGATCCTACCCCATTGACTACTCTTCCACCACCTGTGATTCTCAGCCAAGATGAAGTGCAGAGTATCAAAGATATACACAAGTATTCCATCGATGGAAGGGCTATAGAGGCCATGGTGGATGGTATGCTTGTTGCGGGGTTGAATTTCATTAGTGAAGCCTTGAGACTCAACTAGAAGGTGAATAGTCTCTGCAAATGAAGCTCTCCTCCACTATTGGAAATATAGATAAAGAGCGCAAACTCTGAAGCAGTTGTATAGTAGACCTTCACCTTATGGGACAGGCTGATGAGAATATTTTAATGGCAAGAAAAGTCTTTGATGATGCGAAAGATAACTTGTCAAAATCATGGGTATATAGTGTGGAATGGAAAATCAAGGTGCTGGAAGAAGCTTTGGGAGAATTGAGAAATAACTGGCAAAAGGGTGAGGCTTTCAAGACTTTGGTTGTATCTGCCTTCAAGGATATACCTTACCATCTCCATGATGAGACCTTTGGTATGCCCCTCTCTTTACAAGAAATCAAAGCTCAGTTCAGAGCTTTTGTCAAAGATAGCTTGTTCAAAGAGGATTCTATTTCCAAGGAAAAGATGAAGGAGATATGCTCTCTCCAGTCTGCTATTGAAGAAGCAAATAAAGATCATCATACACACGTCGAATTCGACAAAGAGATGGAGAAGTGCCTCAAATTTTGGACCCAGTCCACTGCCAACACATCGGTCCCTCGTGGCAGAGACATAGCAGAGGCATTGAAAAGATTCAGACAGTGGATTCTAAAATCAGTGTGCCCCTCTCAATCATGAACACCTGTCTTCTTCTCTTGACTTTTCTCCCTGCTTTCTTTCCTTATCTCGGATTTATTATAGTTAGTTGGGGTTTTGCGTTAAGCAGCCCTTTAACTAAGCATTATTTTAAAGAAGTAGTTACCAAGGGTAACTGATTTGTAAACTATATAATAGCCTCTCCTCGCCATTTTGAGGAGGAAAAACTTGGCTTATTTATGAAAGTGTAGGAAATAATACATCAATCAATACAAAAGGATTCTCTTTCTTTGTTCATCTGATTCCTTTATTTCACAACTATCTGTTAAATATTATTAGATCATTTGTCTGCATAATACCAAGAAGCTTTGTATTCTTGTAAATGTTATTTATGGAACTGTGTGTCCCTCCAAATAGCATCTTAGTAACTCAAATATAAATGGTCCAATTCCAATTCATTGTATTCTGGCACGCATAAGGAATTATTTTTTCAGCTATAATTCTTGAAAATGCTTTTCTGCTCATTTCCTTGTCTTCATTCTTCTATGCTTTTGTGGTTGATAATCTATTTCATTTCACAAAGATTTCATGATACCCAAGTTCCTTCTCAAAGTTATGTGTTGTACATTTGTAAATAAGTTTTGCTTTTAAATAAGGGAACCTCTCCCATTAAAGAGGAGGGACTTCTTGTCCCCTGACTATTGCTCTCATTAGGATCCTCTTTTGACGACCAACACTCATCGAGGAAAATTATCTTATAAGGGGAGGGAGATGTAATTCTAGACTTCCCCCTCTTCCATTAATTATGGTTTGCATTTCAAACCATATTATAAAAACTAAAAAAAAGAAAAGGCAATAAATTAGATCCTCATAATGAGGAAAGGGATTTGGAGTCTGTTAGGTCCTAGAGGCATGCTTTAGGCATGGGTCTCTTCACGGGACAACTAAAACCTTTCACCATATTAAAAAAATAGGTCTCAAATATGAATAGTTCACTATATCTAGTGTACTTCCATCTTGTGCCAAAAATAGATGTTCTAGTTTGGGCGTGGACGTCTTTTAAAGCAATAAAAAGAAGGGATTTTGGCATATTTGTTTACAGATGTGAATTCTTGATAGCAATAAATACAAATCGAAGGTCTTAATAGTTGTTGGTACCCAAATTTGTTCTCCTTTTCTGTCTGAGTAGCATCAGATATATGGCATGAAGCTTGAAGTCAAATAGATCATAATGTGTGTCATTTTATAGTCGGGGATGTGATCTAACTGGCACTCAGATTGGTGGAGAGATGGATAGCACCTTGAAAGGATCTGATCTGACCCTCAGTATTCTTGGTTGTGCCTTTCAACCAAGGTAAGAGAACCTATATTGTAACCCCCAAATGGTGAAGGAGATGAAGATATCCCTCAATTTATGCAAGTAGTATGAAAAGGCCTTGGGAAAATATGATCAACACTCCAAATCTGACTTTCACAAGTTGTCACTCCTAGATTATGGAGATATTTTCAATGCAAGGCAAGGGTTACTGAAGACATTGTATAATCCTGATTTGCCTTCTCCATTTTTGTGAATGGATTGTATTCTTTTGTTGATACACAATGCAGATGCAGGGGTAGTATGGGTAGGATTAGTTTGTTTGAATGAAATTTTTGGTGGGGCATTAATGAGACAAACTGAGATATATTAGATCTTTGACAACCTCTACAATACTCGAAACAACTATCAGATAAAATGCTTCAAATAATCAGGACATTCTTTCATCCAGAAGAGGCATAAATGGAAGCCCAAGCAGTACTCTTCACACAATCTTTGAGAATTCACCACAAAAGCTTGAAGTAAAGAACTCAAATAAACACAAAAATCCATGATCAAACCATGCCTAAGGTACCCTCAAAGGCTCACAAGCAATCTCTACAGTCAAGGAAGGTCAAGTGATTTTGAATTTGTTTATCTCTTTATCAGATGAAGGCTCTTCTGAACATGAGATTGCAAATGCCACTAAACTATCAACAAGAAATGGAGATTCTATGTGATTTCTAAATAATTTCAATGCAAGATTGCAACAAGAACAATGAAAACTATTTGCAGTCATTTAAAAATGATAACAAACATCATATCGCCTAGAAAAACACAAATTAACTCAAAAGCTTGTTAGATTCATTAGCATGGGAGTGTTTCATGAACAATCTCAGAGCTGTGTGATGGCTATATACTTGTAACTAACTCATATACATGAAGATCCAACATAGAAGAAATTATCCCATTTCTTTGGTGGGTTTATCGAGAAGACAAGCCTTTTCTTATAATTTGCTTGTGATTTTCAAATATTTCCGACCCTTTACAATTTCTCCAAAATGCATTATATACCTCATGCCACATTGGAGCCTTCTTTCCCAAGAAAAGAATATTCCATGGGATCAAGTTTGTTACAACAATCCTCATGATTCAATGAAAATGACATCAAACAGAAAAACACTCGCAGGTTGCTAGGTGTGCCAAAAATATTAAATCATTACAAATATCTGGATCATTATCCATCCTGGAGGCACATTTTTCATCATTGAGGCATGCAAACACCCTTCCTCTCATCATTTCACCTTTTAAAACTACCTCTGCAATTTTGATTTTGTCATTTCATGTGTTTACTCGGGCTGGGGCAAAAATTATTTCAAAAACACCTCAAATCAAAGAATTAAGCCATGAAAGTGATGCCAATGATCCTGGAAGGCCAAGATGACACAAAATCACAGTAAATTTGATCTCCTTCCCTGATCTCCTTCTTAGTATGAAGACGTGGATCTCCTTCCCTTGATGCAAATTCGATAGGTGAGAAGTTCTTTGGAAGAACGATTCTGCAAAGGTAACATTCTTTGGGCTTCGTGTCGCCCAAATGCATTTGTTGAAAGAGATCTAAACTTTCCTCATAATGTCCACTCTGTGTATACCCTACAATCATTGTATTCCATGACATTCCTGTTTTCTCGGTACATGTTCGAATCTGAAAAAAATATCCTACTACCTTCATCTCCCAAGACATTTTCTCCAATCATTGCATAGATCTCTGTACTCGTGGGTGCGATCATCACCTACACAAAAAGCATGCACCTTTTTATTGCCTTTAATCCAACTACACCAAGTTTATTTTTAATTCCTCTATCCTTCATCGATCTCCTAAAAACTCTCTTGAAAAGCAACCGTGCTTCATGAATATTCGATATGAAATAGATCCACCTCTATGAGATCCTCTTCCATGAGTTACATCGTAGAACAAGCAAGGTCTCAGTAGAGAATCTCTGTAATAAATTTCATCGGGTCTCCTGGTAACACTCTCACTGTCACTTAATCGATTTTGATGAAAATATCTTGAAGGAGAATCCCGAATTTGAGGATGTAGTCGAAATAGAACAGATAACAACATAGTTGGACAGCCTATCTGTTGGAAGCGCTCAAAAAGAAGGGCTCCCACTGCACTGAATATTCCTGCCGCCTGGTTACTCCTTGTTGCAGGCTGTTGCTTTGGATTCCGACAAGAGCACACCTCGTAACACCCAAGGGCCAACAGGCGCGGGCAGGAGGTCAACCCACGAACAACAAATGCCAGGAGCACACCCAGTCGAATATCATCCGAGAATGGCTTGAGCAAGCAATAAGGAACAAACCTGCAAGGCAGACTAGAAAGAAAGCCTCCATTAAAATGAAGCGACCAGTCTCCAGAGAAGCCCACGCGGCCAGGAAAGACAAAAAAGGACGCGCCCAGGAGGAAATCAGGAAGAAAATGCCTCATACACGCCTGCTTCACTGGCTTGAAGCTCCATCTAGCCATCATGTCAACCAGATATGCGCCCTTGCATTGAATGAAAGGATCAAAACAAAGATCTAGGTGAAGAAAACATGCCTCCACCGACTCCCTCTTTCTCACGCAAGGTAGAAAAAATGCGGTGGTCAAAAAGGTCTGCAGGTTGGGTGGTTGGGAGGAGGCCAAGGTGGCAGTGGAGGCAGGTGGCAGACACGAAGTCCTCGATGCATTACATTCTCCTCCCCTTAAGAAAGCATCGTCCTCGATGCGACATAACACAATGGAAAAGAAATGGTTCGCAACCAAGAACAGGTACAGGAGAAAGTACACTTTATGGTTTGAAATTTTAGTTGATTAAAGCACGGTCACAAGGTAGCCTTAGGAACATTTGGTAGAAATTTTAACTTTTAAGGTTCTGTGAAGATTGGTAGTTCTTTCTTATTTATTATTTTCGTTAGTCTCTTTCCATTAACATTATTCTTAGTTTAATTTCTTTTAAAATTTCATCATTGAAGAGTTTTGGTTTATTCCTTATGGTGGATGCCCAATATGAACTGCTAACACAACACCCTATCAGGTTCAAAAGACACTACAAATTCACAAGCACACAAGTATATACTTCAAGACTGTATTACACCACAAAAGGTTACTCAAATACGGAATGGATTAGGCACAGTCCACATAACATAGTACACGTCACACATCTATGACTGACATATAAAATACTTAAACAAAAGAGTACTACAAGCCACCAGACATTTCCTCAATTTGCATCAATGAAAATTTCACATAACTCCAAACAAAAGCTATAGGTACATAGTGTCCACAAGGGAATCAACGCCATATCCACAACATCACAACACATATCCATCTGACATGAGTAACACATACATCAAAAGACCACTACCAAACATCACAATAACTCAACATATGTCCCCGTAACATCAACCATACACACAAATATCATATGCCTCCCTCAACTCTTATGCCTCCCTCAAGTCTCTTATGCCTCCCTCAAACTCTTATGCCTCCCTCAAACTCTTATGCCTCCCTCAAGGAGGCCGGTTGACCCTATGGTCCAAGACACATAGAGTTCGAACACTCCTAACCCAAGTGACATAATAACGCGTGGTTCAACAACCCGCTAGTTATCTGTACTCCTTGGGGCGTACCCCTATACAACGAAGCGGGTCCATAGGTCCAACCATTCCATGGTGCATCCCATGACCCTATTCCACACATCATGACAATAGAACCAGCACAACAATCCAATCAAAGTGCCAAGTGGCAAAGTACAAGCCTTGGGCAAGGCGGTAAAAATTCCAAATTTAAAAGAAGACCCAAAATCAAGAAAAATAAATGGCCAAATAGCCATAGTTAGTATCAAAATCCCCATGTTAGTGCCACAAACCAAGGAAATGCCCAAAATTGTAAAGCATGGCAATCAAGAAAAGCTGCTGGTCCTTACAAAATAAAGTAAAAAGTTCAATTTACGAATAAAATCAACTTATAATAATGTCACATTACGATAACTGTGTGGCCTTATCTAGCCACCAAAGGGGTACTCAACGAGTTGCTAGCACTCGGAACATCGAGCCTCAGCTCATAAAATACATATCAATAATACAACTGTCATCACCTCTATCTGAATCATCCCGCCACCACTTTGACAAGGCTAAACATAGTCATAGTTGCACTTAGGTTGCATACATGCAACCACATAGGGAGAGAGGAAATAATCACATGTTATCTACTAAACTGAGTTTTGACTCGAGTTATTGACCCATGGTACACCATTCCTCACTCTCAACATACACTTCTACCGATTTCCCTCAGGGTCGGTTAGCGTAAGGTTCACAACATAACATGTAACAACATCACTAACACCATGGTGGTACACACATAGCTACCATAACGTCTCACGTATGGTATGTATACGGGGTAGATCACAATCATACATCCACGGGCGTAATACATCACTTTACCACATTCTCGCACCCAAAGCACAATCACCATACGATAGGGTTCATACACTCACCGTATGACCCTAAATCACAACATGAAGCATTACATATTTGCACAAATCATACATACGATGAACATAGTACATCACCACATAACATCCATTGCATACATAGCAAGGTGGTACACACATCTCTTCAAAACATGGTAAAAACACCATGACACAACTCATTTCTTTTAACATCAATCTAGTCATACAACACATTGATACACCTACATATCACCATATGTCACAATATTCCAACACTATGTCATCCACATTATAATTCTTTTCACACATCACAAACAACAATTCACACGTGAACTCTTCATAGAATCCACAAGAAGGAGAGAGAATACTCCCATCCCAACATATCAACATGATCACAAACACGCACAAGGTGACATACACATCACGTGCGTTCACAATATCACAATTACGACAATAATCACATCACGTTTAAAGCACATTACTCTTCCAATATCTACCACCATCATGCAACATCATCATCATCATCATGCAAGTATCATCATGTAACACCACCACCACCATGTAACATCATCATATAACACCAATCCGGCCCATAGGTTTGAGAGCATGAACCTATGCTCTGATACCAAGTGTAACGACCCAAAATCCACACATGAACAACACAGTGAAATACAGGATAATTTTTTTTTTTGACTTACTTGACACATAACATGACGCAACATGTCATCACCAAGGATACAAATAATACTGTGAACAACTTGATACAAGGATGGCCATAAAGGCAGCACGGAAACATTCACACCTATCAAGGACAATACATATTTTTTTTTTTTCCTCTTTTCTACAAGACAACATAGAAGTCCAATCACAGAACACACTTACAGTTAGGGCCAACCACAATGAGATATTCTTGAGGGTTATTTATTTTAAAAGGACATCTTGCAATTCTTGGCTTACGTTTTCAAGGAGGCTCAAGATATGAATCGTATAATTCAACTTGCCAAGCCAAGTTTATTCCTTTGACACTGAGTAATTATCTTTAAATTTTCTCTATTATGACATTTATTTGCTTAATTCGTTTTATAAAGAAAAGGAGTATTTAAATTCCACAAGGCCATCTGCTCCCCACTAACACTACTAAGATTTGTTCTTGCCCACAAGAAAACATGGTTTTAAGTTCAACACACTTAAGAGAAGAGATACAAGGTGCCCGGAAAAGGGTTAGAAGGAGAAGGTCGAGATGAAATATCTTTAGGACCTCATTAGTTATTTGCCAGTATTAAATTGAAGCTAGGGCTCTTAACCGAACTAACAACAACTTTACTTAGGATTTGCTAAAAGTATTAACAAGGAGTAAAAGAATTTACTTTCCAAATGGCCGAGAGATAGATTGTGTGGTTTCAAAATTGTTTTCTCCTGTTTATTAAACCTTATTATCTTCAGTAACTAACCATAGATTTCCTTTAAGTTCATTTAAGAATTCCACCATGAAAGGGATAGTGTTCATTAGTGTAGCTAGGGGTATCAAGTTATATAATGTTACTTGCAATGATAGTCCTGGCCTTGATTACTCAAGAATTTCTTTCTCTCAAGTTGGTGACCCCTACGTTACTTTATTTGAATACAAATTTTAATTTAACTTCCTGAGTATTAAACAATCCCATGTTAGTTTACTTATGACACTTTATTACTAAGTCATGGCAAGGTTTAACTCAGAATTTATTCTCAAGGCAAAGTTGAAGCAACACTCATTAACGAGAACAAAACAAGATTACATCATTTCTTAAAATACTGATACTCCACAAGTCACTCAACCACAATAACCAAATTTTCTTATAATTTCAATGATGGGCACACAATACAAGGTTTCCAAAGTTCAGATGACAAGTCCACAATACATTATACTAAGACATTAATCCTCTTCTAAACTTTCCACTGGACGTTAACAAAAGTTGATCAACATAAAAAGGTTTTGAGCAAAGGATCTTCTCAACTGAGGTTGATGACAAAAGTATACAAATCTATCCCTCATCTACACGCAAGATCCATCTGCAGTAAATTTTCTACAAGAGTCAGTTCACGAGAACTGAACAAGATAAGGCTACACAAAACCACCATAACTATTATCTAACAATATCACGAAAAGGAAGCACTTTATTACAAGAATTGGTTCAAACCTCTAAACACTATTAACACATCAAGTTAAAATGAAGTCTTCATCATGCCAATCAAAGAAGGAGAAGACCTTATACTTCAGTTAGGAGTAATAACAACAAAAGTAATAGCAATCGTAAGAGAATGGCTCTTGGCCCTATAAGAGAAAACAAACCATCTAGCAAAAACATAATTCCCATCAAGTAAGTAATTAAACAATAATTACAAGACTGAGATTTGATATAAATAGACCAACCATCTAGAAATTTATCAAAGGTACCAATGCATAGGCTAAAATAATACATTTCTAAAAGAACAAAAGTTGATCGCGGGTTTCGAGTAAATCAACACCAAGAAAGGGGAAACGCGGGTTTAGAGTATACACCACAACATAAGTTTTGAAGCGAAGGCAAAATCAACATTAACTACAAAAGATCTACCAATGTATTCTTGATTTTCAAACACGCGAGAGAAGAAATCACAAGAGTAGATAATGTCATCAACATAAGTTTGCCCTCAACTACAATACTAATGTTTGGTTGATTTAAAATAAATTTCCCACATCCCAAAAAAACCATAATTTATGGCAACCCTTGGTAACACAAAGAGATCGCTACAAAGATACAAACATAACTTCTAAGTGACATTATCAAAAACAAAACCTTCGCTATGAATCCATAAGACTATCAAATGAAAGCTGAGTTTTTCCTAGAAGGTTAATCACATTTAACGAAATTTCCATCACAAACTATTACGGTAAATTACGTGCATAAAAACCGACCAATATTAATTAATAGCGTTAACATTACAAGGGAGTAAATAATGCAAGTTAGGAAAAAATAGAAGAGTCAGCAATAATTGTGACAGTGGGGATTAGACCAACTATTCTAGTGTCAACGAGGTATAGGATTCACACAATGAAACCTCTTAGTTGATCCGAAAAGCTAGTTATGGTTCAAGTTGATAGGGATGGTCAAGGCACTTCTTGAGGATGGCCTTAAAATCCTAGAACAAGATGAAATATAGTATAAGAGTCTAAACACGTGAGACGGCAAAACATGTTCTGCAAACAAACCTTTTCATTCTACCGGTTTTAATACCAAAACTCTAAGGTGGCACCACGCATTGCTCACACAATCCTACAACCTTCCTTTCGATGCCAAAAGGTTATCAAAGGGACTTGCGAAGGAGCTAACAAAAATTTCAAGGACAAACTTGGGTGCTAGGAAGGGGGTTTCATAGTTATCGTAAACTTACTTCCATGATATCGAAAATACTAGCTTGATCAACATAATAACTTGCAACCCAATCACCGAGAAGAATTAATACATAAACAAATGCAGACGAAGGTCTATCATTCGAGTAAGAGAAACATAACATTCAGAGGAGAGGGCACATGCATCCTTTCGACCCACATACTGTGGACCCGCCTCTTGCAAATTGTGGACAAGTGTCCTCTTGTTATTGGCCACAGGATTTCGGGCCAAAAATTTACTTTAACTTTATTGTGAAAAAGGGAAAAAAATCCCCTTTTCCCTCTGCCGACCCACTCTGCGCCATTGTGATGCCACATGTCCACTCTCAATTGGCTGTGGGGTTTTGGGCCAAGTTTTGACTTTTAAATTTTTACAAAGTAAAGTCTAAAAATTCCAAGTGAATCCGACCACCGCCAACCCGCCTCGGCCAATGAAAACCCGCCACGTTGCCAATAGCTCCTGAGGATGAATTTGATGGGAAAATGATGCCCCATATGACTGTCAAAACACAAAAAATTCAAAGGATGCCCTAGAATTCAATTTTTTCGCCAAGGATGGCAAATTTTTGATTTTAAATCAACTGAAGCATGATTTCCAAACATTTTCGACCTTGGGATTGGATTTTCAAATAAAAACAAGTATGAATTGATCAATTTCAATTTTTCCACAATGTGGAAAAGGGAAAAAACGACACGACCGCAAAATTGGAAGAACTAGGGCACTGAGAAAAGGGCAAACTTGGAATATTCCTTCAAATTGGGAAAACAATTTTAAGGAACCCCAAGTACTCAAATGTTCTCTTCTTATGCTCGGGAATTCTAAGCAACTCAATGATTAGAACACTCACTTTAATTTGGCTCAATACCTGGGCTATGTCATAGGGAACACTTTTTGGTAGGAAAACATTGGAAGGGAGACAAGAAGATTCATTAGATGGCAAGGGATTCTTGGTAGCTTGGGCATGAGGAGGACTGTAATTTTTGCTTGGGAAAGTATAGCTTTTAGCAAGTGTTTCTTTCCTGGGAGCTTCTTTTGGAATGCTTGTGAGCAAGGGTATTTTAGGTTTGGCTTGAGGCCCAAATCCCTTAACAACTTTGCTTCTAGTATTATACTCTTTCTCTTGACCCACAACAACATTCATTAACAACTATCTATCTTCCTCCGATGGGATACCACCATCATATTTCTTAATCATCAATGCTATTAGGTATTCAAAGTCATTGTTAGGAATTTAAAATGCTTGAACTACATTTACATCATGAGTATGAGAAAGAGAAAAAAGTGGTACCCACTTTATGCAATCCCAAAAGGTTGCAACAGTCCTTGCACTTATTACCTCCGTAGATGTTTCTCCTCCTTGTGAGCTTGAAGAACAGTCCACCATGTAAATATCATCATCAATACCATCTTTATTATTAACTTAACCTTCTTGCTGGTCTGTTTCACATGGAGGATGGGGCAGAAAACACCTATCACACCATTCAATATCAACAACTTCTTCAACAACAGCAACCCTAGCAGTTAAGGGATCAGGAAACACTCTTCCTTCACATGCTCAAGGATATCTATTTGCAGATCCAATAGGCCCTTTGCCTTTGTCACAAAACCTCTGCTCATTCCTATGGTGATTGCCAAATCTATCTCGTGCTTTCTGCCTAGGCTGACCTTGTGAAGTCTATCCAATTCCCTTCTCAGCTCTTGCCAACTTGTATGAGATTTCTTTGACAGCCCCTGCCAAATTTTTCACAACCTCTTATAAATCAACACCTTTTCTAGCTTGAGGTTTTTCAGGGTTTATCAATTTTACACCATCTCTCTTGAGAGGTTTCCAAACAACCTTGATATTGTTTTCAATTTGAAGTGCCATGGTGAAAGCTTGTCTTAGATTGGTTGGGTTCTTGTCTCTTAGGTAATAGGCTACCTTCTTATCAAATGCATCTGCATATTTGATTAAACAAGATTCATCACAAGGCCTCAAACCAACATGCAACCTTCTCAAAGTTTTGTTAAACCTTGTGTTGAAGTCATGGACTGATTCATTAGGGTTCTTCTTGATATTCTCAAACTTAGATAAAAGAAATCTAGGATCAGTCTTGTCACCATATTGCAACCTAAATGCATTTTTCATTTCAGTCCATGAATCAATAGAATTATCAGGTAGAGCCTTGTACCAATCCCTAGCATCCTCTTCTAGTGTATGAATAAACAATTTGACATACACATCCTCAAACTCTATCTCAAAATCTTCCATCATATTATCAAAAAGTTTGAGATGTTGATCACCAATAATAACATTGTTACCCTGGAATTTTGGCAACCTATTTCTGACATCTTGTGGGATAGCATTTGGGTAACCATCCATTCCTCTAAAATTTATAGGACCAAAGGTGTTAACAACAAATGGAGGTCTAGGTTGAGCCATATTGTTTGGTGGGGGTGATCTTAGAGGTGAAACAAGTGATGAGGAGTGAGAGGTCTTTGGGGAATGGGAATGAAAACTTCAAGACAAATCTCTCTTAAGGGCTCTCCTTCTTGATGATCTCTAGCAAATTTAGAAAATACAGGAGCAAATTTAGGAGAAAGCCTTTCAAATGCACAAGAAGGTCCCTCACCTAATGGGGAATTCAAATCAACAATATGATTGTCTGAATCAGATCCAATTGAAGAAGAATTGCAGTCCTCAATAATAGGCTACTCACTTTCAAACTCAACAATAGGGATCTCCTTTCTTGCAGTAAAGTCTCCAACAACCTTCCACACCTTTCTCCCCTCTAGCTCTAAGTTTCTTGAATCTGTAAACAAATTCTTAGCAGAATCCTTGATGAAGAGAGATCTTCTTCCTTCTAGTTTTACAGGGAATAACAACACAAAAGTAAATGACAAAAAGGTAAGACAACTGGTATTTTCAATATCACATCAGCATGGAGTTGCCACTAAGGACTTTCACCTTAGTTGTGTAAATGCACTAAAGTAATCTATCAAATGTTTACTAGCACTGAAAAACTTTGCAAATCCTTATAAATCAAATCTTCTTCTTCTTAAATCAATCAATCACAATGCAACCAAAGTTTATAAACTGTTGGGAAATGAAAAAGGGAAGACAGAACTTGAAACTTTTTCTTAAAAATTATAGATACGAAGCATAGAATGATATTTTAACAATGTAGCAGCTCAAATACTTGAATACACAAATGCTCAAACTCTTCAAACACTCCACAAACACCAAGAAATTCAAAGGACTCCCTGGAAATGGCACCAGAAAAGTGTTGGTACCCAAATTTGTTCTCCTTTTCAGTCCGAGCAGTATCAAAAATATGGCATGAAGCTTAAAGTCAGATAGATCATGATGTGTGTCATTTTTAGCTAGGATGTGATCTAACTAGCACTTCAGATTGGTGGAGAGATGGATAGCACCTTGAAAGGATCTGATCGACCACGACTATTCTAGGTTGTGCCTTTCAACCAAGGTAAGATAAACTATATTGTAACACCAAAATGGTGAAGGAGATGAAGATATCCCTTAATTTATGCAAGTAGTATGAATAGGCCTTGTGAAAATATGATCAACACTCCAAATCTGACTTTCACAAGTTGTCAGTCCCAGATTATGGAGATATTTTCAATGCAAGGCAAGGGTTACTGAAGACATTGTATAATCCTAATTTTCCTTGTGCATTTTTGTGAATGGATTGTATTCTTTTGTTGATACACAATGCAGATGGAGGGGGTAGTATGGGTAGGATTTTTTGTTTGAATGAAATTTTTGGTGGGGTATTTATGAGACAAAGCGGGATATATTAGATCTTTGATAACCTCTACAATACTCAAACAACTATTAGATAAAATGCTTCAAATAATCAAGACATTCTTTCAACTAGAAGAGGCATAAATGGAAGTCCAAGTAGCACTCTTCACACAATCTTTGAGAATTCACCACAAAAACTTGAAGTAAAGAACTCAATTAAATACAAAAATCCATGATCAAACCACCCTAAGGTACACATAAAGGCTTTACAAGCAATCTCTGTAGTCAAGGAAGGTCAAGTGATTTTACATTTGTTTATCTCTTTATCGGATGAAGGCTCTTATGAACATGAGATTGCAAATGCCACTAAACTATCAACAAGAAATAGAGATTCTATGTGATTTTAAGACTTTCAATGCGAGATTGCAACAAGAATAGTGAAAACTATTTACAGGCATTTAAAAATGATAACAAACATCATATTGCCCAGAAAAACACGAGATTAACTCAAAATCTTGTTAGATTCATTAGCTGGGGAGAGTTTCATGAAAATATCGAGTGTGTGATGGCTATACTTTTGTAACCAACTCACATATATGAAGATCCAACACGAGAAGAAATTATCTTGTTTCTTTTGGTGGGTTTTCGAGAAGATGCACCTTTTCTAAGAATTTGCTCGTGATTTTCAAATTTTTGTTGACCCTTTACTATTTCTCCAAAATGCATTATATACCTCATGCCACATTGGAGCCTTCTTTCCCAAGAAAAGAATATGCCATGGGATAAATTTTGTTACAACAATCCTCATGATTCAATGAAAATGACATCAAATAGAAAAAATCGCGAGGTTGCTTTAGGTGTGCCAAAAAGATTACATCATTACAAATATCTGGATCATTATCCATCATGAGGAAAGTTTTTCATCATTGAGGCATGGAAACACCCTTCCTCTCTTCATTTCACCTTTTAAAACTACATCTAGAATTTTTGATTTTGTCATTTCACGTGTTTGCTGAGGGTAAAAATTATTTCAAAAACACCTCAAATCAAAGAATTAAGCCATGAAAGTGATGCCAATGATCTCGGAAGGAAAGACGACACAAAATCACTATAAATTTGATGAATTTTGATGCAAAATTCGTGATTCCAAGCTTCCTAGAGGAAAAATGGTGGCCAAACATGAAAATGCACATTTGCCCTTGATCTACTACGTGTTAAACTATGATTGGGAAAAATTCGGGCTATTTTTGACTTTTCCACATTTTTTGGAAAAATGGAAAATTTTGACCCTTTTCTCTGCCCCTCCGCCTTTGAATTTTGGAGCTGACATGTGGCATATGGTGGGTCCCATTGAAATCACACTTGATTTTGCACATTTTAACCTTTTTGGAAATTGGGAAAAATTCACTTTTGCCTCACAGACCACACCTCCAATGTTTCCTTCGCCACGTGTCTCCTTGTGATTCACTAGCGGGCCAGCGCATCAAATTTTTATTTTGAGTCCTTTTGGAAAAAGGGGAAAAAATCCCCATTTCCGATCCACGGACCCGCGGGCCCGCCTCTTGCAAATTGTGGACACGTGTCCTCCTGTTATTGGCCACGGGCTTTGGGCAAAAATTTACTTTAACTTTATTGTGAAAAAGGGAAAAAATCCCCTTTTCCCTGCCTGACCCACTCAAGGCCATTTGTGATGCCACATGTCCCCTCTCGATTGGGCTGGGGTTTTGGGCCGATTTTGACTTTTAAATTTTTACAAAGTAAAGTCTAAAAATTCCAAGTGAATCGACCACCGCCAACCCGCCTCGGCCAATGAAAACTCGACACGTTACAAATAGCTCCCGAGGATGAATTTGATGGGCAAATGATGCCCATATGACCATCAAAACACAAAAATTCAAAGGATGCCCTAGAATTCGATTTTTCACCAAGGATGGCAAATTTTGATTTTAAATCTACTGAATCATGATTTCCAAACATTTTCAACCTTGGGATTGGATTTTCAAATAAAAACAAGTATGAATTGATCAATTTCGATTTTTTCCACAATGTGGCAAAGGGAAAAAATGACACACCTACAAAATTGGAAGAACTAGGAGCATTTAAAAGGGCAAACTTTGAGTATTCCTTCAAATTGGGAAAACAACAAGTTTGTGAGAATTTTAAACAATTCAATTGGAGGAAGAAATTTAGACCATTAATTCAAAGGGTAAAATGTTTTTGAGTAGATATAGATTTGAAAATTTTAGGGCAACATGATGCAAGCTTAAAAATGGCACCAACATTGGCTCTTGCTTGGGGATGAGCACTCCTAGTGAGTGCCACAAGGACAAAACGTAGACCAAGTGCAAAAATATCCATTGGGCAAAGGATTCACGAGCCAAAATCACCAAAAACCAACTAAGAACCCAACAAAAATGGTGCCACACACAGTGCAAGGCAAACCACAAAACCGAAAAAACAACAAAAAGAGAGAAAACCAAACACTATACATCAGTATAAAGTTTGTGCATACCTCGAATACGGGGATTAGTCCAAGAAATGCTTTAGATGCCTGCCATTAATAGGTAATTCAAGAAATTCCCCATCTAAATCTTTGAGAAAAAAGGTATGCTCACCAATTCTGATATCAATGGAGTAAGGGCCCATCCACAATGCATCAAATTTTCCATGCTTTCCCTTGTCTTCATGCCTACTATCCCACAATAGGACCATATCTCCAACATTGAAGGCTCTAGGAGTGACCTTATTGTCAAACAATGTCTTCAATTTTTCCCTAAATCTGACATTCCTTTGATGGGATGCTATTCTCTCCTCATCAAGCTCAATAATATGATTAATCCTTGATTCATATGGGCCAAGATCTTGATCTTCCAAGTTGTTGGGAAAACTGAAATGAAGATAATTGCAGTGCAAGGGCAGAAAATCCTAAGTTCCATACACCAATTCTAATGGGCTTTTGCTAGTAGATCTTTTAGGAGTTATCCTATTAGCCCAAACTACAAATTTCAATTGTTCACCCCATTTCTTCTTGTTTTGCTCCAAGGTTCTTCTAATGATCTTCAACAAATTCTTATTCTTTGGACTTAGCTTGTCCATTCCCTTGGGGTTATAGTTTGAAGAATAAGCCGATTGATTCCATATTCATTACACATTTCCATTAAAGGTTTGGCTCTAAAGCACATGGAATTATCAGCTACAATCTTGACTGGGACTTAAAATCTACATATGATTTGATTCAACAAGAAGTCCATAACTATTTGGTGTGTTGCTTTCTTGGTGGGGATTGCCTCTACCCACTTTGTAAAGTAATCAGTGGCTACAAGGATCCACTTATGGCTAGCACTAAAAGGATCTGAAATCTCATTAATGAAGTCCATCCCCCATTGCTTGAAAGGAGCTTAAATTGATATAGGCTGCAAAGCAAGGGAGCTTGAAGCTTTTAGTCTTGCAGAGAAACTTTGACAACTATCACATTTTCTAACCAACTGGGTTGCATCTTTGAAGAGAGTAGGCCACCAATAACCAGCTCTCAAAATCTTATGTGCTGTTACTCTTCCAGCAAAGTGTCCTCCATAAAATCCCCCATGGAAATCAACAACTATCTTGGGAGCTTCATCTTCAATTATGCATTTCAAAAGGACACCTTCAGGGTTCTTCCAAGCCAGCCCAAGGTCTGTGATGATATATATTTGAGAATCTAGCTTGAGGGATCTTTTCTAATTTTTATTTAAGTGACTAGGGCAGCACAGGTGTCTGAGGTAGAAGATCATATCTTTGTACCACTCAGAACTTACCAACTTTGCAAGAACATTTACCCTTTCTTCCTCTAGCTGATTCACTTCCACACTTTGCAAGTTGCTCTTAGCCATGAGCTTAGCAAGACCCAAACCTCTTACTAACCATGTGGTTTGGATGTCCATATCATACTCCTACAGTTATTTCACCCATCTACATCTTTTACTTGAGATCTCCATCTCTAATAAGATGTCCTTCAACATGGTGTGGGGAACATAAAAAAAACTTTTGAGCTCAATATATAAGGCCTAAATTTTTTTTTTCTTTCACCAAGGCATATGCTTGTTTTTCCATGATTGTATACTTTAAATCGAAACTTGTAAAGCCTTCATAAAGAAGGAAATAGGCCTCTCAACGCCATCTTCATCCTTTTGGAGAAAACAGATGCAACAATATTTTCGAAGCAAAGGAGAAGATTTGGAAAGGCTTCTTGTAATTCGGAGCTACCAAAATAGGTGCATGTTTGAGTGCCTCTTTGATTCCTTCAAAATATTGAATGACAGCCTTCTCCCACATGATAACTTGGTCCTTCTTTAGCATGCTTGTGATTGGAATAGTAAACTCAAAAAGTTGAAAACAAACCTTCTAATAAAATTAATTTGACCAAAGAAAGATTGGATGCCTTTCTTGGTTCTGGGATAGTACTTTGTTGATTCTTCCACTCTCTTAGGGTCTATCATAACACCATCTTTTGACATAATGTGACCAAGCAGCTTGGCCTTTTACATGCCAAAATGACACTTCTTTGGATTAAGAGAAATGCCATACTCCCTACATCTCGATCAACATCTCCTCCAAGTGCTATAAATGATCAGCTCTACGCGGCTTGAAAACAAATTCACATCATCTTGGTAAGCTGTAATGAACTCATTGATGTAACCAACAAAAGCAACATCCATTGCTCTTTGAAAAGTGGCACCAGCATTCATGAAACCAAAGGGCATCCTAACAAAAACATATTTTCCCAAGGAGTAGTGAATGTTGTCTTAAGTCTTTTTGATTCTTTGACAACCACTTGATTATATCGGGAGAAACCATCCAATGTAGAAAGTAATTCGAGACTCACTGTCATAAGATGCAACATATTTTCCATATTTTGCAAGGGATATTTTTCCTTCATGGATGCTTTGTTTAGATTTATAAAATCCACACAAATTATGATGTCTTCGTTCTTCTTTTTGACTAGCACTTTGGGGTTTGCAACCCAAGATGAATATCTAGTGGGCTGAATAATACCTCCATCTCTCAACTTCTTTAACTCCTCTTGCATTTTCATGGAGAGAAGTGGATTAATTGGCCTTTGCCTTTGTCTAAATTGTTTGGCATTTTTTTTCAAGAGGGATCTCATGCTGAAATAAATCTTCTCTATATGCTTTTACTCTGCATATGACCATGCAAGACGCCTGATATTTCTTTAACACCGAACATAAGATCAAGTTTTCTCCTCTTTGTTTAGACTACTCGCCTAACCAAATTTTCTTGGTTTTCCTTTGTTCCCAAGTCATCCTCTTCCACATCCCTTGAGGTAGGCATGTTTCTATTTATGATGTAATCAACATTTTTAAAATTTGACTCAAGTGCAACAAGACCTCTGGGAATGGTGTTTGTTTTCAATTAGATGATATCTTTTCCAAACAAAGTCTCTCTTCCTTAGGTCATACACATTATTTGTTCCCAATAAATATTCTAATATACAAAATCACCATGATTTTGCAAGAACATTTGCACTTGAGAATCATCATCAAACACTTGCCAATGCTTGATGTTGTCGAGGGGACAATCGGCTTAGTCAACACTTCAACATTATACTCACAATAAGGTGAAATGGTGCAAACTCAAAATCTTGACCCTAACACTACCAAATTGTCAGGCAGCATTCAAACTTCTGTCATGGTGTATAATATTGAA
>CM031237.1:1024787488-1024839844 GCA_018340775.1 Taxus wallichiana var. yunnanensis
CCTTTCTATTTTGAGAAATGTTTGTCATAATCGACGTCCGAGTCAAATTCTAGAGTTATTTATATATAAGGGAGTAAATAAGAATCATTGAAATTTACGTTTGAACTTGCAAAAAAAGTGTTTTTTAGACTCACATTGTAAGCACTTTAGCTATTTTTGGATTTTTTTGCAAACACACAACTTGAGCTATACATTCCTCCCGAGGCTCCCATTGTTAATACTCGTGAACCCTTTTCATATAGTTCCATTGTTGTGTAAAGTATGATTTAATCAAATTAATTTCTATGAATGGATTTGGTAAGTTATGATGTTTTCTCTCTCCTCCCTTTTCTCTATCTAGAAATAACTATGAAATGTTGTTTGATCTTGAAAATGTTGATGGGTTGAAATAAAATAAAAATGGATGCAAATTTAAATTAGTTATGATATTGTGAATAAAAAATGGGGTCTTCTAGTTTTCTCTCTCTTCCCTACTCTCTCTCTATAATTAAACAAGTGTAAATGAATGTTGAATTATGCATGTGTGAGGAAATTCTCTCCTTCTCTCTCCCTATCTATTTTCCTTATTTTAAACTAACTTTTCTATGCCAATAGGAGTGAAACTGAATGAATATAGGATCAACTATGTAGAAAACATGTTAATTTGATTAACGAAATAGATAATTGACAATGTAAATTGGAAGAAAATAGGTGTATCGCTTACTATGTGGCTTTCATGACTATATGGATTTAAATGTGGTGCTTATGGTTTAGATATTTGAAACCATCATTTGCTAGGTAATTATTGTGGTTCATTCATAAACTCATAATGTTTGGTAGAAAACTTATCTTATTTTCACCATCACAATGAAGTGAGTGTATAACCTTGGTTGTACCCTCCCTCTCAAGCAATCCTTGTCCAAAGTTTGTAACAAAATTTTTCCTAAGAAATGCTTTAATCCTCCCAATTTGTCTTCTTGTCCTACCCCTAAGAAAATTCTTATAAAATACCTTTCCCTTAAATATTTTGTGAGGCGGTGACTATGTTATGTGAACCTGTCATATTTGGGTGAGTGAGACCTACATTTCTAGGTGTGGTAGGTCTGATCATATCATGTATAAGTTTAAAAATCATGAGAATAATTACCCTTGGTACCCTGGCAAAGTGAGTGGCCAAACCATGCAAAGGTAGTTTGTGATATTCCTATGATTGATCTTGTGGTGAGATTTAAATGACACAAGTGGAGTCTACATGTCAAAGTACATATGCAATAAACTCTTGTTTTTGAAACCCTTTTGTACCTCTTATATAAAATTATTTCCTTGGTGTGTAGTAGCAGATTATCTCATGTTTCTCGAAGGTTTTGTGAGTTAAAGATATTACAACTCTCTTGTGTTGTGTTGTGGTAGGGTGTAGTGTCCACCCTAGAATGATTTTGAAGCTAATAGAATGTGGGACTTACCTTAAGGTTATTTTTTAAATAATCTCTGATGCATTTTTACCCAACGATTGAAATAGTTCCTGGATGGTATTTGAAATGAATGAAAGTTGTATTAGATGTATCGCTTGTAATATGCATTTAATACTTGAGTGTTTAAGAGAAATGAAATGAGTTGTATCATGATAGGTTACAATCCTTGTAGTATCGAATCCCTAAGTGTAAATTATATGTTATTTCAATTACAATTGTTCTAAAACAATGCTAATAATGGGACCAAAGTGAGGATAAAATAGGAATATACCGGCTAGTGAACTATATCTGCTATAACAGAATAAAAAGGTTCCCTAATGGAGGGAAGTTAATAGGAAGAGGTAACTTGAACCTAAATCTCCTTTAAATTTTCACATTTCTTTCCCTTGACTTCATGTTATTTTTCATTGCGTAATGAGGGTAAAATTAAAAAAAAAAACATAGTTGAGAACTCTGCATAAGAATGAGCGTCACGTGTTTTCAGATGCATTAAAAATGTGGAAAATAACCTATTGAGTTATGGGAACTATGGTAAGGGATAACAATCCAATCTAAGTATGCTTGTTATAAGTTGAATCATAAATGAAATTAAGAATATGTAAGTTGAGATCATGTGAATTTATCCTCGCACAATAAATTCTCTTGGAATTTTAATCGTAACCAAGATATAATGATGGTAATGATTTGTTGTGGACTTGCCAATCCTTGGGTCTTTCTTGTGGTTTGATCATTTATAGTATTTTTCGTTAGGGAAAGTGTGGCATCGACATGCATATGATGTTATCATGTTGTCTATTTGGGTCCATGCTTGTGTAAGTGTCTTATTCGATGTTGAGTTTTCTATTTGAGCCCATGTGGTGTTGTGTAGCGAGAAATGAAATAAAAAAATATCAGTAATTTTATGTTTGTATTTTTGTGTTGAAATTGTGGGCATTATAGTATGAAATTCATTCATAACCATGAATCTTCAAGATGAATTTAAAATGGTAGTTGTCTATATTTTCCACCTAAAGCCCTTCATTCTACACATGTGCCGATCCAAGAGGGTTTCACATTGGATTTTAAATAAAATCCTCAAGAGGTACCAACTTAGGGGATCTAAACACCTTGTTACATGCACAGAAACCAATCCTAAGGGTAAGGCCAAAAACAAAAGATAGTATTTAACCCTTACCATTCATATCGAATGGGATTGCGACAATGTCACTAAGCATGCATGGTATAAAGATAACTTGGATTGGGGTTCTTATTTTCCTAAGATAGGGGTGTCATCAAGTATAATGATTTAGGTTCACCCTAAGGTTTTCTGTTTTCTACGTTATGAAGGATCACACGAGAAGAGTGTACATTAAAGGTTATTATACTAAGGTTGACTCTTTTATTTCTATTTCTTTAATACAATTTCAAAGTAAATAACACAACACACCAAAGATTTAACCGTTAATTTTTATCGACATGCACTATAAGAGGTCAAATTCAATTTCAGTTAACATAAATATCCAACCTTTTTACAATACATAATTCTGAATTAAAATGACACCCATGATTAAATGCACATTTCCCAAAACACCCCTAAACACTAGCAACTCATACTTATTACAAAATTTCAATAATAAACCTTTCAATACATCACAAAATGTTGATTTAGCCTCTTTAATTTCATTGTTCCAAGTAACATGCTAATATGTGATTATAAGTAACACTTCACTTACTCCATGTCTCTGAGCACTCGCAACCACTACATGGTCAAGCACAAATGCTAGCATTGCATCCACCTAAATATAACATAATTAACATTTTCTTGTTTTTCATTTACATAATCGAATACTTCACACATAAGTAGAGAGGGTTAAAGATATATAATCATTTCATCAAGCACTTCATTTCTTAACTAAGGGAGGAGAGAGAGGAGAGGGAGAAGAGAGAGGAGAGAGAAAATACTATTTTACCGTAAGTAAAATTTCTAAAACAAGCCACAATATAGAGTTTCATACAATCATTTATAAGTGTCTATAAGTTTTTTTTTCGCTTATCGACTTGACTAGTGGTCCTACGACCTTCTTTTACATTTTCCTACTAGCGTGAAATCATCCAATTTTATCTTAGAGGATAAGAAACGCATTCAAAAACTAGATTTCGATGGTAAAATGCACAATAGGTAATTTCCTACACGCTCCCTATAAATTGAGAATTCATAGAGCCGACAAAACTCGAAATCGGTGAATCTGTTTACAAATGGTGAGTAGTTTTTGGGGCTACTAGTCATAATTGGATTGGTTTTGACCTAGTCAAACAGCGACCAGAGGCCTACAAAACTCCTCTGAAAAACTAGCTAGCGATGTGTTTTTCCCGAACTAATGGTTACAGGAAATTTTAGGTTTGTGAAGGAAAATAAACATTTCTTTCGCTTAGGGTCCAAATGGCAAGCCAAAATGAAACCCAACTTTTCACTTTTATCGCTTCCTAAAACCGCAAAATGAGGGTAACATATTCCCTATAAGGGCTTACAAAAAGAACATAAATGGTCAATAGAGGCCAATCTAAGGCTTAACGCGACTCCCCACATAACAAGGAACATAGACAAAACTTGACATCTCTCTGGGGTTCAAAATTTTGTTTTGTGAGTCTTGAAAATCATGATTTAATTTTTACCAAGAGATGTAAGCTAGGTTTAAAGATGAACTCAAACTCAACTAGCTTGGCTAGAGGGGTTGCAGCTATTTAGTTTGATTAAAATTTTTCCCAAACATCTCGTAAAGAGGGTTTAAGAATATGGTTGGCAACCTAAGGGTAGATCAGATTTGTGTAAGTCATGAGGTGAAGTGTTATTGTTTTACACTTTGAGTTCATTTAAAATAACCAATGGTATAAGAATATATGGATTTATATTTATATTTAATTTCAATTAAAGAACCAAAAATATGGAAAATTATGGAAGATGAAGATAAGGCACCATGCCTAAGGGGAAAATGAATTGACTCAAATTTATGGAGCTCAAGCTTCACATCTCCATAAGGAATTTCATCGAATTGTTTGCGTGCACACTCAAAACCTCCATTTTCACCTCCAAGAAGCCATATTAGACCATACATTATCCCACAACATAGCAAATAATCTTCTATAATAGTCCAATATTTTAGCCATTCCAGTGTAATAGCTGGGTTGATTTTATTGATAAGGTAATGGTAGAAAAATAATTTTTGACGTGCACAGAGGATGTTAAATTTAACCCATGGGGACACTTCTGGAAAAATCTTCCTTTCATCAATTTCGTTTCAAGAAAATTATACATCTCGTATTCTCTAAAAGCATTTCCCCCACATCTTCTATCATAACAGTCATTTCCTCATGGATTTTCTAACAAACCCATTTTTCCCATTCCTGCATCCGTTGTTCTCCATGAAATGAAATGAAGCTAAGGTGCTTCTTTAAAAATCCTTTAAGCCTCATCATGAACACCATTTTGCGTATATCTAGAAATATGTGCACTTCAAGAACTAACCCCTTTCTACATAGTTTTGCGAATAGACAACAAATGGTTTCATGCAAAGGAAGAGTGAAAGAGACAAATCTTGTAGAGACATAAGTGGGATAGTAGGAAAGGACACTTTCAATGTCTTAATCAATACAACAACTACCCAAAATAAAAGATAAAGAGTAGAAAACGAAGTGGTATCCATTATCTACCCCGAGAATAACACTACAAATGTTACAGTTCATGTAGCATAGGTGCTCAAAAGCAAAAGAAGTAAAATAAATATGACTAGACATTATGCCCGAATGAAGAGCCTCCTAATCCTCACTCTTTTTTCTTTCTTTACATACATCAACAAAACAATGGTAGGAAGTGGTTTTCTTTCCTCTTGAGACATCAACCCGCCAGGATACAAATACGAGATCCGCATCAATCAATCGTATACGGTGAAGAAATGAGGAGATATTAAGGTTACGATTTATCTCCCGCACAACAATTCATTTAAACCAAATATGGTACTAATTTTAGGATGACTATTAGTGAGAGCTCCATTTAGGACAAGTTCCTAGTTTTTCAAATACAATACCTCACCAACCTTCATATGCTCATATTTTGTCAATATCTTGTAAACATGGCTGCCCATGGGATAACATCTAGTTGAGGCATTTTGAGAAAATGTTCATGTGCCTTCAAAGGCATGAACATCCTCCCATAGAAGTAAAAATAGACAAAACAAAGCAATGTCATTGTCAAGGTGTTCTCCTCCATTGCACTTTCGAAGGTGTCTAAACTAAAACTCTTGCAAAATTTCTAACTATTGCATAGTTGTATTTGGAAGATGCCACACTTGTCTTAAGCACCATCATGCAAAGTGGAAAAGGTGATAGGGCCAGGTGGGAGACATGTTGGTTATAAAAATGTGAGTGGTTTAATGCTTGTGGGGATGCCCATGCCTTATCTGTGTACTCCTACATGCCACCACATGACACATGACCATCGCCTCCACCAATCTCTTTTGAAATTTCACCTACTTCTCCCCTCGTATGCATCCAAGGTTCGATTGATTAATCATTATATTCTTTTATTTATTAAAATGATTTAATATATTTAATAATAATAATAATAATTTTAATTTTTTTATCTCATTTCCTTTACTTGAAAATATTTTAAAACATTTTATTATATCCAATTATTATTATTATTATCATGTTAAATGTTAAACAACATCAGTATTCCATATAACACACACACACACACACACACACACACACACAAACACACTGTAACACCCCGTAGGATCTACTCGCACGAGGCCCAAAATACAACCCAAGTTTAGAGAGAGAAAATTATGAAATATTTTTTTTTTATTAGGTTCTGATTATAAGAGAACAGTTGCGAGGCGTCGGAGATGTTTATCGATCCATAAGATCACCTCAAAATTCAACTTCAATACTGTATCTTCGTTTCTTTCCCCAACAAGGTTCTAAAGTTTTATTTAAGAGACTTCATTAGCCTTTCAACATGACTCCATTAATCCCGGTTGGATTAAATTATTTAAAGACCCTTAATTAAATATTAAAATTTAATAATGCAAAGACCTAAAGTCTTGTAGTCCAAGGTCATACAAATAAAATAGTTAATTACTTGCTTAGAGGGTCAAGTGTGCACAACTTTTGCTAAATTCTCCCCCTTTTATTTCTATTTTTCTTTTATTCCCACCAAAAGAAACCCATCACTTAAGTGGTGTAGGATATATCCTCCACCATTGGATCTATTATCTCCCCACCCTTAGATCTAGGTTGGGCAAGGAAACCCTAGAAATCCTTATGGATTGCCTTATGTTTTTATCCTTTTATTTAATTTCCTTTCTACACCCAAAGCTCTCATTTCATTTTTTTTTTTTACTTGCAGGTTAAGGGAGAAGGAGGAAGGAGGTCATGATATGGAGGCCATTTCAGCCATGGAAGCTTAACTAAATCTATCTTAGGACTTAGAGCTTTAATGGATGGATTTTTCTTGAAGGATCTGCCCTGGTTTTGGTTTGTTTGGTTACCCAAACCACTGAGGCAGTGCAATGTGTGTGTGTGATTTTTCGAATGTGTGTGTGTCTATATATATATATATATATATAGAGAGAGAGAGAGAGTATAAATATATATAATATTATATATAAAGACCGTGGAGGGCCGATACATGTTACACCGGCCACGCATTGCAGGCCGCTCGCATGTAATGGCCATTTTTTTTTTTTGTTATTTTAGTTTTCGTTGTATAAAGTGCAGGAGGATAGTGTAAATGGGGGGGGCGCGACCCCATCCCCACCCCATATGGTATATGGGTTGGGGGTGGCGTCGGTGCCCTCCCCCAATCCGTGGTACGCTTATGGCATGAGGCCGCGCCTGCTGCGCACAGGCCGGGCCGTATTTTTTTTTTTTTCAAAACCATTTTAATTTAATCATTATTTCTTTTATTTTTATTATATACATATACATATACGTATACATATACATATACATATACATATATATATATATATATATATATATGTGTGTGTGTGTGTGTGTGTGTGTGTGTGTGTGTGTGTGTGTGTGTGTGTCTACACACACACACACACACACACACACACACACATGTGAGAATGGCACAACAAGCTTATTTTTTTTTTTTGAAAATAAATAAAAGAAATTTACAGTTTGTTAAAATTAATATATTTTAATAATAACTTATCTTATCATTATTAAAATATTTTCATTATTGAGAGTATTAAATATTACCATTTTTATCAAGATAATAATAAACATAGAAGGAAATATTGACAAGTTATAAACTTGTTTTAATCCTCTTTTCTCTTACGATTTGATAATTGTTGCATATAAGGTAGAAACAAGTAATATTTCATTTCTTTAACCAATGTTGAAATAATTTGCAATGAGATCCAAATAAGAAACTCTTACTACAATTTAATATTTAGTCTACTTGTTGTCCAAAGTAGAAGTAATTGTGTTTCAAATTTCTATCTATCAACAAGAAGGAAGCTAGCTTTTACTACACATATCATTTGATTAATACAATGAAATAAAACCAACATTTCACACGAAGGTATTTACAACCAATCTCCCTATTAGTATATTGACAAGATTATCACAAGCCTTTTTGTACATATCATTTCTTTATTTCCTTACAATCTTTTCAATAATGTAACCATCTTGTATGTAAAATTTGCATTCAACCATGTGAATTTTGGTGCAAATATAGATTACAATGTCCTTTATTTTTGAAATGAAAACAAGATAATACAACTTTCTTTCACATACAAATTTACAACAAAATAATGTATATAAGGGAAATGGAAAGAGTCTTCACAAACTCCAAGGTGTTCTTCATCCATGCTCTAAGTTCCAAGTAGCTCAAATCACAACCAAGATAGGGGAGAGGCAACACTCTCCTCCCAACCAAAAACTCAATGGAGAAGAGAAGCAATCTCCTCCATTGACCCCGAGCCCCAAACACAACACAATGAAAGGGTGGTCTCAACTCAAGGCAACAACACTTGCTTCCACAATACAATTTCTTCACAACATTCAAGGCTAAAATAAAAGAAACAAAAGGACACACAAATAACACAAAACATTTCACAACAAGGCTTTCATCCAAGCCAGAAGAGAAGGAACTATGGGAAAGTTTTCCTTATGCCTCCCCCATTGAAATGAGATGCCCATCCAACCCTCCACAATAAAACTCAAGCCCCTATGACTCTTATGCCTCCCTCAAGTACCCCTTTTTCCTCCCAAACTCTTATACCTCCCTCCTCTTATGGCTCCCTCAAGGACAAGGTAAGAATGTGAACATTCTTACCCAAGATGGGCATCCTCTCAAACTCCCCCACAATTTCCTATTCTACTCTTATGCCTCCCTCATGTGTTTTCCCATAGACCTCTCCTACACTACACCTTAAGCATTCTATCCATTTTTCCACAACACACAAAAGTAAACATACATTTTCTACAATTTTAAGCATAGAAGCAACAACAATAAGAAAGCAAAAGGGAGAAGGTTTCCTACCTCTCCATTGGAGAAGCCTAAACCAAGAAGCTTTGTCCAAGCTCCCTCCAAAACAATCCAAGCATGCAAGTCCAAGCTCCTCTTTCTTTCTCCCAATTCTTTCCTTCTCCAAAATAAAAAAAGAACTCCTCAACAAAAAACCTCCAACCCCCTCAACAAGAGAGGAAATTTCCATAAATAGACAAAAGGGAAGGGTGAGGATGATGTGGCTCCATGTAGGATGCCACATCTCACATCCTCAAGACCACCTCCCTTAGTCAACTCAAATCCCAAAACACAATAAATGGGTGGTTGGGTTGAATGACATCTCTTTCCACATCCATCCCTTCCCATGTGCCTTAAGGCACAATTAAATGCAAATGGAAGAAAAGTGCACTCCAAAGTCACATTTCCCTTCCCAAAACAATAAATAATCCCCTTTTTGGCTTCCCAACCCATAGATATGGTTGGTAAGGGGTTTTGGGAAGTGTGGGACATGTTCAACTTGTCCCACAAGTCCCCAAAATTGCCCCTAAATCTCAAATTCGAGATTCAAAGGATTTGGAGTGGTCAACACTCAAAATAAGCATTCAATACAAGAGGAAAACACAAGGCTCAAGGAGCCAACCATCAAAATTAATTACACCTACTAGACTTCCCTCCAAAACTTAAAAATTAAACAAGATGTTAAATTAATCTAAACATACTTAGCAAAAGTAATTAAAAAAAACATCACAAATGAAATCATCTACTAAAGTAAGTTAAAACAAGTAAATAAAATTCTTAACCCCTTGGTCACATTAGAAAATTTCCCCCTCATGGAAATTTTTTTTTTTTAACAACATAAAAAAAAACAAAAGTAACACAATACAATTCACTAGTTGCCTTGACGACCAAATGTTGTAACCACCCGACATCCTGTTGTGTTTGGTTCCCTAATCCCCTTTAGGTTGTGATCATGTTGTGTTTCCGCAAAATACAAATACCTCCTTCGGCCTTGCGGCCATGTTAAAATGTCCAAAATAACCATATGCATGAAATTTATTAACATCTATACGTAATTCAATTATCCATTATTTCAAGGTTTAAATCACAACTTAATTATGCATTCCATCATTATCCAAAGTTATAGTAATGTAAATTCAACAACTACATTCTACTTATCATGGTGAAGCAATCCAATGTTAGAACACATGCAATACATCCATATAAAAATAATATCGGTATCAATAGTCTCGTCCATGAGTCAATGTAGATCATACCGAAAACAAAATCCAATTATAACCCAAATGCATCCACTCACAAAACATCATGCTAATCAACGTAAGTATAAGTCATGTCCATATCCAAAAGTCTACATAACTCAAATGATAATCAACTAAGTGTCATAGGAAGTGGGCATTACATCCCCCTCCCCTTAGACTAGACTTCCTCCGGAAGTCACTTTGAAATAAGTGTGGAAACTGAGCTCACAATGATGTAACATCCTCCCAAGTAGCAGCAGTCTCATCGTACCTATCCCACTGAACACGTACACGATCAATCTCTCTACTACCTTGAAGGCCCGTGGTCCTACGCTCTAGAATACGTACGGGCTCCACCATCATCACTGCCCCCGATCTGCACTGCAATGAGGTCCAATCTAATACATGAGAAGGATCTGCTACATATTTCCTAAGAATAGACACATGAAACAAGTCATGGACGCGAGACAAGCTAGGTGGCAATGTTAGGTGATAGGCTAAGGGGCGAGGTTCTCCAAGATCTCGAAGGGACCCACAAACGTAGGAGCAAGCTTAGAACCTTTCCGTAATGGATAGGGCTCTTATGTGGCCTCGACACGAAGAAACACCTTCGATGCCACCTCAAAGCTGCGATCTGTCCTATGTTGGTTTCCGCATACTTCTTCTATCCATCCCGTGCCTCCTGTGATCTCTATCTCGATCAAGGTAACCTTTGCTACTCCATGTCCTGTAATAATGCGGGCCCAAGGGAAACCCTGTCCTCAATCCTATCCCGACTAAGAGGTGTCTGCACTCTCTGCCATATAATGCCCGAAAAGGAGCCATCCCTATAGAACTTTGAAGCTATTATTGTAGGCAAACTCCACAAATACAGATACTCCTCCCATCTCGATCGATGATCCATCACGTACATCCCGAGCATGTCCTCCAAAATCTGATTCACCCTCTCTGTTTGTCATCCATCGGTCTCAGGGTGATACGCTGTGCTGAAATTAATCCTCGTCCCAAGGGCATGCTGCATGGTGGTCCAGAAATGGGAAGTGTACAAAGGGTCGTGGTCGCATATGATCTTCCGCGGAATCCCATGTAGTCGACAATCTCATCAAGATATACTAGTGCCTTCGCACTAGCCGTATAGAGTAGTCTTCACCGGGAAAAATGAGCTACTTTTGTCAATTTATCCACCGTGACCATGATGGCTTCGTGGTGGTATCTCAACGTTGGCAACCCAACAATGAAATCCATAGAAATGGTGTCCCACTTCCACTCTGGTATGGCATGAGGATAGAGAAGGCCAGCTAGATGTTGGTGTTCGGCCTTCACCTTTTGACACTCTAAACAAGCGTGACACAAACAAAGCTACGTCTCTCTGAAGTCCTCTCCAAAAATACACTGTCTCAAGGTAGCGTGCATCTTCTTCACCCCGGGATGGGCTGAGTAAGGTGCACGATGGGCCTCTGTCAAAATTTCCTGTCTCAAGCCTCCATCTCTAGGAACATATATCCGACCTCTGTGTCTAAGAAGACCATCTGCCTCTAGTGAAAATCCATCAAACCTCCCCTCAAGAGGTCTCTGAGACTCAATCTCTGCTCTGGCTGCAAGGTAGAAACTATCCTGAGAAAGCTGCTGCAAGATCCTGTCCCATAAATCTGTGCCCACAGTGGTGGCCATAGCCACATGTCTCCGTCTACTCAAGGCATCTGCCACCACATTCTCCTTTCCCTTCACATGCTCTATCTCCATGTCATACTCACAAAGTAACTCCATCCAACATCGCTGACGAGCATTTAGATTGGGCTGCGTGAAGAGGTGGCGAAGGCTCAAGTGATCAGTCCTAAGTGTGAATCTCTGACCAAGAAGAAAATGCCTCCATTGGACCAAGGCGTGCACCACTGCTGCAAGCTCAAGATCATGAGTCAGATAATTAAGCTCATAATCCTTGAGTTTGCGAGACTCAAAAGCCACAACTCTACCCCCTTGCATCGAGTTTTCTCACCAAGGCCCGCTAAAGAATCATCTGTACAAACGTAGAACTCACCTGCATGGATTTGCAGTGCTGCAAGAATAGGTGCTTTGTCGTGAGGCATTTCTTGAGTGTATCAAGGCCTTTCACATCTATCGACCATAAAAACTTTTTCCCTTTCGCTTTGAAGGGAAGTGATGGGGTGCGTAATCCAAGAAAAGTCCTGAACAAACCTCCTGTAATACCTGCTAGATCCATGAAGCTACGCACCTCGGCCACACTAGTGGGTGCTTTGGCCAGATCCATGATGGCTCAAATCTTGGAAGGATCGACCGTGATTCCTTCCCGAAATGATGTGGCCCAAATATCGCACCTCGGCCCGAAAGAACGCACACTTCTCCAAGTTCCCGTAAAGGCACTGCTCACGAAGACACTGAAGAACCTGGCGAAGGTGCTCCTCGTGCTCCTCACGTGTGCGTGAGTAAACTAGAATGTCATCAAGGAAAATGAGCATGAAGTGATCAAGGAATGTCCTAAATACCCCATTCATCAAACTCATAAACACTGCGGGGGCATTTGTCAAACCGAAAGGTACTACTGTGAACTCGTAGTGGCCATACCTCATACGGAACGCGGTCTTATGAATATCCATCTCCGCAATCCTGAGTGATGGTACCCTGATTTAAGATCTATCTTGGAGAAAATGGTAGCCCCCTTCATCGATCAAACAAATCATCAATGCATGGAAGGGGTAACGATTCTTGATCGTTACTTTATTCAGCTGACGGTAGTCAATACACAACCGAAGAGATCCATCTTTCTTCTTCACGAAGATCACTGGTGCACCCCAAGGGGATACACTAGGGCAGATTAGGCCCTTCTCTAGAAGGCCCTTGAGCTGCAATTTGAGCTCACATAGCTCAGGAGTAGTCATCCGATAGGGTGCTCGTGAGATAGGCTCTGCTCCCGGAACTAGATCAATATGGAAATCTATCTCACGTGGGGGAGGTAACCCTGCAGTAGCTCTCCTGGAAACACATCAGCAAACTCCCTCAAGATGGAATGGTCATCAAGGGATGGTCCGTTAGACTCATTCTCTGACCTGTCACTAACTGTAACAGCATACAACTGGCAACCCCGTTCGCACACACCGTTTAAGCTGCATAGCGGAGATGGTGCGAATAGAAACGGGTCTCCTAACCCCTGATATCACTAACTCTACTCCAAGATCATCTATGCAAACAATATTCTTGTGGTAACAATCCACTCTAGCTCTGTGAGCGGACAACCAATCCATACCTAAAATGATGCCATAAGATCCTAATGGAAGGATCCGAAGATCAGAAGTAGTGGTGAAGGGTCCCAAGTCCACTACACACTCCTTAACTAAGGAGTCTCACGAAATTTTGGCTCGAAGCCATCTCAACGTCCCAACTACCGCCCCTGCCTAAGCGCCACTAGCCTACAACGCTCTACTAAGGATGGTGCAATAAAGGAATCAGAAGAACCAGAATCAAATAATATAGAGGTGGAAATACCACCAATACTACCTGTCGTCTCAATCACAGTACTATGATGCTCAGCCTGGCGGTTCTCGACCACTGCGTAGATCTGATGACTCCATGCCATATCTCCAACAAGTATGCTCACGAGCTCTGCGTCTTACCCTTGTTAGGGTTCTCGTGGGAAATCTCTCCAATGGTGTCCAACAACACCTCAACCATAATGACTTTACTGGTCCTCTCCAATGAGAACGGCTCCACTGGTACTCTAGATGTCGAGCTACGGATCCTAATGATCCACTATGGGATCTTGAGGTCTCTGCCGACGAGCTCCTGCTGACCGAGCTCTGGCACACTCGTGTCTCGATGGGACCCCAGGAGGAGGACCCATACTACGTCCTCTCTCGTGCATCAAATCTACGAGGAGGTTGGTAAGGTGGGCGGGTCTCTGCCGCCTTCTTTGTGGTGGCCTAAATGAAGCTTGCCTCGAACTTTGTCCACCCCGTGGAGGAGGAAGCCGACCCCTTTGACCTAACATCGTGCATCTGCTGGATACGGTTCGAACTCGTCTCTAGCCCGTTGTGTTTTTCCCCATGTCTCCTCTCTGCAATATAGGCCTTCTCCACGGCCTCTGCTAATGTCTCGTGGGCGGTGAATGCGTACACGCCACCCAAGTCTAAATTCAGGCCCCGGATGAACTCCGTGAATCCGCACTGCTCATCTACATATAGTCAACGCATCGAGTAGGTCCAAAAATCGACTCTCATACTCGGCCATCTGTCATCGATGCTGCCGACGAGGTCATGAAACTCATCTATCCGCTGCTGTATAAATCTCCTGGGTAAATACCTGCTCCTGAAACGCTCCTCAAATAACTCCCAGGTAACCGTCTCTGAGTCAACATGGAGCTTTTGCTCCTCGGTCCTCCACCAGAGCCCTACTCCATCCCTCAGAAGATGAATCGCAACACGAGATTTCGTGTTGCTAGTACAAGGACAGAGCTTGAAGCATCCGCTCAAGCTCACCAACCAAAGCCTCGCACTGAAAACCACATGTATCACCCGAATAGTGAGATGGCACAGCTTCAGGATCTCCCTGATATGGTCTGCAGCTGATGTATGACGAATCTTAGGTCTATCTGTGAGTTCCTCTCTCTCAGGCTCCGAGACTGCCCCTATGTCACGAGATCCTCGTCCCCATGTCCTCTCTGTGGTGACTCGCCTAGCCGACTCGCACGGAAGTTCTACGCCCTATGCCCTTCGCTATGTCGAGGGGATGCACGGGCATCTGCGATGGCCCCAAACTATGTCTGCAATTCGCCCTCCCAAGGGCTCTCGCGTGTAAGGGCATTAACATCCCTGGAGTGTCCGCAAGCTCGAGGTAGAATGGCTACTACACGACTGCTCCGGTGGTGGTATATCTAGGTCTATATGAAGAGACCCCTCGCCTAATCCGCGCCTCCTGCATAGATCAAGGCGAGAGTTAGTTCATTGATCTAGGTTTTGTGCCAATTTTCTAAGTTTGTGTTTCAAATAATTATCAACATTGTGGTTTTATAGATTTTTTAAAAAAATATCAACTAGCACTAGGTTTAACATTCATGTTTTCATGTTTTCTAAGTGTGCCCAAAGGTCCAAGCCTTTGAACCCGGCTCACGATACCAAGTGTAACACCCCGTAGGATCTACTCGCACGAGGCCCAAAATACAACCCAAGTTTAGAGAGGAAAATTATGAAATAATTTTTTTCTTTATTAGGTTCTGATGATAAGAGAACAGTATGAGGCGCAGAGATGTTTATCGATCCATAAGATCGCCTCAAAATTCAACTTCGATCAGTATCTTCGTTTCTTTCCCAACAAGGTTCTAAAGTTTTATTTAAGAGACTTCATTAGCCTTCCAACATGACTCCATTAATCCCGGTTGGATTAAATTATTTAAAGACCCTTAATTAAATATTAAAATTTAATAATGCAAAGACCTAAAGTCTTGTAGTCCAAGGTCATACAAATAAAATAGTTAATTACTTGCTTAGAGGGTCAAGTGTGCACAACTTTTGCTAAATTCTCCCCCCTTTTTATTTCTATTTATCTTTTTAATTCCCACCAAAAGAAACCCATCACTTAAGTGGTGTAGGATATATCCTCCACCATTGGATCTATTATTTCCCCACCCTTAGATCTAGGTTGGGCAAGGAAACCCTAGAAATCCTTATGGATTGCCTTATGTTTTTTATCCTTTTATTTAATTTCCTTTCTACACCCAAAGCTCTCATTTCATTTTTTTATTTACTTGCAGGTTAAGGGAGAAGGAGGAAGGAGGTCATGATATGGAGGCCATTTCAGCCATGGAAGCTTAACTAAATCTATCTTCAGACTTAGAGCTTTAATGGATGGATTTTTTGAAGGATCTCGCCTTTGGTTTTGGTCTGTTTGGTTACCCAAACCACGGGCACACGAATTATGAATGTGTGTGTGTGTATATATATATAGAGAAATAATATATATATATGGTCGTGTAAAGATGTAAAATTACCGTGGAGGGGCCGAATACACTGTCAGCATGCATTTGCGCATGTAATGGCCGTTTTTTTTTGTTATTTTAGTTTTCTTTGTATAAAGAGCAGAGAAGCAGTGTAAATGGGGGGGAGCCGATCCATCCCCACCCCATATGGTATATGGGTTGGGGGTGGGGTCGGCGCCTCCCCTATCTCGTGGTATATTTTTTGATTATGGTATAGCAGAGGCCACGGCTTGCGCACAGCCTTGGAGGTATTTGTTTTGTTTCAAAACCATTTTAATTTAATCATTATTTCTTTTATTTTTTTATTCGTATATACATATACATATACATACACACACACACACACACACACACACACAAACACACACACATGTGAGAATGGCACAACAAGTTTTTTTTTTTGAAAATAAATAAAAGAAATTTTGATTTGTTAAAATTAATATATTTTAATAATAACTTATCTTATCATTATTAAAATATTTTCATTATTAAGAGTATTAAATATTACCATTTTTATCAAGATAATAATGAACATAGAAGGAAATATTGACAATTTATACACTTGTTTTAATCCTCTTTTCTCTTACGTTTTGATAATTGTTGCATATAAGGTAGAAACAAGTAATATTTCATTTCTTTAACCAATGTTGAAATGATTTGCAATGAGATCCAAATAAGAAACTCTTACTACAATTTAATATTTAGTCTACTTGTTGTCCAAAGTAGAAGTAATTGTGTTTCAAATTTCTATCTATCAACAAGAAGGAAGCTAGCTTTTACTACACATATCATTTGATTAATACAATGAAATAAAACCAACATTTCACAAGAAGGTATTTACAACCAATCTCCCTATTAGTATATTCACAAGATTATCACAAGCCTTTTTGTACATATCATTTCTTTATTTCCTTACAATCTTTTCAATAATGTAACCATCTTGCAAGTAAAATTTGCATTCAACCATGTGACTTTTGGTGCAATATAGATTACAATGTCCTTTATTTTTGAAGTGAACACAAGATGATACAACTTTCTTTCACATACAAATTTACAACAAAATAATGTATATAAGGGAAATGGAAAGAGTCTTCACAAACTCAAAGGTGTTCTTCATCCATGCTCCAAGTTCCAAGTAGCTCAAATCACAACCAAGATAGGGGGAGAGGCAACACTCTCCTCCCAACCAAAAACTCAATGGCGAAGAGAAGCAATCTCCTCCATTGACCCCGAGCCCCAAACACAACACAATGAAAGGGTGGTCTCCAACTCAAGGCAACAACACTTGCTTCCACAATACAATTTCTTCACAACATTAAAGGATAAAATAAAAGAAACAAAAGGACACACAAATAACACAAAACATTTCACAACAAGGCTTTCATCCAAGCCAACAAGAGAAGGAACTATGGGAAAGTTTTCCTTATGCCTCGCCATTGAAATGAGATGCCCATCCAACCCTCCACAATAAAACTCAAGCCCCTATGACTCTTATGCCTCCCTCAAGTACCCCTTTTTCCTCCCAAACTCTTATACCTCCCTCCTCTTATGGCTCCTCAAGGACAAGGTAAGAATGTGAACATTCTTACCCAAGATGGGCATCCCTCTCAAACTCCCTCCACAATTTCCTATTCTACTCTTATGCCTCCTTATGAGTTTTCCCATAGACCTCTCCTACACTACACCTTAAGCATTCTATCCATTTTTCCACAATGCACAAAAGTAAACATACATTTTCTACAAATTTAAGCATAGAAGCAATAACAATAATAAAGCAAAAGGGAGAAGGTTTCCTACCTCTCCATTGGAGAAGCCTAAACCAAGAAGCTTTGACCAAGCTCCCTCCAAAACAATCCAAGCATGCAAGTCCAAGCTCCTCTTTCTTTCTCCCAATTCTTTCCTCCAATATAAAAAAGAACTCTTTAACAAAAACCTCCAACCCCTCAACAAGAGAGGAAATTTCCATAAATAGACAATGATAGCAGGTGAATGATGTGGAACAAGACAAAATAATATTCAATGTATTCCAATGTCTCGTGATTACAAAGAAGAGAAGAGAGCCTTATAAAGGTCGGGTGGAGGGTGACTTTATAATCTGTCCACCATAACAATGTATTAAATATTAAACAATATTAAACTAATGCTAACATTCCCCCCCTTAATACATTGTTCCTACAAACATACATTTCCTGATAATAGGTCCCCCCCTTAAAGAGAACACTGCAAAGAGGGTCTTCACACGAGCATGTGCCTACATGGTCTCACATGGTTTTTCTAAGGTTGACCAGAAACCTAGAGGGACAGGAACACTTTCCGATTGTTCACCTCAGTGGTTTTACAGGATTACCATGAACCAAGAGGATTTTACCTCGGTGGTTTTACAGGCATACCACGAACCCAAGAGGATGATACCTCGGTGGTTTTACAGGATTACCACGAACCCAGGGCAAGTACCATGTGCTGCTTTTAGTGCTTTTATGTTCCCCACGACGCTCTTCAATTAGAAGGTCCCAAATAGGAAATTCCGTATCATCTGTACTTTATTGAACAACAAAACAACAACCAACACAAAACTGAAATAAACAAACCAAAATTGAGGAATTGGTCCTCAATACCTTATTCTCGCCACAATCTTTGTCGGCGGCCTCGTCGCTCGTGGCTTGCAAGAGGTCGTTGGATTTCCTCCAGCCTCCGTTATCCTCCGTCCTCCTGTATAGATGCTCTGCTACTTACTTCACTATGGTTACCGTGATAACCTCTCCTCCCTCGTCATACATAGTTTTTACAAGATCCATTATTCTTGCTATTGAGTCTCTTTTGTAAACATCTTTCCAAGTAGCATTCTCAACCTCAGTTGCATTAAGGATTTTAACAATCTCGATTGAATGTGCATGTGCTAAATTAGAATAGTTTAATGCCGACTTAAAAAATGCATTTTCTTGATGAATGAGAATTTTTAGAGGGTTTAGTTCTGAGACCTCCCTAGACATCATACAAGCAATTTTCCTCACAAATCCTCCAATGGAAACCATCTTGATTCTGCCATGGGAATGATAAGTTCTTCTCCGTTGCTTTTGTTCTTGGTTCATATGGTGCATCAACATCAAGTCCGTTAACCTCATGCATTGCTTTATTCCAATTTAAATCCATCTACTATACTTCATAAAATTTGATTCATTCCAATCACATAAATCCTTCAACACATATTCACTTGGCAACAAAGGCATATAAATAAATGAAAACAGTTATGAGTAACCGGTGCGTGAAACGGTTATGCAAATACCTTCCTCTTTCTCCTGCTGCGTGTCAGCCTTGTCTGTATTTTCTTTGACTTGGTTAGCAAGAAAATTCCAAACCACATGACTCAATAAACATCTGAGGGGATCGAAAAACCAGAGAGTAGAGTCGTGCCATTCCAAAAATGTAAGACCTGACACAGGTCGTTGCCTTGCTCTGCGCGGTGGTCAGACACTTCCTGTCATTGCGCTGCTGGACGCGGACATGAACATACGCCTCCCCACTGAAATCTTCAGATTCTGTCTCCTTGAACGGATCAAAAGGGCTGAGAAATATTTGTCACAACTGGATGTACATGATAACACGTGGATCTTATGCTCAACCTGTAGCAGACAGTGAGGGGTTACAGAAAGCAAAGGAATCTCTCTCCCAAAAGAGAAGACAAGTATGGCTCCACACGGTGTTGAAACAGCCTTCCCTCTAGCGCCGATACCAATGATAGCAGAAGACAGAACAAGACAAAATAATATTCAATGTATTCCAATGTCTGTGATTACAAAGAAGAGAGCAGAGCCTTATAAAGGCTGCGGGTGGAGGGTGACAGTTATAACTGTCCACCATAACAATGTATTAAATATTAAACAATATTAAACTAATGCTATGCACAAAAGGGAAGGGTGAGGATGATGTGGCTCCATGTAGGATGCCACATCACACATCCTCAAACCACCTCCCATAGTCAACTCAACTCCCAAAACACAATAAATGGGTGGTTGGGTTGAATGACATCTTTTTTCCACATCCATCCCTTCCCATGTGTCTTAAGGCACAATTAAATGCAAATGGAAGAAAAGTGCACTCCAAAGTCACATTTCCCTTCCCAAAACAATAAATAATCCCTTTTTGGCTTCCCAACCCATAGATATGGTTGGTAAGGGGTTTTGGGAAGTGTGGGACATGTTCAACTTGTCCCACAAGTCCCCCAAAATTGCCCTAAATCTCAAATTCGAGATTCAAAGGATTTGGAGTGGTCAACACTCAAAACAAGCATTCAATACAAGAGGAAAACACAAGGCTCAAGGAGCCAACCATCAAAATTAATTACACCTACTAGACTTCCCTCCAAAACTTAAAAATTAAACAAGATGTTAAATTAATCTAAACATACTTAGCAAAAGTAATAAAAAAAAACATCACAAATGAAATCATCTACTAAAGTAAGTTAAAACAAGTAAATAAAATTCTTAACCCCTTGGTCACATTAGAAAATTTCCCCCTCATGGAATTTTTTTTTTTTTTTTTTTTAACAACATTAAAAAAAAAAAAAAAAACAAAAGTAACACAATACAATTCACTAGTTGCCTTGACGACCAAATGTTGTAACCACCCGACATCCTGTTGTGTTTGGTTCCCAATCCCCCTTTAGGTTGTGATCATGTTGTGTTTCCTGCAAAATACAAAATACCTCCTTCGGCCTTGCGGCCATGTTAAAATGTCCAAAATAACCATATGCATGAAATTTATTAACATCTATATGTAATTCAATTATCCATTATTTCAAGGTTTAAATCACAACTTAATTATGCATTCCATCATTATCCAAAGTTATAGTAATGTAAATTCAACAACTACATTCTACTTATCATGGCGAAGCAATCCAATGTTAGAACACATGCAATACATCCATATAAAAATAATATCGGTATCCAATAGTCTATCCATGAGTCAGTGTAGATCATACTGAAAACAAAATCCAATCATAACCCAAATGCATCTACTCACAAAACATCATGCTAATCAACGTAAGTATAAGTCATGTCCATATCCAAAAGTCTGCATAACTCAAAATGATAGTCAACTAAGTGTCATAGGGAAGTGGGCATTACACACACGCATGCACACACATAATTACAAGGATGGTGATAATAACTACATTATTATCCACCAAAATGAATAAGAGGAATAAATAATCATAAGTCGAGGATGGTGTTCGATGCTCGGAGAGGTAATAGTGACCTTGCGTAGGCTATGCCAACAACCGAGAAGCTAATTTGCGCACTGATAGGAGTTTGAGTCTTCTCATATGACTTATGAAAATCATGCATGGGATCCAATACCTCCCAATTTGTTCGAGAAAAGGTGAAATACACTCTCGTATCTCCGACGAGCCAGTGTTGAGGGGAACCCACACCTCACCTATTGGGTGCAACGAAGCGGGGCATTACAAAATGTTTACATTAGGGAATGACTATAGTGGATATCTCACAATGAATTGTGTTTTCATTTAGGTGTTATTCCTTGAACACTCGTGTTCCATGGCTAGTAATAAATAGTGATACACATTTTTAATGGTCTAAAATCAATTACATTCTAATTTCACATTTACAAATGATTGGTATTAGACAATTAGGAATTTATGCAAAAAAGTGGTTGTTGAGTCAATATGGGGTTTACAATTTACCTTTAAGTCCCTTTCTTACTTTTTGCTACAAATATTAATGCATATAACATAATTGTCTCTATGCTCCAAGTTTCATAAGTTAGATTGTGGGGTTTGATTTTTCTCTTGTGGTTGTTTGATCAAATCTTCATCCCCATTTGTATATATAATCTGCATCTTTTATTTGTTGTTTGGTATTAGGCTGCAAAATTGGCACCTCATTTATTCTATGGAAACATTATATTGTAGTGCAAGTATTATATGAAGATGGGGTATTTATGAATTGATTCAAACAAAAAATGCATTCTCATTTCTCTTAGCAAGTTCCCAAATATAGTAAAATCCATTTGCTAATAATGGGTGTAAATATCACATCTGGGAGTTGTGTCTAAAAGAATAATGACACATCCTTTCCATACTGATGAGCAGAATTCAAAAATACATTAGCCTTCCATACGATTTTGAAGCTACCAAAAATTTAAACCCTTCTGGTTTTTGTAAGAGTGGTTTGAGATTTGATTAGCTTGTTGTCTTTATAAGGTGTCGAGAAAAGAGATTAACGTGATTTGGTTCTCACAATCAGTTCCAATATTAGCTTGACTTGTGACCATACATACATCTTGGTTATCTTGGATGGCTTGCTTGTCTCATGCAATCGAGAGCCTAAACAGCTATTAGTCTTTACTTTGAAAAAAATCATTCAAATACATTTCAACCTATTTGGCTCGTATTCTCAATGATTTTCATCTTGTCATGTACAATAATTTCTTGTAGTGATATGGGAAATTGAAGACATATTTTGCAATGTTGAAACATATAACATTTATGTTTGTTTGGAATCCTAAGTATGGATTAATGAAGAGATATTTTTGGCATGTGAATCCACCACGAAGTTTCTTTTGCATTTTTCCAACATAAATGATCAACCATCTCCGTCATTAGCCTATTGACATGTCCATTGTGCATTTTGGTGCAACTGCTAGTTACTCAATTCTTATTTTATACACGTGAAAAGATAAGAAATCAGAGAAATGGTGTTGGTGTGCCGTTTGTAGTTCACTTTGTGTGAAATGGTTGGTAAAAGATAACAGCACAAACATACACGTGAATATATTAACCTAAGGAAAGAAGATTACAGGACATTGACACGAGACTTACAATCAGGTGAATGAAAATGACGAGGAGAAGTTAAAGAGAATCGCATAGAGTGGGCTTGAAAGAGAGTGTGTCTGGGCATTATTGTAAAGGATATGGAAGTTTTGCTGTTGTATGTTGCCAAAAATTGAAGGATTCCCTGAAGGTTCACCCAGCATGGTGAGGCACAAGAGATCGGAAGATGCCTGAATGAAAAAGTTGTCTGCAGGGAGCTCGTAATCCACACCGCCTTTGAAGTTGAAGGTGAGGGAAGGCAAGGACACCTTACCTGAGGTTTGGTAGCACAGATCCAACCCCACTGAAGAGCCGTCTGCAGGAGTGAGATCAATGGCTGATTGAATGGTGTCTTTAAGAGGAGAGTAAGCGGCCTCGTCCAAAATTGTAACTGTGCTTCTGGAGTCAATGTTCATGCCTCCGCTGCCATCCGATTGCAGGTCAAAAGTTCCAGCAGGAATATCTACAGCTGCCATCGAGGGTGATTCCTGTAATGGGAATGTACCAGAAAGTGGGAATGACACTGCTCTTAATGAGCGGGATAGACTTGGCTCCTCCACTCAAGGAAGCGCCCTGTCCGAAAAAGAGCGGGCTGGTTTGTGAAGAAGAATCCGTGATGGACAAGAGGCAGTAAGAGAATTTGTTGTCTACCTTGGAGCCCAACTGTGAGATGAGTGAGAGAGCACCTCTTCCCAATCCCACAAGACCTCCGCCCTGAGAGAATCCTTGTCCTTCGTTGTCATGTCCACACCCAAAACCAATGCCCGCAACCTTGCTGCCACTCCCTATAGATAATGTCTCCGAAGACAGCACACCGCTGGTAAAGGAACCATCGCCGTACTGATACAAAAAGCTACAACCTGGATTGCATCCAGTTTGTGTATCCCCCAAAGCATCACAAAGAGAATCAGTGCAGGGAATCGTGGAATATGTGGAGGATTTGGAAGGGTCGAAGATTGGCATGGGTTGGTTGAAGCAGTCCTCGCAAGGCTTGCACTGAGTCCATATCAGGTCGCTCCCCGTGTCCACAATGGCTTCAAAGCTTACAGTGGGAGTTCCCACTGCAACTTTCATCAGAAATTCTCCATCTCCCACTTGAACTGGCGTCTCAGCGTCTAGCTGTATAGACTTAGACTTGGTTACCTGCTGCTTCACAAATGCTTCTATTTTCCTCACTCATCTCTTACTTCGGTACACTGCAGACTGCAATCGCTCAGAAAAACTCAACTCTACCTCACTCTCTGATCTGCGCGTCATATTCACCCTTATCACCCCCACATTTTCGTTATGAACATCAGTACCTCTCCGCGAAGCATAAGCACCAAATAGTCTATCGGAAGAAGATGATATGACTGGAATTATGCATATCATGGCCACAAAGGCCAACAGCTTTGAACAGCTTAACCATTCCATTTTCCTGTTTGCTCAACCCAACGATAAAAACTGAGTCTCTTCTACACCGCTGCAAACTGTCTTGTATATTAATCTACTGGATTGAATAGGATATATATACAGTATGCGAGAAGGAGAGCCTTTTACTCCTCCCTCACTGTAAATGCGGTGCACACGGAAACTAATTCACTCTACTTTCAACTGGTTCTCCCTCTTGTCCTACTTACTCTGCTTATCATTATCATTACCGTTATCACACGGTGACATGACAAGCAATGGAGATACAAACAGGATCAACTTACTACTTTCCTCCTCATTTCTTATTTGTAAAATTTCACCATCTTCGTATATGATAGAAACAGGATATATCAATCCGCTGCTGTCTTTCTCACAATGAAAATTCGCGAGCTGCAACCAAAAATATTGACGCCATCGCTGTTTAAGTTTAATCCTTAATTTTCTTGACACTATATCTCGTTGAACTTCAATGATTAATTTTTTTTTTTAATAATTTGTTTTCTTCTTCTTATGAATTACTTCAACAATCGTACTTCAATTATTAGTTTAAAAATCTTTAAAACTTGCTTTCTAATTTAAATTATCTAAATTTCGGATTGCAATTAAAATGATGGAAAGACATTTAGATTTTTTATTTTTACGACTGGTTAAATATTTTAAATATTTCACTCAGATTTTCATGAATAATTAAATATTTAAAACCATTTAAAAGACTTCATTAATAGTTATGATTTATTTTATTGACTTTAGATATAGGATATCCCGATATTAGATATTGAAATATGATTTAATATGTATTTTTTATATGTTGTTTGGTATCGGGATTGAAAATGGGTACCTCCTTTTATTCTATGGAAACATTCTTTTCTTGTAGTCTTACATTAGTATAACACTATTTGAAGATGGGGTTGTTCTTAATTGATTCAAACAACAAATGCATTCTCATTTCTTTTACAAGTTTGCAAATATAATAAAATTCATTTGCTAATCATGGGTGTAAATATAGCATCCGGGAGTTGTGTCTAAAAGAATGACACATCCTTTCCATTCTCGATTGAGTAAGTAGTACTTATTGAGTAGAATTCAAAATTACATTACCCTTCCATTTGATTTTGTAGATACCATCAATTTAAACCTTATTGGTTTTGATAAGAGTGGTTTGATATTTGATTAGTCTGTTGTCTTTATAAGGTGTCACAAAAATATAATTAATAATGATTTGGTTCTCATAATTAGTTCTAATACTTCTTGGCATTGCTTTGTGTTTGTCAGGAAACTATAGACTTTGCAACAATGAATAAACAAAATTTTGAATAATAATACAACAATTTACAGAGACAGTGATAAATGAAATATATAAAATACCAAACATGCAAGAGATGAACACCAGATTTACGTTGTAAAACCCCAATTACGTGCCTAGGAATAGGGAAACATCCACGGTGTAATATATCAAGCTTTTATTAACTCAAGATGAACAAATTACCTGCAAACTCATTATAAGCAACTTTGGATCACCACAAAAATAATTACACCTAATTGGCAAAGTATAGTTTGGATTCCTCATCCTATGGCGGGACCCAACTTTGATGCTGTGGTGGCTCTGTTGGTACTACCCCTCCTACTCCTGCCAAAAAGGCCAAGACCACCTCTAGAATAGTATCTGATGCTCAGGGCCAGCAATTCCTGGAGATAGCCAAGCCCAAAGTAGACAAGCCAAAGCATGATTTGCAAGCATCTGATCTTGAGCTCTCGAGGATCCCTATGGGAGAGTCCACCCCTGAAGGTGAGATTCAAAATCTCCAAGAAACAGTCACCAGGGTCATTGGGAGAGTGGAGAAAGGGCAACAAACCATAGAGCAGCTGGAGGAGTAGGCTCAGGTTCTTACAAGTTTCATCAAGTCACTGTTGTCCAAGGATAAAGTTTTAGATCCTACCCCACTGACTACTCTTCCACCACCTGTGATTCTCAGCCAAGATGAAGTGCAGAGTATCAAAGATATACACAAGTATTCCATCTATGGAAGGGCTATGGAGGCCATGGTGGATGATATGCTTGTTGCAGGGTTGAATTTCATTAGTGAAGCCTTCAAACTCAATGAGAAGGTGAATAATCTGCAATGAAACTCTCCTCCACTATTGGAAATATAGATAAAGAGCTCAAACTGGAGTAGCCAGATTAGTAGACCTTCACCTTATGGGACAGGTGATGAGAATATTTTAATGGCAAGCAAAGTCTTCGATGATGCGAAAGATAACTTGTCAAAATCATGGGTATACAGTGTGGAATGGAAAATCAAGGTGCTGGAAGAAGCTTTGGGAGAATTGAGAAATAGCTGGCAGAAGGGTGAGGCTTTCAAGACTTTGGTTGCATCTGTCTTCAAGGATATACATTGCCATCTCAATGATGAGACCTCTGGTATGCCCCTCTCTTTACAAGAAATAAAAGCTCAGTTCAAAGCTTTTGTCAAAGATAACTTGTTCAAAGAGGATTCTATTTCCAAGGAAAAGATGAAGGAGATCTGCTCTCTCTAGTCTACTATTGAAGAAGAAAATAAAGATCATCATACACACGTCGAATTCGACAAAGAGATGGAGAAATGCCTTTGATTTTGGACCCCATCCCATTTGCAACACACATCGGTCCCTCGTGGCAGAGACATAGTAGAGGCATTGAAAAGATTCAGACAGCAGATTCTAAAATCAGTGTGCCCCTCTCAATCATGAACACCTGTCTTCTTCTCCTGATTTTTCACCCTTCTTTCTTTCCTTATCTCGATTTATTGTAGTTAGTTGGGGTTTTGCATTAAGCAGCCCTTTAACAAAGCATTATTTTAAATAAGTAGTTACCAAGGGTAATTGATTTGTAAACTATATAATATCCTCTCCTCGCCATTTTTGAGGAGGAAAAACTTGGCTTATTTATGAAAGTGTAGTAAATAATATAACAATCAATACAAAAGGATTCTCTTTCTTTGTTCATATGATTCCTTTATTTCACAACTATCTGTTAAATATTATTAGATCATTTGTTTGCATAATACCAAGAAGCTTTGTATTCTTGTAAATGTTATTTATGGAACTGTGTGTCCCTCCAAATAGCATCTTAGTAACTCAAATATAAATGGTCCAATTCCAATTAATTGTATTCTGGCATGCATAAGGAATTATTTTGTCAGCTATAATTCTTGAAAATGCTTTTCTGCTCATTTCTTTGTCTTCATTCTTCTATGCTTTTGTGATTGATAATCTATTTCATTTCACAAAGCTTTCATGATACCCAAGTTCCTTCTCAAAGTTATGCGTTGTACATTTGTAAATAAGTTTTGCTTTTAAATAAGGGAACCTCTCCCATTAAAGAGGAGGGACTTCTTGTCCCCTGACTGTTGCTCTCATTAGGATCCTCTTTTGATGACCAACACTCATCGAGGAAAATTATCTTCTAAGGGGAGGGAGATGTAATTCTAGACTTCCACCTCTTCCATTAATTATGGTTTGCATTTCAAACCATATTATAAAAACTAAAATAAAGAAAAGGCAATAAATTAGATCCTCATAATGAGGAAAGGGATTTGGAGTGTGTTAGGTCCTAGAGGCATGCTTTAGGCATGGGTCTCTTCACGGGACAACTAAAACCTTTCACCATATTCAAAAAAATAGGTCTCAAATATGAATAGTTCACCATATCTAGTGTACTTCCATCTTGTGCCAAAAATAGATGTTCTAGTTTTGGCGTGGACATCTTTTAAAGCAATAAAAAGAAGGGATTTTGGCATATTTGTTTACAGATGTGAATTCTTGATAGCAATAAATGCAAATTGAAGGTCTTAATAGGTGTTGGTACCCAAATTTGTTCTCCTTTTCTGTCTGAGCAGCATCAGAAATATGGCATGAAGCTTGAAGTCAAATAGATCATGATGTGTGTCATTTTATAGTCAAGGATGTGATCTAACTGGCACTTAGATTGGTGGAGAGATGGATAGCACCTTGAAAGGATCTGATCTGACCCTCACTATTCTTGGTTGTGCCTTTCAACCAAGGTAAGAGAACCTATATTGTAACCCCCAAATGGTGAAGGAGATGAAGATATCCCTCAATTTATGCAAGTAGTATGAAAAGGCCTTGGGAAAATATGATCAACACTCCAAATCTGACTTTCACAAGTTGTCACTCCCAGATTATGGAGATATTTTCAATGCAAGGCAAGGGTTACTGAAGACATTGTATAATCCTTATTTTCCTTCTCCATTTTTGTGAATGGATTGTATTCTTTTATTGATACACAATGCAGATGCAGGGGTAGTATGGGTAGGATTAGTTTGTTTGAATGAAATTTTTGGTGGGGTATTGATGAGACAAAATAAGATATATTAGATCTTTGACAACCTCTACAATACTCGAAACAACTATCAGATAAAATGCTTCAAATAATCAGGACATTCTTTCATCTAATAGAGGCATAAATGGAAGCCCAAGTAGTACTCTTCACATAATCTTTGAGAATTCACCACAAAATATTGAAGTAAAGAACTCAAATAAACACAAAAATCCATGATCAAACCATGCCTAAGGTACCCTCAAAGGCTTACAAGCAATCTTTGCAGTCAAGGAAGGTCAAGTGATTTTGAATTTGTTTATCTCTTTATCAGATGAAGGCTCTTTTGAACATGAGATTGCAAATGCCACTAAACTATCAACAAGAAATGGAGATTCTATGTGATTTCTAAATAATTTCAATGCAAGATTGCAACAAGAACAATGAAAACTATTTGTAGGCATTTAAAAATGATAACAAACATCATATTGCCTAGAAAAACACAAATTAACTCAAAAGCTTGTTAGATTCATCAGCAAGGGAGAGTTTCATGAACAATCTCAGAGTTGTGTGATGGCTATATACTTGTAACTAACTCATATACATGAAGATCAACATAGAAGAAATTATCCCATTTCTTTGGTGGGTTTATCAGAAGACAAGCCTTTCTTTAGAATCCCACGGGCATACGAGAGGTAGTTTTAATTTCAAGGTGTTTGTTATTGGCCACGGGCTTTCGGGCCAAAAATTTACTTTAACTTTATTGTGAAAAAGGGAAAAAAATCCCCTTTTCCCTCTTCCGACCCACTCTGCGCCATTGTGATGCCACATGTCCACTCTCAATTGGCTATGGGGTTTTGGGCCAAGTTTTGACTTTTAAATTTTTACAAAATAAAGTCTAAAAATTCCAAGTGAATCCAACCACCCGCCAACCCGCTACATTGCCACTAGCTCCCGAGGATGAATTTGATGGGCAAATGATGCCCCATATGACCATCAAAACACAAAGGAAAATTGAAAAGGATGGCAAATTTTTGATTTTAAATCAACTGAAGCATGATTTCCGAACATTTTCGACCTTGGGATTGGATTTTCAAATACAAACAAGTATGAATTGATCAATTTCAATTTTTCCACAATCTGGCAAAGGGAAAAAATGACACAGCCCACAAAATTGGAAGAACTAGGGCACAGAAAAGGGCAAACTTGGAATATTCCTTCAAATTAGGGCAAAACAACAAGTTTGTGAGCATTTTAAAGAATTCAACTGGAGGGGAAGAAATTTAGACCATTAATTCAAAGGGTAAAATGTTTTTGAGTAGATATAGATTTGAAAATTTTAGGGCAACATGGTGCAAGCTTAAAAATGGCACCAACATCAGCTCTTGCTTGGGGATGAGCACTCCCAGTGAGTGCCACAAGGACAAATCATAGACCAAGTGCCAAAATATCCATTGGGAAAAGGATTCACGAGCCAAAATCACCAAAAACCAACTGAGAACCTAACAAAAATGGCTGCAACACAGCAAGGCAAACCACAAAACTGAAAAAACACCAAAAACAAAGCAAAAACCAAACAAGATACAATGTATAAGCTGTGCATACCTTGAATTTGGGGATTAGTCCAATAAATTCTTTAGATGCTCGCCATTAATAGGTAATTCAAGCAATTCCCCATCTAAATATTTGAGAAAAAAGGTATGTTTGACCAATTATGATATCAATGGAGTAAGGGCCCATCCACAATGCATAAAATTTTCCATGCTTGCCCTTGTCTTCATGCCTACTATCCCACAATAAGAACATATCTCCAACATTGAAGGCTCTAGGAGTGACCTTCTTGTCAAACAATGTCTTCAATTTTTCCCTAAATCTGACATTCCTTTGATGGGATGCTCTTCTCTCCTCATCAAGCTCATTAATATGATTAATCCTTGATTCATATGGGCCAAGCTCTTGATCTTCCAACTGTTGGTAAAACTGAAATGAAGATAATTACATGTGCAAGGGCAGAAAATCCTGAGTTCCATACACCAATTCAAATGGGCTTTTGCTAGTAGATCTTTTAGGAGTTATCCTATCAGCCCAAACTGCAAATTTCAATTGTTCACCCCATTTCTTCTTGTTTTGCTCCAAGGTTCTTCTAATGATCTTCAACAAATTCTTATTGCTAGACTTAGCTTGTCCATTCCCTCGGGGGTTATAGTTTGAATAATAAGCCGATTGATTCCATATTCATTACACATTGCCATTAAAGGTTTGGCTCTAAAGCACATGGAATTATCGGCTACAATCTTGACTGGGACTTAAAATCTAAATATGATTTGATTCAACAAGAAGTCAATAAGTATTTGGTGTGTTGCTTTCTTGGTGGGGATTGCCTCTACCCACTTTGTAAAGTAATTAGTGGCTACAAGGATCCACTTATTCTCATCACTAAAAGGATTTGAAATCTCACCAGTGAACTAGTCCATCCCCCATTTCTTGAAAGGAGCTTAAATTGATATAGGCTGCAAAGGAAGGGAGCCTGAAACTTTTAGTCTTCCAGAGAAACTTAGACAACTATCACATTTTCTAACCAGCTGGGCTGCATCTTTGAAGAGAGTAGGCCACCAATAACTAGTTCTCAAAATCTTATGTGCTATTACTCTTCCGTAAAAGTGTCCTCCACAAACTCTCTTAGTGGTCTATCATAACACCATCCTTTCGACACAATGTGACCAAGCGGCTTGGCCTTTTGCATGCAAAAATGACACTTCTTTGGATTAAGATAAATTCCATACTCCCTAAATCTGATCAACATCTTCTTTAAGTGCTATAAATGATCACCTCTCTTCCTTGAAAACACTGTCACATCATCTTGGTAATTTGCAATGAACTAATTTATGTAACCAACAAAAGCAACATCCATTGCTCTTTGAAAAGTGGCACCAACATTCATCAAACCAAAGGGCATCCTAACAAAAACATATGTTTTCCAAGGAGTAGTGAATGTTGTCTTAAGTCTTTTTGATTCTTTGACAACCACTTGATTATATCTGGAGAAACCATCCAATGTAGAAAGCAATTCAGACCCTGTCATAAGATGCAACATATTTTCCATATTTTGCAAGGGATAGTTTTCCTTCATGGATGCTTTGTTTAGATTTATACAATCCACACAAATTCTGATGTCTCTGTTCTTCTTTTGATAGCATTGGGGTTTACAACCCAAGATGAATATCTAGTGGGCTGAATAATACCTCCATCTCTCAACTTCTTTAACTCCTCTTGAATTTTCATGGAGAGAAGTGGATTAATTGGCCTTTTCCTCTATCTGAATGGTTTGGCATTTGTTTCAAGAGGGATCTCATGCTGAAATAAATCTTCTCTATATGCTTTCAGCTCTGAATATGACCATGCAAGACAGTCCTGATATTTCTTTAATAGCTGAACATAAGACTGTTTCTCCTCTTTGTTTAGACTGTTGCCCAACCAAAATTTTCTTGGTTTTTCCTTTGTTCCCAAGTCATGCTCTTCCACATCCCTTGAGGTAGACATGTTTCTATTTATGATGCAATCAACATTGTTAAAATTTGACTCAAGTGCAACAAGACTTCCGGGAATGGTGTTTGTTTTCAATTAGATGATATCTTTTCCAAACAAAGTCTCTCTTCCTTCAGTCATACACACCATTGGTTCCCAATCAATATGCTGATATACAAAATCACCTTGATTTTTCAAGAACATTTGCACTTGAGAATCATCATCAAACACTTGCCAATGCTTGATGTTGTCAGGGACAACTGGCCTAGTCAACACTTCAACATTATACTCACAATAAGGTGAAATGGTGCAAACTCAAAATCTTGACCCTAACACTACCAACTTTTCAGAAGTAGCATTCAAACTTCTGTCATGGTTTATAATATTGAACCTAAATCAAACATCTCAATTAGATCCCAAACTACATGCTTGATATTGTTTCATCCGCTGATTTTTGTAGCATACAATTTTTTCCTTTGTTTGACAACTAGCTCGAATCTACCTTTGCAATGATTTCCTTCAGACCATACTTCCATGCAATTCTCAGACCCAACAATAAGGCTTCATACTCAGCAATGTTGTTAGTGCATTCAAAATTAAGCTTGAAGGAAAAAACAAATTCTTCCAAGCTAGGAGAAATCAGAATTACACCAGCACCTATTCAAAGTTTGGAGCAAGCTTCATAAAATAGCAAGGTCCAAGGAGAACATACCTGTTCAAGGCACTTTGAATGATCCATTTTGTGTTCTTTTCCATCAGCAAAACCAATGAAATTATCAGCATCAACATCAGAAAACAACACCTCATAGGAAGCATTATTTGGATCCTCAATTAGATGTAACATTTTCTTTTCTCCATAGATCTTGACAAGGCTTCCCTCAATGGGAATAGTAGAAAAAGACATGTCCATTTGGACACTCCCTCCAACACTTGCAGCCCACTTTCTTGACAAAATCATACCCCATTTGGTAGGGCAATCAACAATCACAACATCCAATTTTAAATTCCTCTTGGGATAAGATGCAAGCTGCACAACCAAACCTTTTACACAACCAACTACAAGCACTTCTCCTGAGTCCATAGCAATACACTTTCCATAGGCTTCTGTCACTTTGATATAAAACTCATTCATGACCTCTAGAGACATGACATTACATGATGCACTAGAATCAAACATACAATTGTTAAGTAGCCTATCCTTTATAATCAAAGTTGTGAAAAATGGATCAACATTCAATTAGTAATCAACAAATATGTCCCCAAATATACCTTAGGTGTATCACCAAGATATTCTTTTGGTGGTGGTGTTTCAAGGTCAGCAATGATTTGAGGAGGAGTCTCAACAACATTTACTTTTCTGCCTGGAGTGATCTTCTCTTCCTTCAACCCCAAGTACTCAAATGTTCTCTTCTTATGCTCAGGAATTCTAAGCAACTCAATGATTAGAAAACTCACTTTAATTTGGCTCAATACCTGGGCTATGTCATAGGGAACACTCTTTGGTAGGAAAACATTGGAAGGGAGACAAGAAGATTCATTAAATGGCAAGGGATTCTTGGCAGCTTGGGCATGAGGAGGACTGTAATTTTTGCTTGGGATAGTATAGCTTTTAGCAAGTGTTTCTTTCCTGGGAGCTTCTTTTGGAATGCTTGTGAGCAAGGGTGTTTTAGGTTTGGCTTGAGGCCCAACTCCCTTAACAACTTTGCTTCTAGTATTATACTCTTTCTCTTGACCAACAACAACATTCATTAACAACTGTCTATCTTCCTCCGAAGGGATACCACCATCATATTTCTTAATCATCAATGCTCTTAGGTATTCAAAGTCATTGTTAGGAATTTCAAATGCTTGAACTACATCTACATCATGAGTATGAGAAAGAGAAAGAAGTGGTACCCACTTTATGCAATCCCAAAAGGTTGCAGCAGTCCTTGCACTTATTACCTTCGTAGGTTTTGCTTCTCCTTGTGAGCTTGAAGAACAGTCCACGATGTAAATATCATCATCAATACCATCATCATTATTAACTTAACCTTCTTACTGAGTCTCGCTTCACATGGAGGATGGGGCAGAAAACACCTATCACACCATTCAATATCAACAACTTCTTCAAATAAGCAGCAGAACCCTAGCAGTTAAGGGATCAGGAAACACTCTTCCTTCACGTGCTCGAGGATATCTATTTGTAGATCCAATAGGCCCTTTACCTTTGTCACCAAACCTCTACTCATTCCTATGGTGATTGCCAAATCTATCTTGTAATTCTACCTAGGTGACCTTGTGAAGTCTCCGCCCAATTCCCCTTCTCGGCTCTATGATCTACTACGTGTTAATCTATGATTGGGAACAAATTCGGGCTTATTTTTGACTTTTCCACATTTTTGGAAAATGGAAAATTTTGACCCTTTTCTCTACCCCTCCGCCTTTCAATTTTGGAGTTGACACGTGGCATATGGTGGGTCCCATTGAAATTACACTTCAATTACGCCAATAGCTCCGAGGATGAATTTGATGGGCAAATGACGCCCCATATGACCATCAAAACACAAAAATTCAAAGGATGCCTTAGAATTCGATTTTTCACCAAGGATGGAAAATTTTTGATTTTAAATCAACTGAAGCATGATTTCTGAACATTTTCGACCTTGGGATTTGATTTTCAAATAAAAACAAGTATGAATTGATCAATTTTGATTTTTCCATAATGTGGCAAAGGAGAAAATGACATAGCCCTCAAAATTGGAACAATTAGGGCACGTAAAGGGAAAATTTGGAATATTCCTTCAAATTGGGGCAAAACAACAAGTTTATGAGCATTTTAAAGAATTCAACTGGAGGGGAAGAAATTTAGACCATTAATTCAAAGGGTAAAATGTTTTTGAGTAGATATAGATTTGAAAATTTGAGGGCAACATGATGCAAGCTTAAAAATGGCACCAACATCGGCTCTTGCTTGAGGATGAGCACTCCCAGTGAGTGCCACAAGGACAAAACATAGACCAAGTGCCAAAATATCCATTGGACAAAGGATTCACGAGCCAAAATCACCAAAAACCAACTGAGAACCAGACAAAAATGGCTGCCACACAGCAAGGAAAACCACAAAACTGAAAAAACCCCCAAAACAGAGCAAAAACCAAACACTATACAGTGTATAAGATGTGCATACCTTGAATTTGGGGATTAGTCCAAGAAATGCTTTAGATGCCTGCCCTTAATAGGTAATTCAAGAAATTCCCCATCTAAATCTTTGAGAAAAAGTTATGCTCACCAATTATGATATCAATGGAGTAAGGGCCCATCCACAATGCATCAAATTTTCCATGCGTGCCCTTGTCTTCATGCCTACTATCCCACAATAAGACCATATCTCCAACATTGAAGGCTCTAGGATTGACCTTCTTGTCAAACAATGTCTTCAATTTTTCCCTAAATCGACATTCCTTTGATGGGATGCTCTTCTCTCCTAATCAAGCTCAATAATATGATTAATCCTTAATTCATATGGGCCAAGCTCTTGATCTTCCAATTGTTGGGAAAACTGAAATGAAGATAATTGTAGGTGCAAGTGCAGAAAATCCCGAGTTCCATACACCGATTCAAATGGGCTTTTGCTAGTAGATCTTTTAGGAGTTATCCTATCGACCCAAACTACAAATTTCAATTGTTCAACCCATTTCTTTTTTTTTTTTTCTCCAAGGTTCTTCTAATTATCTTCAACAAATTCTTATTGCTGGACTTAGCTTGTCCATTCCTTGGGGGTTATAGGTTGAAGAATAAGCTAGATTGATTCCATATTCATTACACATTTCCATTAAAGGTTTGGCTCTAAAGCACATGGAATTATCAGCTACAATCTTGACAGGACTTCAAATCTACATATGATTTGATTCAACAAGAAGTGCATAACTATTTGGTGTGTTGATTTCTTGGTGGGGATTGCCTCTACCCACTTTGTAAAGTAATCAATGGCTACAAGGATCCACTTATGGCCAGCACTAAAAGGGTCCGAAATCTCACCAATGAAGTCCATCCCCATTGCTTGAAAGGAGCTTAAATTGATATAGGCTTCAAAGGAAGGGAGCCCGAAGCTTTTAGTCTTCCAGAGAAACTTTGACAACTATCACATTTTCTAACCTAACCAAATTGGTTGCATCTTTGAAGAGAGTAGGCCACCAATAACTAGCTCTCAAAATCTTATGTGTTTTTACTCTTCCAAAAGTGTCCTCCACAAACTCAGCCATGGAAATCAACAACTATCTTGGGAGCTTCATCTTAAGTTATGCATTTCAAAAGGACACCTTCGGGGTTCTTCCAAGCTAGCCCAAGTCTCGTGTTGATATATTTTTGAAAATCTAGCTTGAGGGCTCTTTTCTAATTTTTATTTAATTGACTAGGGCAGCACAGGTGTCTCGAGGTAGAAGATCATATCTTTGTACCACTCAGAACTTACCAACTTTGCAAGCACATTTACCCTTTCTTCCTCTAGTTGATTCACTTCCACACTCTGCAAGTTGCTCTCAACTATGAGCTTAGAAAAACCCAAACCTCTTACTTACCATGTGGTTTGGATGTCCATATCATACTCCTGTAGTTTGTTCACCCATCTACATCTTTTACTTGAGATCTCCATCTCTAATAAGATGTCCTTCAACATGGTGTGGGAAACATAAGTAAAAACTTTTGAGCTCAATATATAAGTCCTAAAAAATTTCGTTGCTTTCACCAAGGCAAATGCTTGTTTTTCCATGATTGTATACTTTAAATCGAAACTTGTAAATCCTTGCTAAAGAAGGAAATAGGCCTATCAACTCCATCTTCATCCTTTTGGAGAAAAATAGATGCAACAATATTTTGAAGCAAAGGAGAAGATTTGGAAAGGCTTCTTGTAATTTGGAGCTGCCAAGACAGGTGCATGTTTGAGTGCCTCTTTGACTCCTTCAAAAGATTGAATGGCAGCCTCCTCCCACTTGATAACTTGGTCCTTATTTAGCATGTTTTTGATTGGAAGAGTAAACTCAACAAAGGTTGAAACAAACCTTCTAATAAAATTAATTTGACCAAAGAAAGATTGGATGCCTTTCTTGGTTCTTGGGATAGTACTTTGTTGATTGCTTCCACTCTCTTAGGGTCTATCATAGCACCATCTTTTGACACAATGTGACCAAGCAGCTTGGCCTTTTGCATGCCAAAATGACAGCTCTTTGGATTAAGAGAAATTCCATACTCCCTACATCTAATCAACATCTTCTCCAAGTGCTATAAATCATCACCTCTCTTCTTTGAAAACATAGTCACATCATCTTGGTAAAAGTGTAATGAACTCATTGATGTAAAAAAAAAGCAACATCCATTTCTCTTTGAAAAGTGGTACCAGCATTTATCAAACAAAAGGGCATCCTAAGAACAACATATGTTCCCAAGGAGTAGTGAATGTTGTCTTAAGTCTTTCGATTCTTTGACAACCACTTGATTATATCTCGGAGAAACCATGCAATGTAGAAAGCAATTCAGACCCTATCATAATATGCAACATATTTTCCATATTTTGCAAGGGATAGTTTTCCTTCATGGATGATTTGTTTATATTTATAAAATCCACACAAATTTTGAACTCTCCGTTCTTCTTTTTGACTAGCACAGGGTTTGCAACCCAAGATGAATATCTAGTGGGCTGAATAATACCTCCATCTCTCAACTTCTTTAACTCCTCTTGCATTTTCATGGAGAGAAGTGGATTAATTGGCCTTTTCCTCTGTCTAAATGGTTTGGAATTTGTTTCGAGAGGGATCTCATGCTGAAATAAATCTTCTCTATATGCTTTCAGCTTTGAATATGACCATGCAAGACAGTCCTGATATTTCTTTAACAGCTGAACATAAGACTGTTTCTCCTCTTTGTTTAGACTACTGCCCAACAAAATTTTTCTTGGTTTGTCCTTTGTTCCCAAGTGATGCTCTTCCACATCCCTTGAAGTAGGCATGTTTCTATTTATGATGCAATCAACATTGTTAAAATTTGACTCAAGTGCAACAAGACCTCTGGGAATGGTGTTTGTTTTCAATTAGATGATATCTTTTCCAAACAAAGTCTCTCTTCCTTCAGTCATACACACCATTGGTTCCCAATCAATATGTTGATATAAAAAATCACCTTTATTTTGCAAGAACCTTTGCACTTGAGAATCATCATCAAACACTTGCCAATGCTTGATGTTGTCAGGGACAACTGGCCTAGTCAACACTTCAACATTATACTCACAATAAGGTAAAATGTCGAAAACTAAAAATCTTGACCCTAACACTACCAACTTGTTAGAAACATCATTCAAAATTTTTTCATGGTGTATAATATTGAACCTGAATCAAACATCTTAATTAGATCCCAAACTACATGCTTATACTCGCTAAATCCGCTAATTTTTTGTAGCATACAATTTTCTTATTTGTTTGACAACTAGCTCCAAATCTCCTTTGTAATGATGTCCTTGACACCATACTTCCATGAAACTCTCAGACCCAACAATAAGGCTTCATACTCAACAATGTTGTTAGTACATTCAAAATTAATCTTGAAGGAAAAAACAAATTCTTCCAAGCTAGGAGAAATTTGAATTACACCAGCACCATTTCCAAATTTGGAGCAAGCTCCATAAAATAGCAAGGTCCAAGGAGAACATACCTATTCAAGGCACTTTTACTGAGCCATTTTGTGTTCTTTTCCATTAGCAAAACCAATGAAATTATCAGCATTAACATCGGCAAACAACACTTCATAGGAAGCATTATTTGGATCCTTAATTAGATGTAACATTTTCTTTTCTCCATAGATCTTGACAAGGATTCCCTCAATGGGAATAATAGTAAAATACATGTCCATTTGGACACTCCCTCCAACACTTGCAGACCACTTTCTTGACAAAAGCATACCCCATTTGGTAGGGAAATCAATAATCACAACATCTAATTTTAAATTCCTCATGGGATAAGATGCAAGCTGCACAACCAAACCTTTTACAAAACCAACTACCGGCACTTCTCTTGAGTCCATAGCAAGTACACTTTCCATAGGCTGCTGTCACTTTGATATCCAACTCATTCATGACTTCTAGAGGCATGACATTACATGATGCACTAAAATAAAACATACAATTGTGAAGTAGCCTATCCTTTATAATCAGAGTTGTGAAAAATGGATCAACATTCAATTGGGAATCAACCAAAGATGTCCCCAAATATACCTTAGGTGTCTCTCCAAGATCTTCTATTGCTGGTGGTGTTTCAAGGTCAGCAATGATTTGAGGAGGAGTCTCAACAACATTTACATTTCTTCCTGGAGTGATCTTCTCTTCCTTCAACCCCAAGTACTCAAATTCTCTCTTCTTATGCTCAGGAATTCTAAGCAACTCAATGATTGGAACACTCACTTTAATTTGGCTCAATACTTGGGCTATGTCATAGGGAACACTCTTTGGTAGGAAAACATTGGAAGGGAGACAAGAAGATTCATTAGATGGCAAGGGATTCTTGGTAGCTTGGGCATGAGGAGGACTATAATTTTTGCTTGGGATAGTATAGCTTTTAGCAAGTGTTTCTTTCCTAGGAGCTTCTTTTGGAATGCTTGTGAGCAAGGGTGTTTTAGGTTTGGCTTGAGGCCCAACTCCCTTAACAACTTTGCTTCTAGTATTATACTCTTTCTCTTGACCCACAACAACATTCATTAACAACTGTCTATCTTCCTCCGATGGGATACCACCATCATATTTCTTAATCATCAATGCTATTAGGTATTCAAAGTCATTGTTAGGAATTTCAAATGCTTGAACTACATCTACATCATGAGTATGAGAAAGAGAAAGAAGTGGTACCCGCTTTATGCAATCCCAAAAGGTTGCAGCAGTCCTTGCACTTATTACCTCCGTAAATGTTGCTCCTCCTTGTGAGCTTGAAGAACAGTCCACCATGTAAATATCATCATCAATACCATCATCATTATTAAATTAACCTTCTTTCTGGTCTTCTTCACATAGAGGATTGGGTAGAATACACCTATCACACCATTCAATATCAACAACTTCTTCAATAGCAGCAACCCTAGTAGTTAAGGGATCAGAAGCACTCTTCCTTCATGTGCTCAAGGATATCTATTTGCAGATCCAACAGTGCCCTTTACCTTTGTCACCAAACCTCTACTCATTCCTATGGTGATTTCCAAATCTATCTTGTGCAGTGCTACCTAGGGTGACCTTGTGAATTCTGCCCAATTCCTTCTCACTCTTGCCAACTTGTATGAGATTTCTTTGATAGCCCCCGCCAAATTTTTCACAACATCTTCTAAATCAACACCTTTGCTAGCTTGAGGTTTTTAAGGGTTTATCAATTTTACACCATCTCTCTTGAGAGGTTTCTAAACAACCTTGATATTTTTTTCAATTTGAAGTGCCATGGTGAAATCTTTTCTTAGATTGGTTGGATTCTTGTCTCTTAGGTAATAGGCCACCTTCTTATCAAATGCATCTTCATATTTGATTAAACAAGATTCATCACAAGGCCTCAAACCAACATGTAACCTTCTCAAAGTTTTGTTAAACCTTGTGTTGAATTCATGGAATGATTCATTATGGTTATTCTTGATATTCTCAAACTTAGATAAAAGAAATCTAGGATCAGTCTTTTCACCATATTGCAACCTAAATGCATTTTTCATTTCAGTCCATGAATCAATAGAAATATCAGGTAGAGCCTTGTACCAATATCTAGCATCCTCTTCTAGTGTATGCACAAAAATTTGACATACACATCCTCAAACTCTATCTCAAAATCTTCCATCCTATTATCAAAAAGTTTAAGATGCTAATCACCAATAATAACATTGTTACCCCTGAATTTTAGCAACCTATTTTTTACATTCTGTGGGATAGCTTTTGGGTAACCATCCATTCCTCTAAACTTTATAGGACCAAAGGTGTTAACAAAAATGGAGGTCTAGGCTGAGCCATATTGTTTGGTGGGGGTGATCTTAGAGGTGAAACAAGCTGATGAGGAGTGAGAGGTCTTTGGGGAATGGGAATGAAAACTTCAAGACAAATCTCTCTTAAGGGCTCTCCTTCTTGATGATCTCTAGAAAATTTAGAAAATACAGGAGAAAATTTAGGAGCAAGCCTTTCAAACGCACAAGAAGGTCCCTCACCTCGATGGGGAATTACAATCAGCAATATGATATGCTCGAATCATATCCACTTGAAGAAGAATTGCAGTCCTCAATAACAGGCTACTCACTTTCAAACTCAACAATAGGGATCTCCTTTCTTGCAGTAAAGTCTCCAACAACCTTCCACACCTTTCTCCCCTCTAGCTCTAAGTTTCTTGAATCTGTAAACAACTTCTTAGAGAATCCTCGATGAAGAGAGATATTCTTCCTCCTAGTTTTGCAGGATTTGCAACACAAAATTAAATGACAAAAAGGTAAGACAACCGGTATTTTCAATATCACATCAAAGCATGGAGTTTCCATTAAGGACTTTCACCTTAGTTGTGAAAATGCACTAAAGTAATCTATGAAATGTTTACTAGCACTTGAAAACTTTGCAAAGCCTTATAAATCAAATCTTCTTCTTCTTAAATCAATCAACCACAATGCAACCAAAGTGTATAAACCTTTGGGAAATGAAAAAGGGTAGACAGAACTTGAAACTTTTGCTTAAAAATTACACATCTGAAGCATAGAATGATATTTTAACAATGTAGCAGCTCAAATACTTGAATACACAAATTCTCAAACTCTTTAAACACTCCACAAACACCAAGAAATTCCAAGGAATACCTGGCAATGGCACCAAAAAAGTGTTGGTACCCAAATTTGTTGTCCTTTCCAGTCTGAGCAGCATCAAAAATATGGCATGAAGCTTAAAGTCAGATAGATCATGATGTGTGTCGGTTTTTAGCCAGGGATGTGATCTAACCGGCACTCGATTCAGTTGGTGGAGAGATGGATAGCACCTCGAAAGGATCTGATCTGACCCTCACTATTCTAGGTTGTGCCTTTCAACCAAGGTAAGAGAACCTATATTGTAACACCCAAATGGTGAAGGGGATGAAGATATCCCTTAATTTATGCAAGTAGTATGAATAGGACTTGGGAAAATATGATCAACACTCCAAATCTGACTTTCACAAGTTGTCACTCCCAGATTATGGAGATATTTTCAATGCAAGGCAAGGGTTACTGAAGACAATGTATAATCCTAATTTGCATTGTGCATTTTTGTGAATGGATTGTATTCTTTTGTTGATACACAATGCATATGCAAGGGTAGTATGGGTAGGATTAGTTTGTTTGAATGAAATTTTTGGTGGGGTATTGATGAGACAAACTGGGATATATTAGATCTTTGATAACCTGTACAATACTCGAAACAAATATCAAATAAAATGCTTCAAATAATCAAGACATTATTTTAACCAGAAGAGGCATAAATGGAAGCCTAGGTAGCACTCTTCACACAATATTTGAGAATTCACCACAAAAATTAAAGTAAAGAAGTCAATTAAACACAAAAATCCATGATCAAACCACCCCTAAGGTACCCCCAAAGGCTTACAAGCAATCTTTGCAGTCAAGGAAGGTCAAGTGATTTCACATTTGTTTATCTCTTTATCAGATGAAGGCTCTTCGAACATGAGATTGCAAATGCCACTAAACTATCAACAAGAAATACAGATTCTATGTGATTTCTAAAGACTTTCAATGCAAGATTGCAACAAGAACAGTGAAAACTATTTACAAGCATTTAAAAATGATAACAAACATCATATTGCCCAGAAAAACATAGATTAACTCAAAATCTTGTTAGATTCATCAGCAGGGGAGAGTTTCATGAAAAATATTAGAGCTGTGTGATGGATATACTTTTTAACCAACTCACATATATGAAGATCCAACACAGAAGAAATTATCTTGTTTCTTTGGTGGGTTTTTAAGAAGATGTGCCTTTTCTTAGAATTTGCTCGTGATTTTCAAATTTTTCTTGACCCTTTACTATTTATCCAAAATGCATTATATACCTCATGCCACATTGGAGCCTTCTTTCCCAAGTAAAGAATATGCCATGGGATAAAGTTTGTTACAACAATCCTCATGATTCAATGAAAATGACATCAAACAGAAAAACACTTGCAGGTTGCTAGGTGTGCCAAAAAGATTAAATCATTACAAATATCTGGATCATTATCCATCCTGGAGGCACGTTTTTCATCATTGAGGCATGCAAACACCCTTCCTCTCATCATTTCACCTTTTAAAACTACCTCTACAATTTTTGATTTTGTCATTTCACATGTTTGCTCGGGTGGGGCAAAAATTATTTCAAAAACACCTCAAATCAAAGAATTAAGCCATGAAAGTGATGCCAATGATCTTGGAAGGCCAAGACGACACAAAATCACTATAAATTTGATGAATTTTGATGCAAAATTCATGATTCCAAGCTTCCTAGAGGAAAAATGGTGGCCAAAAATGAAAATGCATAGTTTCCCTTGATCTGCTACGTGTCAAACTATGATTGGGAACAAATTCGGGCTTATTTTTGACTTTTCCACATTTTTTGGAAAAATGGAAAATTTTGACCCTTTTCTCTACCCCTCCGCCTTTGAATTTTGGAGTTGACACGTGGCATATGGTGGGTCCCATTGAAATCACACTTCAATTCTGCACATTTTGACCTTTTTGGAAATTGGGAAAATTTCACTTTTACCCTACGGGCCGCACCTCCGATTTTTCCTTCGCCACGTGTCTCCTTTTGATTCGCTAGCGGGCCAGTGCATCAAATTTTTATTTTGAGTCCTTTTGGGAAAAAGGTGAAAAAATCCCCATTTCCCTCCACGGACTCGTGGACCCGCCTCTTGCAAATTGTGAACACGTGTCCTCTTCTTATTGGCCACGGGATTTCGAGCAAAAATTTACTTTAACTTTATTGTGAAAAAGGGAAAAAATCCCCTTTTCCCCTCCACCCCCGCCGACCACGACACCGTGACCGCCATGATGCAACGTGTCCACTCTCGATTGGGTGCGGGGTTTGGGCCAAGTTTTGACTTTTAAAATTTTTACAAAGTAAAGTCTAAAAATTCCAAGTGAATCGACCACCTGCCAACCCGCCACATTGCCAATACCTCCCGAGGATGAATTTGATGACCAAATGATGCCCATATGACCGTGAAAATGTAAAAAAATTCAAAGGATGCCCTAGAGTTCAATTTTTTCGCCAAAGATGGAAAAATTTTTATTTTAAATGATTTTCGAACATTTTCAACCTTGGGATTGGATTTTTAAATACAAACAAGAATGAATTGATAAATTTTGATTTTTCCATGATCTGGCAAAGGGAAAAAATGACACAACCCGCAAAATTGGAAGAACTAGGGCACAGAAAACGGAAAACTTGGAATATTCCTTCAAATTAGGGAAAAACAACAAGTTTGTGAGCATTTTAAAGCATTCAACCTGGAGGGGAAGAAATTTAGACCATTAATTCAAAGGGTAAAACATTTTTGAGCAGATATAGATTTGAAAATTTTAGGGTAACATGATGCAAGCTTAAAAATGGCACCAAAAATAGGTGTAAATCCTTATCTCTCAGTCCATGTACTTTCTCCTCCCTGTTGCGTGCAACTCCCAAGTGCCAAAAAATGCATTTTGTAGGACTGGTTTGAGTTTGAGTGTTTTAATGCATTTTGGGTAGACATGTTAAAATATTTATCACTAGTCCTCTCCCATCCTATGACAATAATGGGATAACTATCTTGTGGAGATTCTAAACTTAATCATAATCATGCAATTTAAAATTGTGACTAGTTGTGTGAGTGCAACATTCACTTAGTGCTAGAGTACAAAACGTGAAAGCTTGTGGATTTAGAATGTAAAATGGAGTCATGTAGGTTATATAAAGGAATCTAGTTTGTGTTTGGATGGTTGCGGTAAGTGCCATGTATCCCTGGAAAGCTCACCCATATCTATAAGCTTATTTTTGTTGAAAATTATAGGACGGTGAAATGTTTAATAGAATGCCTCAAAAAGATGATTCTCATTGGAGGGATTTGTTGTAGGTTATACACAGAATGTTTGTTGAAAAGGAATTTGAAATTATTAAGAAAACATTTAATAGATAGGTATAAAGCCAAACTCCTCAACCTTGACTAGCGTCCCCTCCTTGTGGTCACTTTATAATGTTGTGGGTTTGACCTTGGAAGTGAAGGGCATTGGTTTTCTTTGTATTTTCACATTTGGACAAAATGTGGACATCTTGACATGGAAATTGGTTATTGTTAGAGAACCCCAAGTGAGGTGGAGCCATGATGGTGTATAAAATAAATAAAAATGTATGAGAGAAATGTGTTCTCATGGATGCAAGATTGATGTATCATTAAAAAAATAAGCTTATTAGAAAGGATCTAGATAATTTCAAGTGAATTTCATTGAAATGTTTAAAACATACTAGAGAAAACCAATACTAGCATCCTCCCTACCCCAACCAGTTTGAGAAACTTGAATGTGTGTGTGGACGTCCAAGAAAGAATCATGGATAGAGGAATTTATTCGAGACATTTCAGCTACAACTCCCTTCGTATAAATGTATGCAAAGTGTGAAAACAGTCAAGGCACACAAACTAGTTGATAAAACAAATCAAAGAGATGTGATCTCACGGACATCAATGATTTGCAAGATTTACACAAAATGCGTTGTTGAATGGGGTTATTAATAAATATGTTCACTTTTTCCAAGAACTCTCTTAGCTTGTGCGAAATAAGAACTTAGAAAAGGGGAATGGACATCCACTAAATCTATTTGGAGGGTTATAAATATTATTGGCATTGACATTGTTGAGTTTTTTTTTTCAATGATTAAAATAGAAGCATACACTTTGGCATGTAAATGGGTTGACATAATTCCTAAAGGATATGTGGCCAAATGATGCGTATGGATTGTTGTGCTTGACCTTGGTTGGCTCTGTCAATTTGATATCTTGGAGAGACAATTTTTATTCCCATTTTACATTTTAGTCACTTGGAGTGACGCTCCCATTTTAAAGAAAATGTGATCGGTTTTGGCTTGCGATTGTCCTATTGATTTGGAAAAATTGAAATTTAACCATATGTACCTCTAGACCTCCATTAGGAAAGTTGAAACCAACTCTCAGTTTTGCAAAAATGATTTACTAATTTAGAGTTTCAAGTGAGTTTTGGAGCCCACGGTTTGTTTTACAACAAGTAACACGTTTGACGTGTTTACAATAATTGGTCTTAGATTCAAATTTCTATTTTGAGAAATGTTTGTCGTAATCGACTTCTCACAAATTCTAGGAGTTATTTATATATAAGGGAGTAAATAAGAATCATTGAAATTTACGTTTGAACTTAAAAAAGTGGTTTTTGAACTCACATTGTAAGCACTTTAGCTATTTTTGGATTTTTTTTGTAAACTCACAACTTGAGGTAGACATTTCTCCCGAGGCTCCCATTTGAATTGTTAATACTTGTGAACCCTTTTCATATAGTTCCATTATTGTGTAAAGTATGATTTAATCAAATTAATTTCTATGAATGGATTTGGTAAATTATGATGTTTTCTCTCTCCTCCCTTTTCTCTATCTAGAAATAACTATGAAATGTTGTTTGATCTTGAAAATGTTGATGGGTTGAAATAAAATAAAAATGGATGCAAATTTAAATTAGTTATGATATTGTGAATAAAAATGGGGGTCTTCTAGTTTTCTCTCTCTTCCCTGCTCTCTCTCTTGAATTAAAAAAGTGTAAATGAATGTTGAATTATGCATGTGTGAGGAAATTCTCTCTCCTTCTCTCTCCCTATCTATTTTCCTTGTTTTAAAATAACTTTTCTATGCCAATAGGAGTGACAATGAATGAATATAAGAACAAATATGTAGAGAACATGTTAATTTGATTAACAAAGTAGATAATTGACAATGTAAATTGGAAGAAAATAGGGGGTGTATCGTTTACTATGTGGCTTTCATGACTATATGGATTTAATTGTGGTGCTTATTGTTTAGCTATTTGAAACCATATTTTACTAGGTAATTATTGGGGTTCATTTATAAACTATTAATGTTTGGTATAAAAAGTATCTTATTTTTACCATCGCAATGAAGTGAGTCGTTAACCTTGGTCAGTACCCTCCCTCTCAAGCAATCCTTGTCCAAATTTTGTAACAATTTTTTTCCTAAGAAATGCTTTACTCCTCTCAAATTGTCTTCTTGTCCTACACCTAAGAAAATTATTATAAAATACCTTTCCCTTAAATATTTTGTGAGGCGGTGACTATGTCATTTGAACCTGTCATATCGGGTGAGTGAGACCTACATTCCTAGGTGTGGTAGGTCTGATCATATCATGTATAAGTTTAAAACTCATGAGTATAATTTCCCTTGGTACCCTAGTGAGTGGCCAAAACCATGCAAAGGTAGTTTGTGATATTCCTACGATTGATCTTGTGGTGATATTTAAATGACACAAGTGGATTCTACGTGTCAAAGTACATATGCAATAAACTCTTGTTTTTGAACCCCTTTTGTCCCTCTTATATAAAATTATTCCCTTGGTGTGTAGTAGCAGATTACCTCATGTTTCTCGAAGTTTTTGTGAGTTAAAGATATTACAACTCTCTTGTATTGTGTTGTGGTAGGGTGTAGTGTCCACCCTAGAATGATTTTGAAGCTAATAGAATGTGGGACTACCCTTAAGGTTATTGTTTAAATAATCTCCGATGCATTTTTACCCAATGATTGAAATAGTTCCTTGGAAGGTATTTGAAATGCATGAAAGTTGTATTAGATGTCTCACTTTTAATATGCATTTAATACTTGAGTGTTTAAGAGAAATGAAATGAGTTGATCATGATAGGTTACAATCCTTGTAGTATCGAATCCCTAAGTGTAAATTATATGTTATTTCAATTACAATTGTTCTAAAACAATGCTAATAATGGGACCAAAGTGAGAATATAATAGAAATATACCGCTAGTGAACTATATCTACTATAACAGAATAAAAAGGTTCCCTAATGGAGGGAAGTTAATAGGAAGAGGTAACTTGAACCTAAATATCCTTTAAATTTTAACATTTCTTTTCCTTGACTTTAGGTTATTTTTCATTGCGTAATTAGGGTAAAATTTAAACAAAAAATCCATATTTGAGAACTCTTTGCATAAGAATGAGCGTCACGAGTTTTGTATGCATTAAAAATGTGGCAAATAACCTATTGAGTTATGGGCACCATGGTCGTGATAACAATCCAATCTAAGTATGCTTGTTATAAGTTCAATCATAAATGAAATTAAGAATATGTAAGTTGAGAATGGGAATTTATCCTTACACAATAAATTCTCTTGGAATTTTAAACGTAACTAGGATGTAACCATGGTAATGATGCATTGTGGACTTGCCAATCCTTGGGTCTTTCTTGTGGTTTGATCATTTATAGTATTTGTTCGTTAGGGAAAGTGTGACATCAACATGCATATGATGTTATCATGTTGTCTATTTGGGTCCATGTTTGTGTAAGTGTCTTATTGGATGTTGAGTTTCTCTATTTGAGCCCATGTGGTGTTGTGTAGCAAGAAATGAAATAAAAAAATCCCATTAATTTTATGGTTGTATTTTGGTGTTGAAATTGTGGGCATTATAGTATGGAATTCATTCATAACCATGAAACTTCAAGATGAATTTCAAAGGGTAGTTGTCTATATTTTCCACCTAAAGCCCTTCATTCTACACATGTGCCAATCCAAGAGGGTTTCACATTGGATTTTAAATAAAATCCTCAAGAGGTACCAACTTAGGGGATCTAAACACCTTGTTACATGCACAGAAACCAATCCTAAGGGTAAGGCCAAAAACTAAAGATAGTTTAACCGTTACCATTCCTATCGAATGGGATTGTGACAATGTCACTAAGCATGCATGGTATAAAGATAACTTGGATTTGGGTTCTTATTTTCCTAAGATAGGGGTGCCATCAAGTATAATGATTTAGGTTCACCCTAAGGTTTTTTGTTTTCTACGTTATGAAGGATCACACGAGAAGAGTGTACATAAAAGGTTTTTATACTAAGGTCGAATATTTTATTTCTATTTCTTTCATACAATTTCAAAGTAAATAACACAACACACCAAAGATTTAATCGTTAATTTTTTTATTGACATGCACTATAAGAGGTCAAATTCAATTTCAGTTAACATAAATATCCAACCTTTTACAATACATAATTTTGAATCAAAATGACACCCATGATTAAATGCACATTTCCCAAAACACCCATAAACACTAGCAACTCATACTTATTACAAAATTTCAATAATAAACATTTCAATATATTAAAGAATGTTGATTTAGCCTCTTCAATTTCATCGTTCCAAGTAACATGCTAATATGTGATTATAAGTAACACTTCACTTACTCCATGTCTCGGTACATGCAACCACCGCATGGTCAACACAAATGCTAGCATTGCATCTAACTAAATATAACATAATTAACATTTTCTAGTTTTTCATTTACATAATCGAATACTTCACACATAAGTAGAGAGGGTTAAAGATATATAATCATTTCATTTCACTTCATTTCTTAACTAATGGAAGAGAGAGAGGAGAGGGAGAAGAGAGAGGAGAGAGAAAATACTATTTTACCGTAGTAAAAATTCTTAAAACAAGCCAAAATATAGAGTTTCATACAAGTCATTTATAAGTGTTTATAAGTTTTCTTTTCGGCTTATTGACTTGACTAGGGTCCTATGACCTTCTTTTACATTTTCCTACTAGTTGTGAAAACATCCAATTTTATCTTAGAGGATAAGAAACGCATTCAAAAACTAGATTTCGATGGTAAAATGCACAATAGGTAATTTCCTACACGCTCCCCTATAAATTGAGAATTCATAGGAGTTGACAAAACTCAGAACTGGTGAACTGTTTACAAATGGTGAGTAGTTTTTTGGGGCTACTAGTCATAATTGGATTGGTTTTGACCTTGTCAATCAAAGTGACTGAGAGGCATAAAACGCTCTGAAAAACTAGCTAGCGACGTGTTTTTCCCTGAACTGATGGTTACAGGAAATTTTAGGTTTGTGAAGGAGAATAAACATTTCTTTTCTTAGGGTCCAAATGGCAAGCCAAAACAAAACTCAACTTTTCACTTTTATTGGCTTCATAAAACGCAAAACGAGGGTAACATAAAGCACCTATAGGGGTGACAAAAAGAACATAAATGGTCAATAGAGGTCAATCTAAGGCTTAACGCAACTCCCCACATAACAAGGAACATAGATGAAACTTGACATCTCTTTTATGGGGTTCAAAATTTTGTTTTGTGAGTCTAGAAAAATCGTGATTTACTTTTTACCAAGAGATGTAAGCTAGGTTTAAAGGCGAACTCAAACTCAACTAGCCGGTTAGAGGGGTTGCAGCTATTTAGTTTGATTAAAAATTTTCCCAAACATCTTAGAAAAAGGGTTTAAGAATATGGTTGGCAACCTAAGGGTAGATCAGATTTGTGTAAGTCATGAGGAGAAGTGTTATTGTTTTACACTTTGAGTTCATTTAAAATAACCAATGGTAAAAGAATATATGGATTTATATTTTTATTTAATTGCAATTAAAGAACCAAAAATATGGAAAATTATGGAAGATGAAGATAAAGCGAGACCATGCCTATGCGCATACCAAAATTACCAACACAAGAACAACACAGTGAAATACAGGATAACTTTTTTTTTGACTTGCTTTGACCCAACATGACACAACATGTCGTCACCAGGTTACAACCAACACTTGGAATCATTTGTTACGGGGAAGACCACAAGGTCAGCACGGAAACGTTCACACTTATCAAGGACAATTTATTTTTCTTTTGACAAGACAACATGAAAGTCCAATCCACATGACACACTCACGGCTAGGGCAAGCCACAGTAAGAAATGGTTAGGGTTTATTTATTTTTGTAAGACACCCTTTAGCTCATGACTTAAGTTTTCAAAGGAATCATATATGGTTTGCACAAATTCATCTCACCAATTGAGTTAATTTCTTAAACAATGAAGAGTAGTTCACTTAAAGTCTTCTCGTACTTACTGCTAAATCTTATTATCTTCAGAAAATGACCATTGTTTTCCTTAAGCTTGTTTAAGAGTTCACCCCAAAGGGATAGTGTTCGCTAGTTTTGCTAGTGGGTATCAATTAATAAATGTTTACTTCACAAAGGATGTTTTCATTTTGATCACTCATGGAAGTATTTGATTTCAAATAGATCACCTTTACATTTATTTGTTGAATATAAAATTATTATTTTTGTTTAGCTTCTTTAAGGGTTAACCGACTCATTTTACTTTACTTATAAAATATTGTCGCTAAGTCTTAGAAGGATTTAACTTAATAATTTATTCTCAAGATCAAGTTTTACAATACTCTTATCAATGTAAAGATTAAATGCCATTTCTCACAAGGATAATTTCAAGCTTAAGCTTGCACAAGAACAAGACACTTTATTTCACCATTACCAAACAATACAAGCGGTCATATCAACTCTTTACAAGCAATGTTACACAATTTACAACACATTGGACATTTTTTTTTACAAGGAACTTCATAATGGTGCGAGATGAAACTTTTACACTCTTTTCTTCTAGTCTACTCGCATAATCCATCTCGCACATTTGTTAGCACATGTCAGGTTCGCAAGAACCGAAAGCACGATAAAAGCTATAACATTAAGACAATATGTTGTTATCTAACTGTTTCAAGGAAGAAAAGCACTAATCGTGAAGAAGAAAACAATAATCCAAGAGTCTAAACAAGAGCAATTAAAGAGTCATGTCAAAAACATAAAATGCCTAAATAAAAGGGATGGCACTAACTCTATTCAATTATCATTTTCACACAGGAAGTTAATAAACATCATAGTGAATTACACCCATATCACAATAATGACCGTCATTTAAACAAGATAATATTCAAACAAAAACAATTACAGAAGAGAATTAATTTCAAAACGTGAATTATCCCTATTTGTTTA
>CM031237.1:1024839944-1024887444 GCA_018340775.1 Taxus wallichiana var. yunnanensis
ACAAAAACATGGAAAAAAATTATTGTTGCTTTCCTTCTATAAAAGAAAGATCAAAGTTAAATACTCAATGATATATTTTAAAAATAAATTTACAAGGGGTGTTAAATTTAAGTATTTCCTAGGGCATTTTGGACAATTAATTTTGTTCTTCTTGGGAGGAATCCAAATTGATTGAATGGAAGTGAGGTTTCAAGAGATCAATCAACCCAAAACTCACACAAATCAGCTACCTAAAAGTTATCGTCTATCTTTAAAAAATATCACCTTATTAACCAATATGTAAATATATTCCACGTACTTACATTTTTATCTAATTTATTCTATGTAATCTAAAATATCAATATCAATATATAAATTTTAATTTTTCGTCAAGGGAAAAAGAGGCTAGGAATGGAGGCTCCTCCAAATATTTCGTTGTAGTTGTCTCCAACCAAAAAGATAATACAAGACATGTTGACAAGCTGCAAACACCAACCCAAAAAATCATGTGCTAAAAATAGAGGAGGATCTAGTACAAATAGTCTAGAAGGAGGAGGAGAATCTAGAACAACTTGGCCTCATTTGCAGATTTCAAAATTTCTTGCCCAAGCTATCATAGCTCCATGACTAGATCTCATAGAGTTGGAGGCAAGTGATTAAGGGTAAGATTGAACTCTACCCCCGTGCTAAAGCCTATTTTATTGTTGTTTTTGAAACCTTTGAGGGTAAGGAGCTAGTTTTGGATAAACATCTGGGTTTGGGGGGTGACCATGGCCTCATGTTCAAGCTATGGTATCCATCCTTCGATCCCCTTAAATATTCATGTGATTTACACCTCAGATGGATCCACTTACTCCGGTCTCCCTCTCCGCACGCTTTGGAATAAAAATTTCCTTTTTAATATTGGAGTTACCCTAGGTTCAAATTTGAAAACAAATGATAAAACTACTGGTCAAACTAATACTACTTACACCAGGATCTTGGTTGATATTAATACTTCCAACCTTCCAGCAGAAATCAACTTATAGATGGGAGAAAAATTGGATCCGGTGAGGATTGATTATGAGGATTAGCCTTAATATGTCAGAGGTGCTAGCAAACTAGGCATCTCTTGGATGATTGTGCAAATTCCAAACATAAGTAAAAACCTACTTCAAGGAAGGATTCATTACCAAAACATCTTACAGTTAGCCTCCATTTAGACCCATCACACAATGTTGCAGTAAAAGAGTCACATCCCAATCTTCTAGGTTTTGAAGGGATTTTCCAGATCGATTCGACCTGGGCAGATGTTCCTATAACTAAAATGGTCGACCGGTCAACGAGGGAAACATTCCAATCAATAATATTGAAGTTGTTCTTCCGGTCTCTCGTGGAAGTGGGTAATGAGGGCTTTGATAGTTTGGTGGATATAATAAACAAAATCACTCCAGTGCTTTTGGCAAGGCTTGAGTCTTGTCTCGACTTTTTCTTTTATCTTTATATGAGGATAGTAGGCCTTCTACTTTTGAATTGTTTTCTTCTATGCGGAGGTTGTTGACTCAGGCTAGCACATTATTGATTGTTTCTTTTTTCAGAAGCTTCCTTTAACATCAAAGTTCTTAGACTTCTCATTTTGTGCTCTTTTGTTGATTCAGATTTTGACCCTCTCTATATTGGGGTATGGTCCCTCCCAAAAACCATTTACCATTAATAAAAAAATATTTTTGGTTAATTTTTAATTTTTATCAAATTTTAATATTGTTTGATTTTCATTAATTTTAATTTATACTTTTTATCAATTTTAATTTAGATTTTTTTATATTTTTATTAATTATAATTTTTTATTAATTTCATTTATAACTATCATTAATTTTATTTTTAATTTTAAATTTTTTAAATTTAATATTTTTATTAATTATTAATTATTACTTTTATAATAATTTCAATTTTAAATTTTAATTACTATCATTTTTTTAATTAATTTTTTTTTTTTAATTTTAAATATTTAATATTTTATTAATTTCTAATTTTTTTCTTTGTATTAATTTTAATTATAATTTAAAACTTGCAATATTTAAAAATAATTAATTTTAATTTATAAGTTTTTACTATTTTTAATTATCTACTAATTGTAACTTTAGTTTTTATTAAATTTAATTATGAATTTTTAATTGTTAATATATTTAATTTTAATTATTACATTTCATTGCATTTTATTTATTTATTTATTAATGGTAAAAGAGGGTTGAGGGGAACCTTCCGATTACAATAAGTACCAATAGAGATAAAAATATAACAATGAGGATCATAAAGGGCTACCTCTACCAAATAGTAGAAAAGAAGGTCAACTAAAAACCAAAAACAACAAAGACAAAAAAAAGTAAACAAACCACGAGATATCTTCTGAGACTCCTTCCCATGGGATCTTAAATGCATCTTAAGGGACTCATTAACAATTTTCCCTTTCTTCTTTCTACGTACTCATAGTGAGACCAACTCGCCGCATTTGGATTTAAATTTTCATTGGTGTGAACTGGTATGATAATTTAAAAATTATTCTTATCCACATGATTTTGGATCACTGTGTAAAAAGAGAAACGGAAATAGATCCCACAATCATTGAACTTGGTGTGAATCCTTCTCTACTAGAGTAGTAGAAGGGATGTCTCCATTTCATTCAAAAGAACCACATCTTCCTCATTCACAGATCCATCTCTTACTCTATCCGAGAGACTATCAACAACTAGATGACTAGGATCAAAATTACTCCACCGAAGTTTGACTTTTGACTTATTTTTCCCAAACTTACAATCTTGAAATGAAGTGACCAAGAGAAAAACAAGTCCTCATAAATCAAGGGAACTCTTCATAGTCTTTGTTTTGATTCTAGATTATGTTCTCTACCTTAAGATCAATAGAAAATGGAAAATTCAATGATGTGTTCATGTCTACCCAAATGTGAGCATAAGCGGTATATCTCATATAAGGTCATCTTTGGGTCAATAGCGAAGATTTTACCCAATGAATACCCTATAGAAAGTAAGCATTTCACACCCCAAAATTGAGAATGAGATATGAAAGACATATCCAAAAAAGGTTTAACATGGAAATTCTAGATTAAAAGAGGGATCCATGGCTTCATAAGTAGAAAGTGGGACAAAAAATATGAAACTCTACCAAAAATCAAATCTCAATCGGGGTTTTATCAAAGAACATAATGAACAAAACTCTAGTTATATGGTAAATGTCCACTTTACTTTCCATAATTATCCTCCAAAAGGAAGAGATCCAATCATGAAGTGTAGGTAGGCCCGAGAAAAGATTATTGAATCGTAAACAAGTCCATTTTCCTTGAAATATGCCTATGATTTCAGGACATCTCGCTCCAAAACACAAAGTCGGGATGTGTCTTTGCATTTACCATCAATTTAGAAGGTGGAAGAGAAGAGGATTTGGCCACTTCGGGAATATCTTAAATGATTTTTCCCAAGATTTGAATCCCAAAATAACATTAGTCACAATGCCCACATTACTAGTTGCATGAAGAGAAGTCAAATCCATCTTTGGAAAAGTCTCACACAACCACCACTGAGGAGAGACATGGGTTTTCTTTGGTACCACACACTCAAAAAAAAAAAAAAAAAATGGAAAAACTAAGGGAAGCAAACAAGGTGTGCGCTAAAGAACTTGAACGAGGTCTTCAATAGTGTGATTATTTCCACAAGAAATTTTTTATCTCGGAAAGTGCACACTGCAGAGAGATAACTACATGTATTCTAAGCTTTCTCTGGATCTTTCTCTTTCATATATAAATGGAAACAACTTAGGTCCGTGGGTATACCTATTGTTGAGGTGAGTCTCTAGTACCAAGGCTGGTTCTATTATCAAAATAACTCTCCCAGCTATTTGAATGAATTTTATTCTCACTCTAGCTCGATGGTTCACATTTCAAAGTTACGCAGCCATAGGGTTTCCCATTTGGCACTTTGCATAGGTTGTAGTCCTTCCTCGCACGCTCCCTAATCCTCTTGTAATTCTTCCACGCGCCCTTCATACAGATGCCTTCCAAATCAACTATGTTTCGGGTCTTCCTATGCCAGCCTCTTTTCTTTCTACCATAACGCGTCATTCCTCGCCTAGATATCCATGCCTCGCTTCCATACTTGTCTTTCACAAGTATGTGTTCTTTTCTGATGTCCGCACACCTATGCGTGTGCATTCTCTCTACTTTCCTCTCACATGCTTTCATCTTGCAACACAAAGACACCGCCTTAGTGTAATCCATTTGCGTGCCCTTACATGCCTTCTTCTTTCTTCCTTCATATTTTTTCTCCACTTCCATCTCCCCTTTTCATGCCTTCCTCCCCGCGCTCACTTTCTTCCCTTCTTCCTACGCGTGCACCTTCTTTCTGTCCCCTCGCACCTCCTCGCCCACCAAGAAGAAACTTGGATTAAATCAACATCCTCCTCACATGCCTCTTCAAGACATATCAAGGCCAACACCCATTTCAGTAATAGGTCTAAACTCCGAGCCGCGGAAGGTGCCATATTTTAGCTCCGCACACTTTCAAAATGTGCAACAAAAGTGGAGACTCTAAGGATGTGCTTGATGCCCACATGGACCTCAACACATATATTGGATAATTTACAGAATCGGCTAATTATAAGAAAGGCTAAAGCGAAGCCTCCACATGAATCTTCGACGCACTTTTGGTATGATGCTTAAAAGAAAGGCCCTGAAATGAGCACAAGATTTCCACATGGCCAAAGCTCCGAGAACGTTGCATCAGCCGTTAGAAACGTCTAAGCATGGGAAGAGTTGGCGGAAGCCTCCATGTGCCTCATCAATGAAAATTCAAAGGTAAAACCCAAAGGTAGGTTCCCAAATGAGCGTAGGCCCTCCACGTGTCTAGGGTCCAACATAGTTGCTCCTAAATAGAATGGAATTAGCCAAAACACAAAGAAAGTGGAGCGGGCTTACGGACGATACCAAGTGTCCAACCGTCACAACTTCAAGAGTGAAAGGAGGGGGTAAAATATTAAGAATGCACGGGGTTTCCACGTGGAGATAACTACAAAGGTCCCACCCAAAAGAGAGATTTTGACATTATAGAAAGTGGGGCCCTTTACTCACCCAAAGAAACAAAGCAAGATGTCCACGGACGATGCCAAGTGTTGGCACATCACATTCTTAGGACTTTAAAAGGCCGGTGAAAGCCTCCACGTGCCTCATTAGCACAACTTCAATGCAAAATCCCAAAGGTAGGTCCCCAAATGAGCGTAGGCCCTCCACGTGTCTAGGGTCCAATGAGTTGCTCTTAAATAGGTGTAAAAGCTGGTCGTGAATTTTAAATACATGGGTATTTTGAAATATTGTTAGAGCCCGTGTGAAACCTTTGACCTTAACCTTCATATGATCATAAATTTTGACTAGAAACTCGTATTTGAGCAAGATAGGACCTTTTGGAAAGCTTGAGGCTATCAGCTTCTCACCTATGACCTTTAATGAATTATGGGATTCCTTTCTTGCCCAACAAGGAACAACACATGAAGGCATGGGCTTCGCAGTGGTGCCCATAATCATTGCAAGTAGGAGAATTAAATGCATTTATTGGTTATTTTGAGAAGAAATCTGAATTCTCCTCTCTGCTTCTCCCATGCTTCTATATATTGTAAAGGGGGCAATTCTTTAAGGGTGGGTCATTTTTCTCTCCGCCCCCTCTCTCTTTCTTCCCTAGGGTTGAATGTGCAACTTAAGCCTCCTCTCATTGCTTTGTAATGGCATTTTTTTTCCTCTTGTCCACTAATGATGTACTATGTGAAGTCATAGAGCAATAAAATATTTTTGTGATGCATTTTGTCCATCCTTCGCTTCTTTTATTGCCTCTTCTTTCCTCTCATCATCATAGGTATACTATACATATCTTTGATGTCTATTACATGTTTTGGGAGCTATGCTTATCGGGTTGAAGTGGTGTTCTTTGTGAACTTTATCTCTACTTTTGTGAAGCATCTTGTCCATCCTCTCAAGTGCTCACCTCTCTCCATTTTCGTAGTTGGATTTTTATCGAACCTCTCCTTTTCGGTGTATCACCACTTTAGTGTAGGCTTTGTTTTTATGCACTCTCTCTCCCTGGTCACTTGGAAAGTTAGATTAGGATTAGATATTTTACCTACATTAGAGTATCTTGTGATAGGTAGTTTACAAAGAAGAAGTTGGATTTCTCCAGAGGACCATATCAAACTCGCAAGTCCCACACTTGAGAGATGGTCCAATGTTATGCAGATTACACCGAATGCCCCACTCATATCTAAGGCAATTCGGGGTGGTATAATTTCACATCAACATTTTTGGCACTCCGGTGGGATAGGTTGGAAGCACCTTACTACTTCATTTTGTCAAGTTGTTGTGTTCTTGATGAAATTTCAAGCCTTTGGAGGCACATTCTAAGTAGAACTAGTAACTCCATCTTGTCAACAACCCATTCTCGAGTTGCAAACTTTCCTTCCATCCATTTTCATCCATCCTTCTTTCCACATCTTTCATCTTCTTCCATTCATGAATTTCATAGTAATGGCTTCATTCCCATATTGGAATTAATGCTTGCAGCAGATGGCAGTGCGATCCACCTCCAATGTATTTCTCATCTCCTCAAGATCAACATTATTATTAGATTCATATCCATTATGCTTACCCATATGAGCAAGGTGCATATCAGTTTGGTCATCCACCAAACTATGGAGCTTATCAAGAGCAAGGGTGTGCATGATGATAATAGATTATATGGACAATGTTGATCTCGATGGAGAAGATTAAAAGAATGGAGGTTGGAATTGTTCAATCCCAAAGTCTATAACACAAATGAAGGCATTTAAAATTGGTTGCAAGGCATCTTGTCGATATGAAGGTCCTTTTCCAAGACACTATAGCCTCGTAGGAGAAGCTTGAATTCATGGTTTAAATGTTGCCTCAACTCGCATAGTGGACCGAGGAGATAGAAGCATATGAAAAAATTCAAGAGAACCTTGTCAATGGGTAAGTCAATCACCATCTCTTTATGATCCTTTTTCTCCATCCCAAGATTTATCATATTAGTAGTGTCAAGATTCAAGCCCATTGCTTGCTGCCCCTAGTGTTGATTTCCCCTCTCCATCTTCTAATCTTCCATCGCATCTCAATTTCTCTTCCCTTTTATCTTCCAAATAGTCATTCCCTTCAAAAAATAAGAAGTTATATCTCCCCACCACCACAAGAAATTACAAACTGGTTGTAACCCATCCATTCCTCCTCTTGCCTTCCCAATTCCATGTCTGGGAAGAAATTCCAAAACCAGTCAAGGAGAGGCAAATAGAGAAGAAATAGTCAAAAGTAAGCTTGGATCTTAGATTTGGGGTAGAAGAAATCCATTTTATTGTTAAACCTTCAGAGGAGGCCGGGGGTGAGACCCACATGTGGTGGAAGCCGAGTTTATAGTAGAAGGAGAATAAGAACAAGAAGATCAACAATCTTTTTTTCTCCGAATGTAGTGTCCACAATGTCACTTTTTCTAAAGAAGATGTTGATCTAATCCAAGTGCACATTTAGTCACGAGGAGGAAGAACAATTAGCTCCAAGTCCAATTGTAGAGGAGTGTCTGGAAGAGATTAAATATGAGTTGAAGCCACTTGATGAAGAAAGCATTACCAAGGATTTTTTACTTTCATTTGAAGGGCCTGATTTGATTGATGAATCCATGATGGACGAGAGCTATCAAGAATACCTTGCCACCCCAAATAGTCTTCTAGAGTAGTAGATTGAATATTTTCATTTGAAAAATTTCATGCTAGAAGAAGAGGCTATCACAAAGCAAGTCGGTCTTTTGAAGCAAGAACAGAGGAACTCAGAGCCAACAATGTTTTGTAACAAATTATAATGATGTGAAACTGACTTCATTAGATATTGCATTCAATAACAATAAGCTATAGATTGGGGAGAATTTCCCTATTGCAATAAAATAAGGAAAAGAGCATGAAGATCCCATCTCTTCCACACCATCCTCCCAGGAAGGATTACAAGAGGACTCCATTTTTGGAGTTAAATATCGAGATCAATGGGAAAATCAAAGGACCAGACCTTTCCCAATTAGGTACTTGGCTTCACTAGAGCCAAGAGAGGAGCCAACACCAGTCATGCTTGTTCTTGAGCATGGGGATGAGCATCAAAGCACCAAGGGTCACCTTCAACACCTACAGAAGTCCAATGTCAATTAGCTTAAGGAGGTATTTTTAATTGATGTTGATACTTTAATTATTTTGGTGGAGGATCATCCTCGTGTTATTTTTTCACTCATAATAACAGCCATGTTCAATTCTAAATCATATATATGGCTTCCTATTTTGAGAAAGGGAAGCTACTTCTCCTCGCTAGTTGTAGGATTTGTTGTAGCATAGAGTAGGTAGGTTTTCTTTCAGCAGAACAAGTACTTTTGCACACTCGCATGTTCAACTTGGGGCACATATGTCTTTCTCTTTTGTATATAGTGTGTTGTGGTGTTTTATTTCTCATGCTCAGTAAATTGGAGGTAACATTTGGGGAGATAAAATCTAGTTCCAATAACATTTTAGGTGGCTCAGGGATAGGATTTCAGAGACTTAGATCAGAGTTACATTATCAGGCTGGACTCCATGCCCAATACATACTCCTAAGGCCACTGATCTCTTCATCTAACAAAAAGATGGCACCAAAAGTCACCAAATTATTATCTAAATAAATTTCCCAACTATTTGGATGAATTTTACCGTCACTCTCGCTCTAATGCTTCACATTTCAGGTTGTGCACCTATAGGCTTTCTCATCTAGATTTTTTCATAGGTTGTAGTCCTTCCATGTGCTCCCCATGCCTTATAATTCTTCCATGCGCCCTCCTATAGATGCCTTCCAAATTGGCTAAGTTTTAAGTCTTCTGTCATGCTCCCTATTTTATTTCTATCATCACGCACCCTTCCTCAAATTTGGATATCCACGCCCTACTTCCATACTTATCTTTCGCAAGCATGCATTATTTTCTATAGTGCATGCACCTTCGCGTGTGCATTCTCTCCACTTTCCGCTCTCACGCTAGCATCTTACAACACACCTTGTTTCCTTGCTGCAATCCGTCTCGTGTGCCCTTACACACCTTCTTATTTCTTCCTTCGCATTCTCGCTCCACATCCATATCCCCTTTTCATGCCTTCCTTCCGCGTGCTCACTTTCTTCCCTTCTTCCTGTTTGCATGCCTTCTTTCTATCCCATCACGCCCTCCTCACATTCGAAGAAGAAAATTTACACTCATTTTGCAACTTTTAATTTAAACCATTCATCTTGCCTTTGAAACTTTAAAACCGATCCGTCCACGTGGGAGAAATTTACTGGAGCGAGCGTGGAGGATGCCTTTTCATTTTGTGACTTTATAGAGATTTGACATTTTTTACATTTTTGGTCTGCCCTCCCGCTTTTGATATAAGCTTGACACATGGCTTCACTTGAGTGGAGATAGAGTCTCGGGTCACTTTTATAATTTTAACCTTTTTCAATGTGGGCTCAAAAACACAAATTGCTCCGCAGCCCGCTTCCTTGCTTTGACCTTTGATGCGGGCTTAATATTTGACTTTCTCCCTTATAGCATGATCGGGGTTATGGGTCACTTTATGCCTTTTATCCCTTTTGGAAACAAGGCTCAAAAAACCAAAAGGCTCGATGATCCACCTCCCTCTTTGACTTTCCAATGGTGGGCCCAAGATTTGACTTTTTCCTTTGTGTTTGGCGAGGATATGGGTCACTTTTTAACTTTAAGCCCTTTTAATGAAAAAGGCTCAAATTCTCAAATCTCCCAAAATGATCCACCTCCCATTGGATATGTCCATGTACCTATGTATAATGTAGCCAAAATTTGATGTGGAAGAAAGCACCCACCATTCACGACTATGGAAATATGTAGAGAAGAAGAAAACTCCATCATTTCGTGTACGATTTTCAAATTTCTTTCGCAAACCAAAGGATTGAAAACAATACAAGGTTCGACAATCCATCACCATAGAAAAATTAACAATTTCCTTTGAATGAGGACAACAATAGAATTTTTCACAGGTCTAGACAAGATAACGTAACATTTATCAAAATGTGCAAACTGGAGATTTTAAAAATCTTCAAAACATGAATTTCTCTATCTTTTCAGATTTATAACTTTACTTAAACACCTCTAGAGGGCATGAGCTCAAAATATTTGAAATTATTTATAAAATTAAGGGGAGATTCTAAGGACGACAACAGATGTCAACAAATGTTGATAATTATGAAGAGATCTCGGTAGATGAAGGAAAGAACTTATATCTGGGAAAGGTATGCTCTTCATCCGAGACAATTTCTTTTATCAATGTTAGTAAGGAATTTAATGATTTTTTTACTTAGAAATACAAAGATTTGAAAGGGTTTGATCCAAGTTTGGCACATCATACTATTGAATTATAACCAAATTCTAAGCCAGTTAGGTAAAAATAGAGGCCTATAAATCCCAAGATAGAGCCTCTAATGAGAAAAGAGTTATCTAAGTTGATCGAATTAGGTATTATCTTTCCAGTTAAGCATTCAAGTTGGGTATCCAATCTTGTTCGGTTCGGAAAAAGAATGGGGAAATCAAATTAAAAGTTGATTTCGAGATATTAATAAATCTTCACTAAAAGATCATTACCCACTACCAATTATGGATCATATTTTAAGAACTATTTACGGTTCGACATACTATCTGCTTTTGGATGGTTATAAGTGATACAATAGATTCTAGTCGAGAAGAAGATAGGTACAAAACAACTTTCACCACCATGTGGGGTACTTATGCTTACAAAAGAATACCTTTTGGCCTTTCAAATGCTTGGTGCAATGTTTTAACATTTAATGGACATGGATTTTTGTAGCTTCTTAAATAAATTCATTTTGGTTTATTTGAATGATGTTACCCTATTTTCAAAAAATTAAGATGAACATCTAATACATCTAAGGTAGACCTTTCAGTTGTGTAGGCAATTCGGAATATCTTTAAAGCCCAAAAAGTCTATATTTTTCATACATCGAGGTAAATTACTTGGTCATACTGTTTCTAAAAAAGGTTTATCAATTGACCCTTTCAGAATTGAAGCCATATCACAGCTATCATTACCTCATCACAATAAGGCATTACAAAGTTTCCTCGAAAAATTAACTTCGTTAAAAGATTTGTTCTAGATTTTACAGCATTGGTTAAACCATTGACAACTATGTTAAAGAAAGAGAAGACTTTCTCTTGGACTAGTGAAGGGAGAGAAGGGTTTGAAGTAATTAAAATAGCCATCTCTCAAGCTCCTACTCTTGCAAATCAAAATTTAGATAAAGATTTTATAATGTATGCACTTGTAGGAGCCGAAACAATCTCACCATATTAACTCAAGTTAATAATGAAACTATTGAGTAGCCAATTGCTTTCTTTGGATAGAGTTTGCATGACTACAAAACAAGGTACACATAACTAGAAAATCAAGTATATTCAGTAGTCATAGGACTAAATAATGTTAAGTACCTAGTTTCAAACAACAAGATACATGTTCTTGTTTCTCATCCAAGTGTAAAATCTTTCTTGTTAAATAAAAAATTAAATGAGAAAAGAGCAGGCTCGATAATGAAGGTCATGGAATATGATGTTGATATTCATGTTGTGAAGACAATTCAAGGTAAAGGTTTTTGTGAACGTCTAATTACTGATATGGAAAAATAGCATGTCACGGAATTAGATGATCCAAACAACAAGTGAAGTTACGTATCAACAACTCGATGTCGTGGTGCACCTAGAAAATCAGCAACCTGAGCTTTTCAAGAAGTTTAGGAATCAAGATGGATGACTGATTTAGTTAACTATCTATAGCATGACACTTATCTGGAAGGTATGGACAAGAATAAATGAAGGTATTTCAGGTTACAAGTTGTACCTTATGTTTTTATTGATGGTGTGTTATTCAAAAAAGATATAAACAAAATCTTGCGTTGTGATGTGTTGATTATGATAGAATTCAACAATTATTATCTAAATTCCATGAAGGACCTACAAGAGGTCATTTTTTAGCACATACCATAGCCTTACAAATTATGAAAGTTGGTTACTATTGGCCTTGCATACTCAAAGAACATTTTGAATGGATCGAGTAAAGAGTAAGAAATGTGCTTTCTTTGTTGAAAAGAGCGTTTAACTTCGCTGCTTCTACAACCTATTTCATTTTATTAGCCTTTCATGCAATCAATTCTTAATTTTATTGGCATGATAAATCCACCTTCATCACAAGGACACAAGATGATTTTGACTATTATAGATTACTTTTCATTCGAATCTGAATCAATAGCCTTGAAAGATGCTAATGAAACTTCAATACTATCCTTTTATGAAGGTGTGGTTTGTAGATTTGGTGTTCCGCAACTATCATTTTAGATAATACTTTAGCATTTCTTGGTGCAAAGGTAATAGATTGGGTTGTCAACCACATAATTTATTTAATTTCTTCATCTAATTATTACCCACAAGGTAATGGGTTAGATGAAAGTACTAACAAGAATCTTTTAAAGATCATAAGGAGAACACTCAAAGATAATCAAAGAGCTTGGAATCTAATGTTGAATTCAACACTTTTAGTTGACAGAGTGACTCCTAAAAGATCAAAGCTGGCAATTCACCATACAAATTTGTTTATAGAAGAGAAACAAGAATGCCTATTTCAGTTGAGTTACATGCACTAGATTTTCTACATCAAATGGAGTTGCTTGAGAATGAACCATTGCATGTTTGTTATGTATAATTAATGGAATTACAAGAGATAAGAGATCAAGCTCATGTGAACATGGAAAAGAATCAAAAAAATATGAAAATAACTTTTGATAAGAAAGCTAAGTTCGTAATCATCAATGAAGGAGATATTGTGTTGAAGTGGGATCTTGAAGTTCGATACAACTGGAGTGGTCCTTACATGATTTTAGATTGCAAAGAATATAATTCTTTTCAACTCTTGAGGCTGAATGGAGATGAACTTTGCATTCCTGTGAATGGTATGTTTCTCAAACACTGTTATTGAAAATCCTATAGTGTTTGTTTAGAGTAGGATTTCCCTTTCAATAAGTGCAGTTCCTACACATTGTAATGTTTTTCAATTCAATAAGTGCATTCATACACATGATCCAGTTTACCATATCCTTTCCAGTTTTAGTTCATTTTGGAAGGGTTGGATCTTCAGGAAGGAATATTTTGGTTACATACTTTGGACTCCATGCCTAACGAACAAGAGCAAGGAACTAGTTTACAAACTTATTTATGATGGATGGCATTGGTGAAGTGGACCTAATCTAAGGAGATTCTTTTAGTTCAATGTTGTTTATGTTTAATTAATTAATGATTAATTAAAATTTGCACCTATGTGTGCTATTACAAAATGTAATAGATCACATAGTCTGAAATTTCATGATTATCTTCAGTAAAATAACACAAATCCCAGAAAGATAAATGTGTTATCTTGATGAAGATATCAAAGTGTAGAATAGATGAAGTGTTAATTTTAGGAACATTGGTCATAATTGTATATCAGAAAGCGGTTAGATTTCATTGCTAAATGTTACAGGTATCTTTAAGGTTTTTTCCTTCATGATTAAGACATTCAATTATATTATTGATTTGTTTAACTCATCATACAATCCATTTAGAAAGATGAAATTCAAAAAGAAATACACAACTCAGTTTTAGAATTCAATGTTTTATTCATAAGGAATTTCAAATGTTCCCACACAAGCCGTGGGATGTAACTAAAGATTAAATTACAACTATTGAAGTAAGAAGTACATATGCATGAAACATAAAATAGAGGATTATGAATGAACCCATCATTGCCTTGAGGTTTCTTTAGTTTCAATTAATGCATCTCCAAATCTAGCTTTGTTCCATCTTCATCTTCATTGCTTGGCAAATGGCACTGTACCTAAAAATAGAAAAGAAAAGACTGTCAAAATTAAGCTCAGGGTCAATCCATATCCCTATACTATCCAAATTTGTGCAAGTGGATCTCTTAACAACATGAGGTATAAATTATGTAAGGATCGAAAGTACAACAGATAAAAGTATTTTTCTGTAACAACATACATGATTTATTCACTCAGAAATAAGGAGAGAGAAGAAAATGAAAACTATGGAACATAAGAGAGGCCAAAAAGCCTAAATATTTTCTAACTGTTTTCTTAAGTGTGTAGGTATAGGTTGCAGTGAAGAAAAAAATAAAATCATGTCTTACAGTCCTCACTATTAGATAAATATTGCATAAAATAGAGTTTAATGACTTCCATCCTATGGTACATCAAGTTAGAATAAATCACAAGTACATAATGGTATGAAAGAAGAATGTAACTCAGAGTTCAGTAGCTATTCTAGAAATAGAAGGAGTTACAGTGTAGATCAGAGGAGAAACTTGCATGCTTACTTCCATTCAAAGATAACAATACATGTTTCAAATTTTCAAATAGGTGAAGCAGAAGAATCAGAATATAAAGGCTGAAGTTAACTGGAAAGATAAGATTACAGCTGAAAAATGAAAAAAAGGAAATCTGAGAAAATTTTGACAGGGCTTCACCATGTAAAATGGACATTTTACATCTTTCCATCATGTTATTTCAAACTAATACATGCTTTAAAAGCTATATGTAAATCAAATAGTAATGCAAAAAGAAGATAATGCATGGCATGATCAAAGATAATAGTTATCAGATTTCAGCCCCAACAACAAGCCATGAAGCATCTAAATGAACTATTACAGTGCTAGATTAAGTTACAAGTGCACACTTTCAGATTGCATCAGAATAGATACAGAAATGCTACAATACCAATGAAGTACATCTATGACAAGCAAAGTAGAGTCAACCTTTTGAATATAAAGTCATAATAGCCATGCAATCAAAGAAAGATTCAATATACAAGGTTGATACAAAGTTTACATGGTTGCAGAACAAGTAAAGCACCCAAGTAATAATTACAGGAGGGCATATCATAAAGCTTATGATTTACAATTAAGCCATTCCAATCAAGTGCTGTTATTTAATTGACCCTTCTAGGCGACCAAGCATTCAAGAATTTAACTTAAGCAATTGCTTCCATTTATATATCCAGCATCAATACACAGGTAATTGAAGTTTCAGATAAGCTTTAAGTACAGATCTTCAAAAGAATGTAATCAAGGATGTAATTGACACAATTTTGAGCAAGTAAGTATAATCCATCAAGACAAGTAAGCTACAAATCAAATCTCAAAGAAGACAGAGAATGATCCTCTCAAACAAAAACATCTATCTTGAAGCAAGGTTAGAAAAAGGAATTCGAGATAATTGCTTAAATGACTTACCTATTCACAAAAAAGTTTAAAACTCTTGAAAAATATTCATAAGAAGTGAAAAGAGGGAAACCACAATCAAATACTCCATGTTAAATGATGACCATGCACATAGGAGCCATCGAAAAATAGTAAAAATAACATGGTTTGTATCATTGTAGGCACATAATCAAATGAATGAATAATGATCAATAAAAATTGATTATAGCTCACCTTTACATTGTCAAGGAGTAATTTCAAGGGGTCTTTCATAATTTAAACTCGTAGAGAACAATCAAAAGTATCTACAAACCATTTTTACAACTGTAGACAGAGAAGGTCGAACTCGTAAGACCTCATCGTGACAACAGCAGTGAAGGCTTCACAATGAAACGAGATAGAGATCAACATGCAGAAGAAGATACGCACTATTTAGAGTTTCAAGCTTAACGTGATCAAGATTCAAACTCAAAATATATTCTCCACAAAAGGGAGCTTCATGATGCAACAATGGTGGACACTTCTAAATAAACAAAACTTTTCGCAACAACCCATAAATCACACACACAAACAAACACGGTGAAATACTGGGATAACTTTTTTGACTTGCTTGACACATAACATGACGCAACAAATGCGTCATCAAGGATACAACTAACACCGTGAACAACTTGATACAAGGATGGCCATAAAGGCATCACGGAAATGTTAACACCTATCAAGGACAACTTACTTTTCTTTTTGACAAGATAACATAGAAGTCCAATTACGTAACACACTTATAGTTAGGGCCAACCACAATGAGATATTCTTGAGGGTTATTTATTTTAAAAATACATCTTACAATTCTTAGCTTTTTTTTCAAGGAGACTCGTGGATACATTTCATACAATTCATCTTACCAAGCTAAGTTTATTCCTTTTCACCGAGTAATCATCCTTAAATCTTCTCTATTATGACATTTATTTTCTTAGTTCGTTTATTTAGAGAAAGGGGGAAATTCAATTCCACAAGGCCATCTCGCTCACCACTAACGCTACTACGATTCTGCTTTCTTGCCCACACGACAACATGGTTTTAAGTTCAACACACTTAAGATAAGAGATACAAGGTGTCTTGAAAGAGGGTTAGAGGGAGAAGGTCGAGATGAAACATCTTTAGGACCTCATTATTTATTCACGTATTTAATTGAAGCTAGGGCTCTTAACCAGAATTATCAACAACTTTACTTAGGATTCACTAAAAGTATTAACAAGGAGTGAAAATTTACTTTCCAAATGGCAGTGAGAAAGATGGTGAGGTCTCCAATTTGTTTTCTCTGGCTTATTAAATCTTATCATCTTCAAACAACTAACAGTTCATTTCACCTTAGGGTCATTTTACAAATTTTACCATAAAAGGAATAATGTTCACTAGAGGAGCTAGGGTTATCATGTTATAAAGTTTACTCTGCAATGATAGTCTTGCCCTTGATTACTTAAAGAATTTCTTGCTCTCAAGTTGGTGACCCCTACGTTACTTTATTTGAATACAAATTTTAATTTAACTTCCAGAAGTATTAAACAATCCCATGTTAGTTTACTTATGACACTTTATTACTAAGTCATATCAAGGTTTAACTCAAAATTTATTCTCAAGGCAAGGTTGTAGTAACACTCATTTACAAGAACAAAACAAGATTACATCAATTCTTTAAATACGATACTCCAACAAAGTCACTCAACAACAATAACCAAATTCTCTTATAATTTCAATGATGGTCAAACAATACAAGGTTTCCAAAGTTCAGATGACAAAGTCCACAAAACATTATACTAAGACATTAATCCTCTTTTAAACTTTCCACTGGGACGTTAACAACGGTTGAACAACATAAAAAGGTTTCGAACAAAGGAAGGCTATTATCCAAAATTCACCCCTCAAGGTAATTTTGATAACATGCATCAAATTCTTTAGTCCCAAGCAATTATATTGAGTCCGGACAAAAAGTCATGTTTCTAGGGTCCCCTCATATTTTTTCTAACTCCCCTGTCAAGAAGAAGAGAGCAAGTTCTGAGGAAATGTGAAAAAATTGCAAAAAATAAGCTCGGGCAGAAAAAATCATGAAAAATGGCTAAGTCCTGGTCCTTGCAATAGTCGGGACAGACGGGACATCTGGACGCGAACCGGCCGAAAGGCCGCCAAGCGGTCCACACAACATTTGGGACATCGGGCCAAAGGGACGCGGGACACGGAAATCCAAACCGCTGAAAAATTGAAAATTTGACTAATTGTTGAAACAGAAGTCCGGAACGCGGGACAAAAGTGCGCGAACCGGTGGATCGGCGAAATGAGTCGCAGCGCCGGGCAGTTGGGCCGAAGGTACGCGAAAGTGCGTGAACCGGCCGAACCGAGCGAATCGGGAAAATTTGTCCAAAGCAATTCAAAGCAAATGGGAAATCGGGCCGTGAGTACGCGAGGCTTGGCCAGTTGTTTGAAATGGGAAATTTCAGCACTGTGCTAAATGGGACAGAGGGACGCGTGGGACGCGAAAAGCCGAAGGAGCCGAAAGCCAATCAGATCACGCCACGTGTCACCGGTAGAAAAGGGACATGGAAGCCCATTTCGGGCGGTTCGGAAGAATTTTTCCCGCACAAAGACTGGGACATTTGGGACAAAGGGATGCGTGGGACGCGAAAAGCGAAGCGTTAGCCAAGGCGAGAGGAGAAAAGTCAACATTTGACCCGTGGAACTTCAAATGGCCATAACTTTTGACTCAGAGCTCTGATTTTCACAAAATTAGACTTTCTGAAATGAAACATAAATAAGGAAACATATTCAGATTCAATCGAGTTAATGTTCATTCCGTCAAATGAAAGAAAATGCTCGCTCTTTTTGCACTGGAACTAGATCTATATGGAAGTCGATCTCACGTGGGGAGGTAATCTGGTAGCTCCCTGGAAATACATCGGCGAACTCGGATAAGATGGGATGATCATCGAGGAAGGTCCCCGACTCATCCTCGATCTGTCACTAACTATAACTGACATACTGTTGTGACCCAAGTCGCATACACCGCTTAAGCTACATAGCGGAGATGGTACGAATAGAAGCAGGTCTCCTAACTCTGATATCTTGACTCTACCCCAAGATCATCTATACAAGCAATAGTCTTGTGGTAACAATCCACTCTAGCTCTGTGGGCGGACAACCAATCCATGCCTAAAATGATGCCATAAGATCCTAATGGAAGGATCCTAAGATTTGAAGTAGTGGTGAAGGGTCCCAAATCCACTACACACTCCTTGACTAAGGAGTCTACAGGAATCTTGGCTCCCGAAGCCATCTCAACGTCCCAACTACGGCCCTGCCTAACTGCCACCAGCCTACAACGCTCTACCAAAGATGGTGCAATGAATGAATCAGAGGAACCAGAATCAAATAATATAGAGGTGGAAATACCACCAATACTACTGTCGTCTCAATCACGGTACTCACGATGCTCGGCTGGCGGTTCTCGACCGCATTGCGTAGATCGATGACTCTTGCCATATCTCAACGGTGGGCTCGAGCTCGTGTCTTACCCTTGGTAGGGTTAAGTGGGCAATCTCTCCAAATATGCCCAATGACTCATGCAACCATAACACCTCCGCTTTGATCCTCTCCGGTGGGAAGCGGCTCGGCCCAGTACTCTAGATGGCCGAGATATAGATCCACGATGATCCGGCTATGGAGTGCTTGAGGTCTCTGGCGATGAGCTCCGATTGCCGGCCGAGCTCTCGGTGCACCTGTGTCTGATGGGACCCCCAGGAGGAGGCCCCATACTACGTCCTCTCTGTGCATCGAATCTGCGAGGAGGTCGGTAAGGTGGGCGGAGTCTCAACTTTGCTGCTTCTTGCATTGTGGTGGCCTAAATGAAGCACACTTGCGAACTCTGTCCACCCCGTGGAGGAGGAACCGACCCCTTCGACCTACTATCTGCATCTGTTTGGATACGGCTCGAACTCTATCTCTAGCCTATTGTGTCTTTCCCGTGTCTCCTCTGCAATATAGGCCTTCTCCATGGCCTCTGCTAACGTCTGTGGGCAATGAATGCATCTTGTGCGGCTAAATCCAAGTTCGGGCCAGGATGAACACGTGAATCCGTACTGCTCATCCGCATATAATCCACATACTGAAGTAGGTCCAGAAATCGACTCTCATACTCGGCTCTTGTTGTCATCGATCACGACGGAGGTCATGAAACTCATCTATCACCGCATTGATGAATAAACCTCACGGGTAAATACACGCTCCCTGAACCGCTCCTCAAATAACTCCCGGAGTGTAGTAGTCTACGAGTCAACATGGAGCTTCGCTCCTCGGTCCTCCACCAAACTCCTGCTCCATCCCTCGAGAAGGTGGATCGCAACACGAGCTTTCATGTTGCTACTAAGAGAGCGAGCTTGAAGCATCCGCTCAAGCTCACCAACCAGGCCTCTGCACGGAAACCACCTATATCTCCTGAATCTTGAGATGGTCGCGGCTTCAGGATCTCACGATATAGTGCGCACTGATGTATGACGAATCCTAGGTCTCTCTGTATGCTCCTCCCTCGGTCGAGGGCTCAGAGACTGTCCCTATGTCTGAATTCTGTCCCCATGTCCTCTCTGTGGCGACTCGCCTAACCGGCTCTCTGCACGGAAATTCTGCTCGCTCTGTGTGCTACTTCTCGTGTCGAGGGGATGCAGGCATCTGCGTGGCTCCAAACTATGCCTAGCAAGTCGCCCTCCCAAGGGCTCTCCGCGTATAAGCGGCATTGACATCTGAAGTGTACGCAAATCTGGAGGCGGAAGGGGCTGCTACGGCTGCTCTGGCGGTGGTATGTCTAGGTCTATGTGAAGAGACCCTCGCCCAATCCGCGCCTCTGCCTGGATCAAGGTGAGAGTTAGTTCACGTACTAGGTCTTGTGCTCATTTTCAAAATTTCTTGTTTCTATAATTATCAACAATATGGTTTCATATTTTAAAAGAATAATGTTACGTACTAAGTTAAGTGTTCACTGTTACTGCGTTTTCTGCGTGTGCCCAAGGGTCCCGGCTTGAACCCTTGGCTCGATACCAAAATGTAACGCCCAAAAACGAACGCCGTCTGATGCAACGACATCGACAAAACAACCAAGCGACTCGAAAGTGCGACGAACTTTTTTTTTTGAAATATAAATTTTAGCAAGGTAGAGGTTCGTGCTTAATTTGTTTTATCCACAAGTTTCGAGACCTGCTTGACTTCGGGAACAGATAAGCTTCAAACATTTACTTAGTATTCCGCTGCGCAAAACTTAGAACTACATGATTGTCGCAATTCCATCTGCCCGAGATTTACTTCAAAATTTGTTGTCTTCGTTTCTAACCTTAGCGGATAAAATTCGAGTTTCAAGAATGGTGATACCAGACTGCATAGGGGTAGTTGACCGCTGACCCCGTTTTCACTTTATGATTTTATATGAGGATGAAGGTGACCAGGTAAAGTATGTATTATAATTTTATTGATGTTTTTTTTTATATATCTTAATATATATATATATATATATATATATATTTGCAGAGGTATATTACCAGGATAACACATAAATCACTATTTTGTTGACACTTAGAAAACTTTCAGGATAGGTTCTTAGATATCCCTTAAAAGGGATTAGATATTTTTAATCAAATGGTATAAATATATAAGGACATAATATCAATGATTATACTCAAATAAATCTATATGCCTATACATACATTGAAATTTGAAGTAAAAGGAATAATAGTCAATCGGGCCGGCATTTTAAATATGTATGTTGTCAAAGTTTACACTTAAATGACACTACATGTTTAACATAAATTTGAATCTTTGATATAAGGGAGCAAGGGTCAAATCGGGGGAAAAGAAAAGTCATGTTTGGGAGTGGGTAGCTCCAGCCACCTGCCGTAAAGTAATAACTCCATTTTGACGTGCAATCTCCGCTAAATCGGGCCGCATCTCCTCAATGAATCCTCTTGATTTGCAAATCAAAATTCTTACAGGGTCGGCCTGCTGTCTCTAACCAGTCCTGGCCGCGTGCATTCAATATAGTGGTTGAAATAATAAAGCCACGGCCAGAGGGAGGCGTAGAAGGCGCTACAGGCGAGGGGGCAACCTGGTCGCGGCTAGAAGAACAAGCTCCATTCTTTCCTTTGGACGCTGAAGGCAAGCAGGTTGACCAACGAATGGTTTTACTGTTCTAAGATTCCGAAACGTTGGCGTCATAGCAAGATGAATCAAGAGCAGCCGAGGAAGCATAAGTCCAACTTGTGAAATAGGATGAGCAACGCTGGGCTGCTAAAGGGGAGGTTCGCCGCCACTAATCCCTTTGCCCGCAAAAAAAAATAGAAGTTTTCCAAAGGAACTAAGCACGTGAATAATCGAAGGGAAAAATCACGGCTCGGGATAAAGCAAGAACACAGGAACCGGGTGGATAAGCAATACGAACAAAGCCTCCACGAAGAAAAAAAAAGAAGCCAAATGTTTTCTCCTACGCAGCTTTTGAAGTAAGGTATAATGTGTTTTGAATTGTCTCCTCCACACTGCATGCAAAAGCAGGTAACAAAAAGGGAGGGCTCTTCCACGCAGCAAGCTATTTAACAAAGCTTGTCTAAAGCAACACTCCAAAAACGACCACAAGACTTGCTTTTGCAAGCGCTGCAACGATTAAATAATCTCTGTGGCAGTCATTGCTGGGTGTATCAGCTGTCTATCGGCATATCTACTGGAACATTTCTTCATTTTCTTTATTTATTTTTATATATATATGCAGTTATTCTCTTAGGCAACGATCTGAGGGTGATTGACCGGTCTTGATTTTGAGACTAATTTCACATTTGTTGGGGCAGTCGCGAGTCCTGCCATGCAGCTTGATATTTGTGAAGCTAAGACCACTTGCAGTGTCCTAATCTGTTAAAAAAAACGTGTAATACTATTGGTAAGCATTGCAACAATTTAAATATTCGCTGTAACAGTCAGCGCCTTGTGTATCAAGTTGTCTATCAGGCATGTTTACTGAAACGTATCATCTATTTTTTTTGTTAACAGTTATTCTCTTAGACCCGATTTAAGGGTGATTGACTGATCTTGATTTTGAGACTAATTTCACATTTGTTTGGGCAGTGGCGAGGCCTGCCATGCAGCTGGTTATTTGTGAAGCTAAAACCACTCACAGTGTCCTAAACTGTAAAAGAAAACCCTTAAAAACTTTTGTAAGCATTGCAACAATTTAGATGTGCTATGTGCAATCATTTTGTCATATCAAGGGAATATAAATTTCATCAAATGCTAACCGTGCAAAAAGCCTTCATTCCTCCTTGTTGGCATAATGGACATTCAATAAAACTTAACTCTTTCTATTCATACTACAAGAAGAAGATATACACTAATGGTGTCACTTATCAATACTTTTTTTTTTTTGCAACAAAATGGAATCAAGTATGTATGTATATTTTGTAGATATCCTAACATTCAACACAAGAGTCCAGCAATACTTTTATTAAATTTTGAACAAGATCTATCAACATTTTAACCATGTGAACCTTTGGGCAAATATAGATTACAATGTCCCTTTTTGAATGAAACAAGATGTTACAATTTTCTTTCACATACAAATTTTACAACAAATTGATACATATAAAAGAAAAGGAAGAAGTCTTCTCAAGCTCCGTAGCATTCTTCATCCATACTCCAAGTTCCAAGTATTTCCAATCACAACCAAGATAGGGGGAGAGGCAACACTCTCCTCCCAACCAAATCTCAATGGGGAAGAGAAGCAATCTCCTCCATTGACCCCGAGCCCCAAACACAACACAATGAAGGGTGGTCTCCAACTCAAGGCAACTATACATGCTTCCACAATACAAGTTCTTCACAACATTCAAGCTAAAATAGAAAAACAAGGAGACACACAATGACATCAAACATTACACAACAAGGCTTGCATCCAAGCCAACAAGAGAAGGAACTATGGGAATGTTTTCCTTATGCCTCCCAAATGAGATGAGATGCCCATCCAAAACCCTCCACAATAAAACACAAGCCCCTATGACTCTTATGCCTCCCTCAAGTACCCCTTTTTCCTCCCATACTCTTATGCCTCCCTCCTCTTATGGCTCCCTCAAAGACAAGGTAGAATGTAAACATTCCTACCCAAGATGGGCATCCCTCTCAAACTCCCTCCACAATATCCTAATCTACTCTTTTGCCTCCCTCATGAGTATTCCCATAGACCTCTCCTATACTACACAATAAGCATTCAAACCATTTTCACAATACACCAAAGTAAACATGCATTTTTTTCACAATTTTAGCATAGAAGCAATAATAATATGAAAGCAAAACAAATGAGAGGGTTCCCTACCTCTCCATTGGAGAAGCCTAAACCAAGAAACTTGTCCAAGCTCCTTCCCAAATCAATCCAAGCATGCAAGTCCAAAAACTCTCTTTATCTCTTTCTCCCAATTCTTCTCTCTCCAAACTAACAAAGGAGAACTCTTCAACAACACAAAAACAAAGCTCCAACCCCCTCCACAAGAGAGGAAGTTTCAATAAATAGATCAAAGGTAAGGGTGAGGGTGATGTGGCTCCATGTAGGATGCCACATCACACATCCTCAAATCATCTCCCAAGGTCAACTCAAATCCCAAAACACCATAAATGGGTGGTTGGGTTGAATGACAACCCTCTTCCACATTCAACCCTTTCCCATGTGCCTTAAGGCACAATTAAATGCAAAAAGAGGAAAATGCACTCCCAAGTCATATTTCCCTTCCCAAAACAATAAATAACCCCCTTTTTGGATTCCCAACCCATAGATATGGTTGGTAAGGGGTTTTGGGAAGTGTGGGACAAGTTTAACTTGTCCCACAAGTCCCCTAAAAATGCACTCAATCTCAAATTCGAGATTCTAAGAGCATGGAGTGGTCAACACTCAAAACCAAGCATTCAATACAAGAGGACACACAAGGCTCAAGGAGCCAACAATCAAATTTATTACACCCACTTGACTCTCCCCAAAGCTTACAAACTAAAACAAGGTATAACATTAATCTAAACACACTTAACAAAAGTAATTTAACAAAAGGACTTCACAAAAGAAAACACCTACTAAATCAAGTAAACAAGTAATAAAATTCTTACCCCCTTGGTCACATAGGAAAATTTCCCCCTCATGGAAATTTTCTCAACACATACAAGAACAAAGTTAACACAATACAATTTACAAGTTGCCTTGACGACCAATGTTGTAACCACCCGACATTCTGTTGTGTTTGGTCCCCAATCCCCCTCATGGTTGTGATCATCTTTGTGTTTCTGCACCCAAAAATGCAAAATACCCTCTTCGGCCTTGCAGCCATGTCAAAATATCCAAAATAATCATATGCATGAAATTTATTAACATCTATACGTAATTCAAGCAATCATTATTTCTAGGTCTAATTCACAATTTAATTATGCATTTCATCATTTTCCAAAATCATAGTAATGTAAATTCAACAACTACATTCTACTCATCAGGGCGAAGAAATCCAATGTTAGAACACATGCAATATATCTATATAAAAATAATATCAATATCCAATAGTCTGTCCATGAGTCAGTGCAGATCATACTGAAAACAAAATCCAACCATAATCCAAATGCGTCTAGTCACAAAACATCATGCTAATCAACATAAGTATAAGCCATGTCCATATCTAAAGTCTGCATAACTCAAAATGATAATCACTAAGCGTCGTAGGGAAGTGGGCATTACAAGAATGGTATGAAACATATCATGAACCTTCTAGAACGTAAGCTAAGAATTGTAAGATGTCTCTAGTAAATCAGTAATCTTAAGAAGATTTTCACGGTGGGATGTCTTCAGCTATAACTATGTAATGTGGTTGGTCTTTTGCCATGTCCTTTCACAAGAGAAACGTAAATTGTCCTTGATAGGTGTGAACGTTTCCGTGCTGCCTTTATGGTCATCCTTGTATCAGGTTGTTCACGGTATTAGTTGTATCCTTGGTGACGACATGTTACGTCATGATATGTGTCAAGCAAGTTCAAAAAAAAAAATTATCTGTATTTCAACTTTGTGTTGTTTGTGTGTGAATTTAAGGTCGTTACGAGTAGATTAAAGGAAAAGAGTGTAAAAGTTTCATCGTTCAAATTATGAAGTTCTTTGTAGAAAGTTCAATGCATTGTAAATTTTGTAACTTTGCTTGTAAGGAGTTTAGAAGATCTCTTGTCTTGGTATGTTCGGAAAAAAAAAAAAAAAAACTACGTGGTGAAGTGTTCTTTCCCTTTTGTTGTTAGACTAGTAACTTACCTTGGTGAGAAATGATATTCAATCATTACATTGGCATAAGTATTGTAAAACCTTGTTTTTGAGAATAAAGTGTTAAGTCAAAACTCTCTGACACCTTGTAATGATGTGATATAAGTAAAATTAAATGGAGTGGTTAACCCTTATAGAAGTTAACTAAAATATATATATATATATATTTAGATAAATTAATGTGGAGATGATTTACTTGAGAACAAGAGATTCTGAAGTACTCAAAGGTGAAACTATCCTTGTAAAGTAAAATTTTATAAATTGATATCCCTAGTGTGAGATTGTCATGTGGTTGGACTTCTATGTTGTTTGTCAAAAAAAAAAAAAGTGTATTATCCTTTTGGGTGTGAGCGTTTCCGTCTTGACCTTGTGGTCATCCCAGTAACAAGTGGTCCCGAGTTGGTTGTAACTTTGTGACGACATGTTGTGTCGTGTTATGTGTCAAAGCAAGTCAAAAAAAAATATCCTGTCTTTCTTGTGTTGTTCATGTGTGAATTTTTGGGTCGTTACATTTGAGTGATATAGACTAGCAAGCTAGTCTACCTCAAAGATCCCCATCTATGTTGTGAAGTCTAATAATATTGTTTAGGTGTGGTATTCGTAGGGACTTCAACAACAATTCATTCGATGTATCCCAAGTTCCCATGTGGTTTTCTTCCTTAGACTTGTTAACCACAATCTAAGTCCAAAATAATCTACTGCGCTGATCTAAATAGATTACGGGAAGAAACTTAAGCGATATACGATATCCTTTTCTTAGTTCATGTTTAAATTGTTTCACAGCGTGATAGAAAATGGAAAGTTGAATGGATCGTTTCCTTCTAATGTTTTTAACTTGTTGCAACTTGAAACTATGTGAGTATTCTGTTTAAGTCCTATGCCTATTTTTTAGTGACCATTGCCAATATTTTGTGGAGTCAATTAACACAGTTAATTGTGATTTTGTATGAGTAGGAGGCGGCGAGAGATTCCATCTCTGGAACTCTGGATTTCAGCATTATTGAAAGCCAAATGCTGCAAGACATAGATTTTGAGTACAATAACATCAGAAGCGCTTTCCTCCCCAAAACCGCTATCAAAATGTAAGAAGTTTTGTCATGTGATGGATTTGAATCACAAACAATGCCTGGTGGTGATAATTACTTTTTCTAACACAAATTTTAGTAGAGTGATATGCATAAAGGCCCAACCATTATTGATTTTGGATTGACAAAGTAAACTTATGGCAATCCACGCCTATGCTAATGGGAGTAACATCTCAAGCGACAAAGAATGCACAACACCGATGCAAGATTGTGGAAAAGACATCAAATGTGGGGAAAATATCATGGTTGTATATAAAGATAAATAATTAAAAATAAACCAAATTATATATTCCTAAAGATCCTTTGATTTTCAATGTCAAAATACTGTGACTACAGTCTCCTGTGTGTAGTGGAACATCCCTTCCTAGTGGCCGCAAATGTGAATTGATGACTGGTTATTTTCTTTGGTGCGAGAATAATGAACAAATCGGTTCCGCCCGATGCCTCCGGTATGGTCTGCAACAATTCTACAATAGCAAAATCTTCTAATTTGTTAAATGTAAGTGTTTTGGTATTCAATAATGGTTAAGGGGTTAGGCGTTAAGTGGTTAGGCGTTTGGATCTACCGTTTTCACCTGCCTCCTTAAATACATGACCCCTCATGAGTGGCGGCACACTGACAAGAATCAATACAGCATCCTCTGTGCATACCAGCAGGCCGTGATTTGACTACCTCTGTGCCGTTTTTGTTGCCAGATCATGCCTTTTGCATGCGCATGTGATGGCAAACATGGTAAAAAAAATGGACTCCTCACATACATGGGTGCATTTTCAGTGGAGGGTAGCCGTCTCAACATAAATTGCACATCGAGTACTTCGCCGTCAATGAGTATTCTCTACCATTATATCTACGAAACATATCAACACCTATCGGATGATATCGAAGTTGAAACTATTATTTTTCCAATGATTCAAACTATAAGCGACAATAAACAAACCTCAATCATTTGGCACCGTAAAGCGATAATTCCGAGGTGAACAAAACAAAACTAAGACATAAGTCGACATTCATTTTAGTTTACTCGAATGATTTTCTCATTACTAATGTAAAGCACCACTTGAGATGGTTACGAGCCGGGGGTTAAATTTGACGGTCACTTTGCACCGCCAAACAATTTTCGAGTGACGGTAATTTTTCAATACAGCCCTTCAAAAACACAAAATAATGTTATTTTTTACTAACTATTCTATATTTATTATATCTTTTTGATATATATTTACATATATTTTTATATTTTATATACAAATATATATAAAAATTGATGGTAAGGTTTTAAATATACAAGTCGCGTGTGACGGTTAGATCAGATATTTACAATTATTTTACGTCTAAAATCACTAAAAACGTATAAACGGCCGTCAAATTTAACGCTTGGTTACGAGGATTCTTCTTGTTTATGCAATCATTATACGCATATATGCTTCCGTACAGAATATACGCAGTCTTTGGTAGTCACGTCGGAATTGGTCTCAACTGTCATTTGTATTTTTATAATTGGAGTTTTATAATTTTTCTGTGATTTGAGCCTTCATAATATCTTCACTGAACAAAATAACATTCTGTTGTATCTTATCGCTTGGGCTTTCTTTTTGTTTTACTATTTAACGCCCGACTTGAGATGTTTACGAGGATTCTTCTTGTTTATGCTACTAAGCCTGCAATCATCATACGCATATATGCCATAATCATCCTTCCCTATTTTTATCCATTCTTCTAGTTTTTTGAGCAATTCATTTTTCCTGGGCGATTCATTTTTTCTTGATTGAAAATGGGGCGTAGTTTAAACAAGAAGCCTCACGCTGTTATGGTTCCTTTTCCTGCACAAGGCCATATAAATCCTATGATGCAGATTGCGAAGAAACTTGCAGTGGAGGAGGGATTTGCAGTAACATTTGTGAATACAGAGTATCATCACCAACGCATAGTTACAGCTAATAACAACCAGGAGTCGGGCTTAGTGAGAGAGGCCCAAGCAATTGGGATCCGGTTGGTTTCAATCTCTGATGGTTTAGATCCTCATGAAAGTAGAAACCAGTTTACGAAACTGGCAAATTCATTGGAGACGACCTCCGGGCCATTACTGTGTAAACTCATTGAGGAGGGAGATGAGGTTACCTGCTTGATTGTAGACTTACTTTCGAGCTACTGGGTCTTCGAAGCAACCAAGCACTTGGATATTTCAAGAGGTGTCTTTTGGTCAGCGCTTACTGCCACTTATTCTACCTTCTATCATGCTGCAACTCTCATCTCTTCTGGAATAATCACCTCCGAAGGTAAGGAAAAAACGTATTATTGACCGATCAAATACATATGATGTTTAAGCATGGCAGTTGCAAACGTTCTCGTTCAATATTTTGTATTTTAACTTGGTTGTTGCAGGTATACCCAAAGAAAATAGGATGGTCGAATATGTTCCCTCGGCGCCCCAAATCCATTCCACCCAGTTTGCATGGCTGCTTCCAGGAAGTGAAGATCAGGAGTTTCTGTTTATGTTCACTCTTAGAAATATTGAAAGTGCAAAGGGCTTACCATTTATCTGCAATAGTGTGTATGATCTTGAAATCCCAGTTCTGAATTCCTTTGCAAAAGAAGACCAAGTCCTTCCCGTTGGGCCCTTGATTTCTTGTAACCTTCTTGATACGCAGCCTGAAAGGGCAACTCCCGCTATGAGCACGGGTTTCTGGAAACAGGAACTAGAGTGCCTGACTTGGCTGGATAAACAGTCTCCAAAGTCTGTGATATACGTGGCATTCGGAAGCATCGCTATTTTGAACCAGAGACAGTTGGAGGAATTTGCTCTTGGCTTGGAAGCTACAAAAAGACCATTTCTGTGGGTTTTACGGTGTGATCTGCTGAATGGAGAGGCTGCAGTGCTCCCTTCTGGATTCAGAGAACGCAACAGAGACGTAGGGTGCTTTGTATCTTGGTCTCCGCAGTTGGCAGTGTTATCTCATCCGAGTGTCGCCTGCTTCATCACACACTGTGGATGGAATTCAACCATGGAAAGCATCGCCATGGGCGTGCCAATGTTATGCTGGCCTTATTTTGCAGACCAGTTCATTAATCGCTACTTCGTGGTAGATGAATGGAGAGTCGGGCTGGCTTTGAATGCAAACAAAGAAGGGATTATAGACAAGAGTGAGGTGGAAGAGGCAGTGGACAGGTTATTAGGTCGGAATGAAGGTGCCGAGATTAGGAAAAGAATGAGTAATCTCAACAATATTGCAAGGGATGCAGTGAAGGAAGGAGGATCTTCCTATATCAACTTCAAAAAGTTTGTAGACGCCATGAAAAGCAATTGATTACACAGTGATTGCTGTGAGCTGTCATGTTATTTCCCTGAATAAGTTGGTGTAACTTTTTATGTTAGTTTCCAAGCTAGGTGCTCAGATGATAAAACGTATGACCGTTAAACTATCTGAATTGCAGTTGCTTTTTATTATCAGTTGTTGATATGGCAAGAATATTTTTTCTACTACTTTTCACAATTAATTTAAGTTAATCTATAAATCAAATGCAGTAACATTTGTGATAACTTGTCAATCTGCCTTTTTGGTTAAATAATTATAAATTTCTACAGAGATTTTTCATTTTAATTTTTTTGTGATTACCATAATATTATCATTATAAATAAAGCCTTTATTTAGATTAGTCAATATAAATAAGCCAAGGTAACGAATACACCTTTAAAATAACATTTGGGACAACTTGTCAATGTGTGTAACTAACAATTACACATGAGTTACAAGGTTGAAACAACTGTAAAGTTAATCTAGAAATCCAAGTGGGAAACTCAATAATAAATAACAATCAGGAATGCAATCATCAACTTCTCACTACGATGGTGGAGAGGTATATTTTCCTCCTTATTCACATTACATCATCATTATTTTGAATCTAAAAAAATACCCCACGTTTTCATCTCACAAAACATTTTTAATCTTAATTATTGTAACATTCAATATTTATTTGTTATAACTTTCTTCATTTTCCAAATCTCCGTTAAAGACAATTATTACAAACTATCATATCTTTACTCCGATATGTGTATTCTATTGGGTGTATTTTTCATTGAAATATAATTGATGCGATGGTGAATTAGAGTCATCCATGTGGCGGAAATCTAACATGCATTCGAAAATAATTTACAAGATTGAGTTGTGTAATGCCCCAAATTTTTACTATCAAAACAAAGAAAACAAATAGATTAATAGTCGAGTTAGCAAGGTTAGACATTATCACACATAATAAATTTCTTGGTTACGGGCATTCGACACAAGCTTGTGAACAATGGAATTAAATTAATAATAATATTAATTTACTTCCTAAGCTATATTTATATTTTAAAAACACCTACCAAGTCCCATTAGTTAATTTGGTTATCCAGTACCAAGGTAATATTATTTTCTAACTCAAAGGTTTAGTTGTTTTACTTAGCCACTAAGTAGCCCCATTCACCCCATTACCCATGTTCTTTATTTTTAATTAAAAGTTACATTCCCACAAAAATGCCCTCCCACTTAAGTGAGGTAGGGTTTAATTTGGGCCATAGGATTGAATCAATCGTAGCCCTTAGATTTAGGTTGCCCTGAATTTCCTTATGGTTCTCTTTTAATTCCAAATTTCCTCAAACAACCTCATTTGTTCTTTTCTTATTTGCATGTTTTGGAAGAGGAGGAGGAGGGAAGAATCCATGACAACAAGGGGAGCCACCATGGAGAACTTTCTCTTCATAATGGTTGTACAGATTTTCCATAGAATGTTGCCCATTGTTAAATGTAGAGATCCCATATTGGATCTTTTTGTTATTTCAATAGAATCATTTTCTTGTTTTTATTTAAACTATTACGGAAACCCCATTTCTATTATATCCATGAGTTTTACACATTTGGGTGTTAAAATGGAGATTGGAAGGTTAAATCCTGTAGGTTTAGTTTATTCCTAGATGTTGTAAGGTTACTAGTTAAATTTTTAGGTTAGATTTTAGTTAAATTTTAAATAGGGATGTTCACGGATGTAAATTTATTATTCCATCAAAATTGACAAAAAGCATCACCCTACGTAGGTTGGTGGTCTGTGGTCACTCCCCTGCTGGGGGACGGTTCACAAACCAACGCTCTAAGATGGGCGGTGGTTAAAACCACCGCTCTGCATAGGGTGGCGGTTCTGTTCATCAAAACAGAACCTTCAAAAAAAATAATTTTAACAGTTTTTCTTCTTGAGGTTATTTTTAATGCAAACTAAATTTAATGAGGGTTTCTTCTATTCATTTGTTGGTAGATTTCTAGTATAACTTGTTTCCTAATTCTAATTTAGTAACCACAACTCAATCTCTATTCTACCTTTTTCAAAAAATGTAAAAATTGAGTATATCATAAGTACTATTCACTCTATTTCACAAATTCCATTTTTCCAACAAAACACAAGAATCAAAACACTTCATATCAATACATCTTTGTTTTTCCAAGTATATATATATTGCAACCTTGAATGCTTACAACTCTAGGAGATTTTCATTTCTAGACAAATAAACACTTAAGCTTTCCTTTCACTATAACATTTACAACTGGGGAGAACTAGAAATTTTCCAAATCATTCTTTTACAATGTAAGGCTTTAAATATCTTTATTTCACTAAGACTAATCCTTTCCAACAATGTAAGAAACCAAGAAATATTTCTAAATTCACTATCTCATTCAACATGAAATAAAACAAATATTACAACTTTCCTTCAAACATAAAATATTACAAACATCCACATAAAGTGGGAATAATAATGTGATGAATACTAGATAGGAAGGGATTTTAAAAAGGCCAAACACAAGTCTTCTAGCATATTTTCTCCAACTTGTATCTTCAATCTTGCATTCTCGATCTTTTACAACTTGGATCACAAAAAGAGGAAGCGAGGAATAGGGGGATGCTCTCCACCCAACCTTTAATCAATAAAGGGCACAACCCATCCCCTTATTGGTCCCCGAACCCCAACCAAGGAACAATGAGGGATCTTTAGCAACATTTAACAACTTTTTAAACAAACATGGCTTCCATAAAAACATAAATTTCAAAATATTCAACACAATTTGAAATGGACACACTGAAAAAATTTCACAACTTCCTCAAACAATACATTGGTTTGATATGAAACCAAAAAATGAGGACGGACTATGGGAATCACCTCCTTTTTCCTCCAAAGTGAAGTGGGAGTTTCACCCAAAGCCTCCATGTGCATAATACATCAACAAAACAAACTTATCTCTCCCTTGAAAGTATGCAAAAACATGACCATGTATTTCCTTTTCACTCCCAATAGGTGAAACTCCCAACCACACTTCCTCCAAAATCCATGCCTCACATCTCAATTTTCCTTCCCCAATGGTCCTATAAATCCATCTCCACACACCCAACTTAAGGTATCTACCCAACCACACAAAAAAAACCACATTCATAGCAATCATACAAACTTAACAAGCACAATTTTTAACATCTATAATTATAATAAGAAAATAAATAAAGGTGGAGAGCCTACCTCTCCATCAAGATTCCAAGATAACTTCAATCCACAAGTTTTGACACCTTCAAGCCAAGCACACTGTAAAAGCAACGCCAACAAACTCCCAAATCCAAAAGTGTAAGAGAAATAAAATGAAGAAGTAATGCCCATTCCATCTAATTCCATCCATAAATAGAAATGGAATGTGAGGATGATGAGATGTGTCCATGTAGGATGCTAGTTTATCATTCTTTCGTTCCCACACATAAGTCAAAACACCATGCCCAAGACAATAAATGAACATGTAATACTATGCTAACCCAAAAGACACTCAAACTTGCACACCATGCTAACCAATGACCAATTAATTGTGGTAAGTAGGAAAGTGCAATTATTTTCACCCTTTTACACTCCAAAATGAATCAATAAGTAAAAATTTAAGTCCCCATACCATAGGTAGGGTTGTTGGAGGGGGAGTACATAAAACAAATACCAACACAAATTTATCCTACATGCACAATATTTCAAGGAAGATATACCCTCATAATTATCTAATTGTCACATCCTTATTTTAGTTAATAAATTAAGTTGGATTAGCTAATTAAGAAATATTAATAATTGTTAAGAAGGTGAAAATAATTTCCAATAATTAAATTCATGTACATAAATAAAAACACAAAATTAAAATAAAGGAAAAAAATTTCACCCCATGGCCACACAGTGAGGTCACTCCCCATGCGAAACCTCCTAACTAGGCATGCAAAAACAACACAACATAACATTACACAAGTTGTCAATTTTTTTCCACATTGCTCAACACCCTACATCCTTCCATGGTTGGTTCCCTCTCCCCTTTTGATGTATGTGATAAAATGTCCAAAGCAACACAACAATATACCTCTCGGCCTTACGTCCATATTAAAGACATCAAGAGAAATATACATATGAAAATCAATACTCATAATCTGAAATTAAGTAATTCTATCATCTATCAACATATCAAATAATTTGATTCTCAAATCCGTGATATTATATATTTACTCAAAACATCCAAAGTATAACATGTCGGTATAAAATCTAAATAGTGGATATCAACATATATTAAATTTTCTACCAATGTCCTATTGTGTAACATAATCAAAATTTGGATCACAATATGTCAATAGTCCAAATATCTACACAGTCTATCATCTACTGATCAATGTGTCATAATAAAAATGTGTAAGTATCTATCCAAAATTAATATCAACATAATGAAAAATAGTTTTGAAGGAAAGTGGGCTCTACATTCCCCTCCCCTTAGACTCGAATTCCTCTTGAAAGTCACTTAAATAGGTGAGGAAACTAGGTCCATAAACAAGTAACATCCTCTCATGTGGCTGTAGTCTTATCATACCTATCCCACTGGACTCGCACCTTGTCAATATCACGGCCTTGAAGGCCCAGGGTCCTACACTCTATGATGTGCATGTGCTCCAATGTCACCGACCCATGCTCTTGCACCTGCAATTCAGTTCAATCTAATACATGAGAGGGATATGGAATGTATCTCCTAAGAACAAAAACATGAAATACATCGTACATGTGAGATAATCTCGGTGGAAATGTTAGACGATAAGGTAAAGGACCGATCCACTCCAAGATCTCGAATGGACCCACGAATCTAGGAGATAACTTAGAGCCTTTTCCATAATGGATAGGGATCTTATGAGGTCTGAAACAAAGAAACACCTTTGTGCCCACCTCATAGCTACAATCAAATCTTCTCTAATCTTCATATTTTTTTGTCTATCTTGTGCCTCCTAAAGCCTCTATCATACCACAAAAAACCTACTGCTCCATGTCCTATAACAAAGCTAGCACAAGAGATAGTATATCCTCCAATTTTCCTAACTCAGTGGTGTCTTGCACTCCCTACCATAAAGTTCCTGAAATGGAGCCATACTAATAGAACTTTGAAAGTTGTTGTTATAAGAAAACTCCACTAGGTACAAATACTCCTCCCACCTCAACTAATGGTCCATAACATACATCCAAAGCATGTCCTCTAAAATTTTATTCACCCACTCTGTCTTTCCATCGTCTGTCATGGATGATATGTTGTTGCAAGGTAGTCTAGAAATGAGAGGTGTATAAGGGATCATGGTCATAAATAATCTTTGACATGAATCCTATGTAGTCTGACAATCTCATCTAAGTATACTTGTGCCATTGTAAAAGTTATATAGGTGGTCTTCATTAGAGAAAAATGAGCCAATTTTGTCAATCTATCCACTATGACCATGATGGCATCGTGGTGGTATCTCGACGTCGGTAGCCCTACTATGAAATCCATGGAAATGGTGTCCCATTTCCACTCCGGTATATCATGCGGGTAGAGAAGGCCAATTGGATGTTGATGCTCAGAATTCACCCTTTACATTCTAAACAACATGATACAAAATTAGATACATATCTCAAGAGACCTCTCCAATGGTAAATCATTGTCAAAAGGTAGTGTGCATCTTCTTCATCCCTGGATGGGCTTAATAAGGTGCATGATGAGCCTCTACCTAAATATCCTATCACTTACCTCCATGCCTAAGTTCATAGATCCGGCCTCCGTGTTTGAGAATTCCATCTTACTTTAATGCATAACCATCAAAATTCACCTCAAGGGGTCACCGAGACTCAATCTCTCGGGTCTAGCTACAAGGTAGAAGCTATCATGTGGAAGATTTCACAAATCCCTACTTTGTAAATATGTAACCACCGAAGTAGCCATAACCAAATGTCTTTGTCTACTTAGAGTGTCTACAACCATATTATGCTTCCCCTTCATATGCTTTATCTCCATGTCGATCTTGACAAAGCAACTCTATCCAATGTTGCTAACGAGCGTTCAGATTGGGCTGCGAAAATAGGTGATGAAGACTCAAATGATCAGTCTTGAGAATGAATCTACTTCCCTAAAAGGAAATTCCTCCATCAAACCAAAGCATCCACAACTGCCGCACACTCAAGGTCGTGACTCAGGTAATTGAGCTCATAATCCTTTATTTTGCGAGACTCAAAGGAAACCACATGACCCTCCCGCATCAATACACCTCCTAATCAATCCAAAGAAACATCCGTGGATACGAAGAACTCTCCTTGTGGATATGGCCTTTGGAAGAATTGATGTTGTGGTAAGGCATCCCTTCAAAGTGTACTAAATTCCTATTCACATCCATCGAACCAAATAAACTTCTTTGATTTCCACTAAAGAGAAGTAATTGGGTGCGTAATTCAAGAAAAGTCCTAAATGAATCTCCTGTAGTAACCTACTAACCCCATGAAACTACGCACCTCGATCACATTGGTTTATGTGGGTGAATCCATAATAGCTCTATTCTTGGAAGGATCAACTATGATAACTTTCCCGAAATGATGTGACCCAAGTATTGAACCTCTGACTAGAAGAAGGAAGACTTCTCTAGGTTGCCATAAAGCTATTACTCACAAAGACACCCAGTAACCTATCAAAGGTGTTCTTTGTGTTCCTCATATGTACATTAGTATATCAGAATGTCTTCAAGAAATATGAGCAAAAAGTGATCCAAAAAAATCCTAAACACCCCATTCATCAAACTCATGAATACTACAGGGGCATTCGTCAGACAAAAAGGTACCACCGTGAACTCATAGTGGCCATATCTTGTGCGGAAAGTTGTTTTATGGATATCTCTAACTTTGCGATCCTCAACTAATGATACCCCGACTTAAGATAAATCTTAGAAAATATAGTGGCTCCCTTCATCTGATTAAACAAATCATCTATCCATGGAAGATGGAAACGATTCTTGATCGTTACTTTGTTCAGATTACCTATAGTCTAAACACAAATGCATAAATCCATCCTTATTTACAAAGATTACTTGGTAATTGTAATAAGATACTCTTGGATGTATTAGAACTTTCTCAAGAAGGACCTCTAACTAGAACTCCGAGCTAAACACGGCTCAAGTTTTTTCATCCTATATGGTTTGCATGAGATAAGATCCGCTCCCGGAACCAAATCAATATGAAATTCGATCTCACATGTGGGATGTAACCCTGACAACTCACTAGGAAAGACATCATACAACACCTACAAAATACGGTGATCATAAAGTGATGGTCCATGAGTCTCATCCTCTGATCGGTCACTAATAGTGATGGAAAATAAATGACAACCCCGTCGTGCACATCACTTCAACTCCATAGCAGATATGGTGCTAATAGATATGGGTCTTTTAACTCCAACAATCATTTACACAAGATAAAACCTTGTTGTGAAAATTTAATCTAGCTCTATGTACAGACAACCAATCCATGCTCAAGATAACCCCATATAAACCCAAGTGAAGGACACGGATCAACAGTCGTAGTGAAGGGTCCTAGGTCCAATACACACTACTTAACTAAGGAGTCCACTGATATTTTTTCTCCATAAGACATCTCAACATCCCAACTAATCCCCTGCCTAAGTGTCACCAACCAACATCACTCTACTAAAGATGGAGAAATAAAAGAATCTGAAGATCCTGAATCAAATAAGATAATGGTAGAAATACCACCAATGTTACCTATGGTCTCTATCACCGTGCCATGGTGGTCCTGCTTCAGCTTTCTTACCGCAACATAAATCTTTTGGAACATGGCCATATCACCCACCGTAGGCTCAGAAACCGGTACCTTACCCTGATTAGCATTTTTTTGAGGGCACTCTCTCGAATGATGAGCATGTACACTACACATATAACAAGTACCTAGTCATCTCCACTAAGCAGATACTCCTCCAGGTAGCATGGTACTCCATGTTATAGAACTTGATGATCCTTCCATAGATCTATGTGGGTGTTGTGATGGTAGGAATCTTGTTGATTGTGCTTGAGGTGGAGCTTGTGTCCTATTGGGCCCCCAAGCTAGAGGTCCTATACTACGCCTTTTCTCGAGCATCATGGTGTTGTGGAGGCCCAAAGTGTTGTCGAGTCTACTACTATTACTAAGGAGGAGGCCTAAAGGAATTATATGCTAAAGTGTGTCAACCAAGAGGAGGAGAATTTGATCCCCTCGATGTACTATCTTGTAACTGTTGCATGTGGCTCCTCACTCTGTCACGAGCCAGTTGAGTCTTCCCTAGTTTCCTTTGCAATATAATCTTTCTCCATGGCCTCGATAGTTTCGTAGGTAATGAATGTGCACCGCCCCACCCAAGTCTAATTTCAGGCCCCTGATGAACCTATGAACGTGAACTCCGCTCATCCCGCATGTAATCGACATAGTCAAGCAGATCCAAAATTGACCCTCATACTTTGCCACCGTTAAGGAATCTGTCACAAATCATGAAACTAATTGATCCACTTGCTAGATGAATTTCCTAGATATGTATCTACTCCCTGAAGTGCTCCTAAAAGATCTCCCAAGGTACTCTCTCAAAATCAACTTGGAGCTTTCGCTACTCTATCCTCCACATAACTCTAGCTCCGTCTCGATAGAATTTTGATAAGATCGTGAGATTTTTGTAACTAGTACAAGGACATACCTTGAAGCATCCACTCAAGCTAACAAACCATGTCTTGGCTTTAAATTCTCTTGTGTCTCCCTCAAACCTGTGGTAGGTGTAACTTCGGTATCTCTTTGATGTGATATACCACTATTGACTTTCGGCCTATAGGTCTCTCTACAAGAACATCCCTCGGCCTAGGGCTCCTAGATCTGTCTCTGTGTCCCAAAATTCTATCTATATGTTCTCTAGTTGGTGAATCATGTCTAACGGAAAATGCAAGAGAGTGCTCTCTTCCCTATCCTCGGCATTGTGATGTTATAGTGCACAAAGCCTCCACTGATGGCTCTACATCGTGTCCGCTAGTTCGCCCTCCTAAAGACCATCTGCATAAAATGGCATTAACATCCTGGAGTGTTTGAAGTATCTGAGGAAAAATGGTTGCTACTTACTTCCCAAATCTTGGGGTAGTAGATCTACGCTCATGTGAAAGGAACCTTGTGTAGTCTACACATCTTGTATAGACCAAGATGTGAGTTAGTTTATCATCATCTAGGCTTTGTTTCAGTTTTCTATGTTTTAAAACATCATGCAATGTCATTTGTTCTACGTTTAGAGTTGCGTTAAGTTTACTTGTTTATGTTTTATGTTTCCAAGTGTGGGGTCCTAGCATTTAACCGCGACTACGATACTAAGTGTAATGCCCACAAATTTTTACTCTAAAAACAGAGAGAACAAATAGATTAATATTCAAGTTTATTGTAATAATTTTTTTTTGTTCAATAGAGTTAGCAGTTAGACATTATGACACTTAGTAAATTTCTTGGTTAGGGACTTTCTACACAAGCTTGTGAGCAATGGAGTTAAACTAATAATGAAATATTAATTTACTTTCCAAGCTATATTTATATTTTAACATCTACAAAGTCCCATTAGTTAATTTGGTTATCCAATACCAACGTCATATTATTTTCTAACTCAAAGGTTTAATCATTTTACCTAGCCACTAAGTATTCTCCCCATTACCCATGTTCTTTCTTTTTATTTAAAAGTTAAATTCCCGAAAAAGTCCCTCCCACTTAAGCGAGGTAGGGTAGGATTGAATCAATCATAGCCCCTTAGATTTACGTTTCCCTAAATTTCCATATGGTTCTCTTTCAATTCAAAATTTCCTCAAACAACCACATTTGTTCTTTTCTTATATGCAGGTGTTGGATGAGGAGGAAGAGGAGAAGAAGCGATGAGATCAAGGGGATCCACCATGGTGAAATTTCTCTTGATAATGGTTGCAGAGAATTTCCATTGAATGTTTCTGATGTTAATTATAGAGATCCCATATTGGATCTATTTTGTTATTTCAATAGAATCATTTTCTTGTTTTGATTTAAAATATTGGAGAAACCCCATTTCTATTAGATCCATGTATTTTACACATTTGGGTGTTAAATCCTTTAGGTTTTGGTGGTTCCTAGCTACTGAAGGTTACAAGTTAAAATTTTAAGCTTAGATTTTACTTAAATTTGAAATTGGGCTATTCACGGACAAAAAATTATTTTTCTGTAATAAGTGACAAAATTGCCACCCTACCTAGGCTGACAATCTTGTGAGAACTGACTTTCCCAGTGGTGCATTTCATGACTACCACTCTAAGTTGGGCGGTGGTTCTGAAACCACCACTCATCCAAGGAGACAGATTTTGTTCACTAAAAAAAAATTCAACAAAAAAAAATTCAAAGTTTTTCTTCTTGAGTTGATGTTTAATGCAATACTATATTTGATGAGGGCATCTTTATTCATTTGTTGGTAGATTACTAATATAACTAGTTTCCTAATTCTATAAATACTATTGAGTCGGGGTTCATTTTAAGACACCTCTAGAAAATTGTAGGTGGAAAATACCTGGCGAATATCCCCGGAACTAGTTTCAGTGAAAGGTGAATTTGACAGTATTTCAAAACTAAATTTTTGCCAGGTTTTTCAAGCTGGAGAAACTACAAAATTGCAGCTACTAATGTACCATTGACGCGCGTCAACAAGAACCATTGACACGCGTCAACATGACGTCAATGACCCTCATTGGCGCGCATCAACACCACGTTAATGGCCCTTGTTGATGAGTGTCAATACACGTATTAATGAGCATCAATAAGGGTCATTGACGTGTGTCAATAGGGACCATTGACGCGTGTCAACACAACTTGTTAACACACGTTAATGGTCCCTATTGAAACGCATCAATGACCCTGTTGACGACGCGTCAATACACTATTGGCGCGTGTCAACAAGTTGTGTTGACACACGTCAATAGGGACCATTGACGCGCGTCAACAAGTTGTGTTGATGCGCGTCAATGGTCCCTATTGACACTTGATTTGGCTTATAAATAGCCTCCCATCGGTCATTTTCTCGTTTGCACTTTCCGGCTCTCGATTTTTTTGTTTACAAGAATCCATCATTGTCAAAGACGCAAGCACAACTACGATGGCGACTTCAAGTGCTTCCCAACCACAAGCTTAGGACAAAAATCAAGAAGAAAATCTAGTCCTATCCATGGGCAAGATCATCTACAAGAATCCTTTGTGCCCCCACATCCATATTGTTTTAAAGATGTCTTTCGATATAAAGATTTGATCGATGCATGTGAGTTTAGTGGGCTCGTTGAGATGCCCCAATTCGAAACTAACCTAGATATTTTTAATTACCTTCTCTCATCCTACAATACAAAGGATGGTCTTTTTATGTTACTCTAAACAATGGACGATTGTTTCAATTTGGTATCAACGTAAATGACATCCATAGGTTTATGGGCCTTCCATTCATAAATTTACCCTTTGTTACAATGAAGGCAACACTCGTGGAAGATGACAAGAAATATCTCAAATCAACGTTCGGTTTCCATGTTGATTGTAAGTATAATTCGTTTTCATTCATCATTTTTTATTTTATTTTTTATTTTGATACAATTTAATGTTATATTAATTCCCACTATTTTTGGCATTTGCAACTCATGTCAATAAATCTAGGCATGGTGTGGATATGCAAGCAATTGCACACCACTTTCTTGCTGCAATGATTTCCTTTTTCAATCTAGAATAGTTTTGCAGGGTCGGAAAACAGATATACCAAACTGGGCCATTGCATACATAGTTGCTACTATCACAAAAAAAAAATCGTTGGTGCACCTATCTATAAAAAAATTGACATAACAAATGCAAAGCTTTCAGAAAAACCTGTCATTTATTCCACAAACTATCTCCTTGGCCTTTATTACGAGGCTCTTTTAAATTTAAAATATAAGCCAATTCCTACTTGCACTAACGAGGAGTTAATGAAGTTGTCAATTCCATTTGAAGAACAGGTAAAAACTATTAAGTTTGTATTTCGACATTACACTGCATAGTTATTAACACTTTACGGTTTGCAGAGAAGATTTATTGAAGGCCTTCCCAAAAAAAGGTGTTATCAAGAGGAAGAGGCCAACAACATGTTGAGGCTTCGGGATATTCCCAATTTGAAATGGAAGCTCACTCCTCTCCGAACCCTAAATAGTTTGAACTCGTTAAATTCCAAAGAATTAATACCTTCTCATATATTATTAACAAATTCCAAATTTTTATTTTTATTTTCCAATTTAAATTTTAACCAATTGAATTGACATATAATTCAATTTTGATGACATTGCAGGGACTTTGGACCATACGCGTGTTTTGGAAACTCAACCATCTTCCCTAACTCACTCAGCATAGCATGCATTCATATCTTCTCAAAAACCACCAATTACTACTCCTACACGACCACCCTTAGCACCACGACAAACTACCCCTCGACAACAAGGTAAAATTTTTGAATACTATGTTTAATTTCATAGTTTTTGTATTGATTTCTAGTTTTTCATGTTTTTTCTTGAACTTTTCAGCACATTGCAGTCCTTCTGTTCAAACAGCAGCACCGACCCCCCTCAACCAATAATATTTAAAATTCCAACTAGAGGAACAGGGAAAAAGAACATTGGTAGATGCATGCCAATTGCTCCAGCCACTAGCGGGATACTAAACATTGCCTCCTCCTTTCAAATTCCAACTCTCTCACTTGGTGGCTTGCCCAATGCAATGGGCATATTGGTTTTGAATAATATAAATTTAGATTAATATTATTTGGGCATTGATAGCAATGACCCAACTAGTTTTTTCAATACCCGTGAGATGATTCAAGGCCAGCAGGTATACTTCAATTTCAACATACTTTAGTCTTTACCATATTGAATTACATTTTGATTTAAATTTATTTTTCTGAATCTTGATTAATTTTATCACAAACAAGATTAGGCCACCCAAAGGTAGAAACAAGTAGCAGTTGATTAGCTCGAAAGCCCCCATACCTCTCCAACAAGATCATTTTCATCAGATACAGATGGTGAATAGTTGCTACCTTTTCCTTTGGAGAACTTAATTGGTTATGATTGTCAATCCCATGTCAGTGAGTTTATTATACCTCATATCATTCAGCTCATAGAATGGGAGAGAAGGGCTAAAGTACTTATCAAAGAGATTATTAGTCATTTTGAAAATTATTGGCAAAGGGATAGTTTATACGTGCAGTACCCAGTAATCAACTGTGAATATGGATTCCTTACTTACCCAAGTAAGAAGTGGGATTATCACGTATAATAACAACTAAAAAGATGACATTTTGGATAAGGCATTAAAAAATTGGAAAATATTAGTGCTGAGGCCCAGACATATTTTAACAAATGGTCTAAGGAAAAGGATCTGGTAGCAGTTGCAAATGCCGAGAGAGATAGAGCGGTTGTAAGTATTATCACTTTCAAACAATATTTTTTGTTAATTTGAAAGTTTCTTATTTTAGTAATATGTTGAATTGACATTACTTTTTTGTGCAGTTGAAATATGAAAATTTGAAGAGTCAAGCAAAGGTTTTCCAAGTTCACTTGGAAACAATGAAGAACAATTTATCCGCAGTGAAGAATTTGAAGGAAAATATTGTTTTGGTTAACAAAAAAATAATACACTGAAGCGGATAATTAAAGAGCATGGATTGACCACGAAATATTATTCAAAGCTAAGACAATAGCTGATCCAAATTTTTTGTCCCATGGAGATGCAACAAAGTAAGAAGAAATAATTTTTAAAAAATCGGACGATGTCATGCAGATGATCTCATAAGTTTTGGGGTTATTTCTGCCGTTGGGGAAAGGAGCACAAGAATTGAATTGGATACAAAGAAAGAGGGTTGAAATTTTTTATTATTGTGGAAACTTGAAATATTGAGTCTATATTTGAAAATTTGAAACATTGAATGTTGTGGTCATGGTATTTGAATTTTATTATCTGGATTTGATAGCCTTTTAAAATTTGAAATACTATTTGATAGCCTTTTTAAATTTTATTGAGTTTATGCTTATTGGTTTACTCTTAATGGTGATTGCATTAGATAGGGATGAATCATGATGACGTATGTTTCTTGTTTACTTGGATTATCATGAATTGTATGTGGACGTAGATTTAGCTTCAAGCACGATAATTCTTCTTCTCTAGACATTTAAACTTGTTTTAAGATAATTCTTCTTCTCTATACTTGTAATGATATGATCATGATAACATTAGAATGGATATAGATGATGATGAATGATGATAATGGATAATTGTTTTAAAAAAATGGAATGTGTTAGGACAGAGACATTTCTTTAAATTTAAAATAGATAAATAATTGTTTTAATAATAATTGTAGTGTCAAGATTGTGATAATGATATGATATATATGGATGATGATGAATTTTATGTGGATGTAGATTTATCTTCAAGCACGATAATTCTTCTTCTCTAGACATTTAAACTTGTTTTAAGATAATTCTTCTTCTCTATACTTGTAATGATATGATCATGATGACATTAGAATGGATATAGATGATAAATAAATGGAATGTGTTAAAATGGATATAGATGACATTAGAATGGATATACTTGTAATGATATGATCATGAATTGTTTTTAAAAAATGGAATGTGTTAGGACAGAGACATTTCTTTAAATTTAAAATAGATAAATAATTGTTTTAATAATAATTGTAGTGTCAGGATTATGATAATGATATGATATATATGGATGATGATGAATTTTATGTGGATGTAGATTTAACTTCTAGCATGATCGTGGATGACGAATTGTATAATGGATCATGGATTATGAATTGTATAGTATGGAAATATCTTCCTCTGTAAAATTCAATTGTGTCATTTTATCCCACAAAGTTTAAAAATATATCAAATCATTTAGCAAATATAAAAAATAAATTAAACAATTGTAAGAAATCAAAAAGATGATATGATAGGTTTAACTTACCTCTCATATTTTATATTGTTGTGAAATCATCACTGGTAATGTGCTAGATCTTTGTTTTAAGAAAAATCAACACGAGAAATGGATTAGTAGATAGATGGGTGAGTTTCCTGACATTGTCAGTCCCGAGAAGTACCAGCTTCCTCGGATGGATGTCAACCCATGTTTTCAAAAAAAAGAAAAAGATTGTATTTAAATAAATCTAAATATATAGACCTGTAACATCTTTAATGATAACAAGAGCTGAAAAAAATTTAAAGTGACAAACAATAAGATTAAGGTGAAGAAGATACCTATTTAAAGTTGAAACAATCCATTATCAATAGCTTCTTCAAACTCGATGTTCTCTTCTGTAGAGTGTGACGATGCACCAATTCCACTCTCAATGTTGGGAACAGTTGTACTTGTAGTTGTATTATTCACACCTCTTCTTTCGCAAAGGGAATTCCAATGTGCAATTGCTCTATTGAAAGGAAAGGTTTCCATGGAGTACCGAGAAACATAACACCTCATGCAACTTTCTAGATTTTTATCCAACATGTTTCTCAGTTTTGATTTTATAAATGATAGTGCACTGAAAACCCTTTCATTCTTCATAGACCCCAAAATCATTGTTTGGCATAACTCATATAATCTAAAATATTCACTGATATATTCTTGTAAGATATAACTTTGATAGATTCCTCGCCACAACCTTGTAATAACACCACATTGAAGGTTTTCTAAATTTTTATATTGGTTCCTCATTGTTGCAAATTTTGTTGATTGAAATTTTAATAAATTAGCTTTCAATATACCATTGATTTCAATACCCTTGAACTCTGAAGTCTTTGTGAAATGTTCCATTATTGTACCCATGGATTTATGGAAATGCTTTCTTACAAATTCAGCACGACCACCTTCAGTATTCCAAAAATTAGGATTCATCACACCCATGGCTTCAAGAATTTTATCTTTGGAGAAATGTTCTCTAATTTCTGATGATAAGGATTCTAAAATTTTTTTAAGCTTTATTCTTGTTTCAACTATAATAGACTCAAAGAGATTACGTGTCATGGGAACATCTTCTCATTCCGATCCTATAATATCTTGTTGTTTTTGCAAAATGTGCAGTGGTATGTCCCTCCCATTAACAGTGATGTAGAGGTGATCATGGATATTAAATCTCAAATAGTTACTGGGATTTTTAAGATCTAATAAAGCTTTCCAATTCTAAAAAATAGGTGAATCGAAACTATCTTGGGAATATTACAAGATATTAAGACTTTGACATACCATTTTTCTCATTTGTATAAAATCCAAAATATAGATTAATCTTCCTTGTGCATGCTTCATCAGTGTATTGATCTCTTACAACATTAGAAGAATACCAACCAATGTAAGCAATGTCTCCAAATCAGTTAAATGGAACATCAAGTCCCTCGCCCTATCAACTTCATGATGGTATTTGTGCATGAAACCAACCAACGAAGGATACTTCTCATGAACTCTACATGCAGGTTCATACAAAGAGATCCATCTAGTCTCAACATCTTTCAGAAGTTTTTTGCCCTTTGTAATTCCAATTGCAAATTTATGGAACTCAAGAAATTGCTTTGGGCTACTTTCCATATAGGCATGAAGTTATCTTATAAGGTCTTATAATTTATCAACATTTTCATGGTTGCTTACCATTTTATATGCTAAATTCATTCTGTGAGCCATACAATGAATTGGTAGCATATATGGGGCCACTGTTGTTTGTAATCTAACACACAACCTTATTCAGTGACCCTGCATGACAAATGCACCATCTTCTCCAATTCATACCAACTTCGTAGCAATTTCACAATCATTCATTCCAGCGGTAACTTTCAAATGAGAAACAACTATTTTATGTAGGTTTTCGACTTTACATTTTTCAACCATTTTCATAACACCCAACAGAGATGAGGTGTCCTAAAATGATGAGGTGGATAAATACCCATGCAAAGTGTTGTCAATGCTATCACTTCATCAATTGAAAGAGAGATAAACTTTGATTTTTTACATTCTCTTTCAAATCTTCCTTCTCTATCATCGGAAGGCATTTTTACATTTCCCATGCACTACTTTAGACCAATGAGACGAGGTACGTTCAAAAGTCCATTATATTGATACAAAAAAATTGAAATCAAGGAAATCCAAAATCGGTCTTCCTTTTTTTAGTATGTGAAATAGAGAAGAGAATTGTATGAGTTTTGCATGTAGATTTGGTTGATTCATCTTACCAATATGCGATGTGATCGTTCCTCCCTTTTCCAAGAGATGTATGTTTTTTTTCTACTCGCCTCATATTCCGCTACGTATCTAACATGCATGTATTATTTTTCAATTTTCCACCTTTGTGTTTTCAT
>CM031237.1:1024892444-1024925506 GCA_018340775.1 Taxus wallichiana var. yunnanensis
AGATGCAATCCGGTTTGAACCCAGAAACAAACCGATTAAAAATGTAATTGACATTCAAAATCGAGACCCTAACAATGATTATCTAAAAGGAAAAAATTAAGCGGGGTTAAGAAATTTGGGTGCTCGAAATGAAGAGATGAGAGTTGGAGATGTTGTGATTAAAAATTTAGCATTTTGTATTGCATTGTACTTATTGTTCAATTGTGTTAAAATATATTACTATGTGTATATATTGTTTTTATGGAGGTTTATTTTATATAGTTTCACACCCCATTCTATTAAATATTCGTTTTTAGGTTAAATGAAAAAAAACTGGATTAAGAGTTTTGGGTGTTCAAAATGAAGATATGGGAGTTTGATATGTTGTCATTCAAAATATAGCATATTGTATTGCATTGTACTTATTGTTGAAATGTGTTAAAATATATTCCTATGTGTATATATTGTTTACATGAGGTTTATAAAATTGATTTATCATTAAGTAGTTATTTGTATCCGAATAATGTAATTTTTCTCTCATGATTTGCTAATGATCTATGTGAAGGTCGTGTTTAGTAAATATAAAATCATGTTTTATCTTCTATTTAATGGTGAATGATTGACGATAAACTTACATTTTCCTCCTTTGGTGCTATAATCATGCCAAAAGGCCTTTTGATAAATTATAGTATTATAATAATTTTATTATAACATTAATTTACTATTAGTATTATGATAAATTATAATATCATAATTTAATAAATTTAGATAAATATATAATTTATAAATTATTTAATATAATAAATAAATTTAAAATTATAAATTATATATAATTTATAATATAACAAGTTATAAATAATTATAAATTTGATTTAAATTTTATTATTATAATTATAATTTAATACAATTTAGGAAATTCTGATCATTTGGGGATGTTCAGCATCCGAGGATCTGTAGAGTGTCGTCAAAAAATTTTAAAGAAATTTTATACTCACAAATTTCATAAAATCCAAGAAAATAAATCAATTTCAGGGCACGCCAATACAGACAACACAAAATGAAGACATTGCTCACATTATGTCGATGTTTATTTTGAGTGTAAACAAATATATTTCTCTCCTACATATATTTAAAATACAGTAGATGCATTTTTCACATTGCAAAACAACTAATTCCAAGGAAAGTTTAGATAAGATCTTTATCTACCAAAGAAATATTCCACGGATTGAGTGAACTTAATTACAGTCAAGATGTCAGTATCCTCGAAACACTTTTAATTTTTAGTTTATTGTTTTCATCAGTTTAAATTTATCTAAAAGAGCTAAACATGTAGACTCATAACCTAGAGGAATCTTATAGGAAATTTGAGTGAATCAAATGATACTCTTATCTATTTTAACTATGTTTTCTCTAACATTTTTATATGATTTTATCATGCCTCTTTTAAGTTTATAACATTTTGTAATTTCTTAAATAGAACTTGGGTTTTTTTGTTTCTTACAAGGATTTAGTAAGCAATGTTTTTGCTAGTCTAATACCACATGGTCTTGCTAATTTATTAAAATTAAAGAAACTATAAATGTCAATGCATTCTTAGATACATATATCTTTTTTTGAAATTTTAATTTTAATCTGAAATTTTGTAAATTGTAGAAGTAAAATGAGGATATAATGCTTAAGTCAAGATTAGATTGTTTACTGATTATTATTAATACTCACAAATTTGACAAAAATCACCTAAACAAATGAGTGTAAGTGTATTATGAACAAATGAGTGTAAGTATTATGGAAGGTAATCAATAAAATGGAGAAAATATTTTGAGGTGGAAAATATTTTCTCTAAATACATATTAATCCCATTTTTCTTATCATTGATATGCACATTGTGATGCCAACCTTTTATAATTTAAGACTTGTAAAAATTCCCACAAAAAACATGGAAAAAAATTATTGTTGCTTTCCCTTCTATAAAGAAAGATCAAAGTTAAATACTCAATGATATATTTTTAAAATAAATTTACAAGGGGTGTTAAATTTAAGTATTTCCTAGGGCATTTTGGACCAATTAATTTTGTTCTTCTTGGGAGGAATCCAAATTGATTGAATGGAAGTGAGGTTTGAAGAGATCAATCAACCCAAAACTCACACAAATCAGCTACCTAAAAGTTATCGTCTATCTTTAAAAAAATATCACCTTATTAACCAATATGTAAATATATTCCACGTACTCGACATTTTTATCTAATTTATTATATGTAATCTAAAATATCAATATCAATATATAAATTTTAATTTTTCGTCAAGGGAAAAGAGGCTAGGAATGGAGGCTCCTCCAAATGTTTTGGTGTAGTTGTCTCCACCAAAAAGATAATACAAGACATATTGACAAGCTGCAAACACCAACCCAAAAAAATCATGTGCTAAAAATAGAGGAGGATCTAGTACAAATAGTCTAGAAGGAGGAGGAGAATCTAGAACAACTTGGCCTCATTTGCAGATTTCAAAAATTCTAGTCCAAGCTATCATAGCTCCACGACTAGATCTCATAGACATGGAGGCAAGTGATTAAGGGTAAGATTGAACTCTACCCCTGTGATAAAGCCTATTTTATTGTTGTTTTTGAAACCTTTGAGGGTAAGGAGCTAGTTTTGGATAAATACTAGGTTTGGGGTGACCATGGCCTCATGTTCAAGCTATGGTATCCATCCTTTGATCCCCTTAAATATTCATGTGATTTACACCTAGTATGGATCCACTTACCGGTCTCCTCTCTTTGCTTTGGAATAAAACTTTCCTTTTTAATATTGGAGATACCCTAGGTTCAAATTTGAAAACAAATGATAAAACTACGGGTCAAACTAATACTACTTACACCAGGATCTTGGTTGATATTAATACTTCCCAATCCCTTCCAGTAGAAATCAACTTATAGATGGGAGAAAAATTGGATCAGAGGATTGATATGAGAGGATTAGCCTTAATATGTCGTAGGTGCTATCAAACTAGGCATCTCTTGGATGACTACACAAATTCCAAACATAAGTAAAAACCTACTTGGTGGAAGGATTCATTACCAAAACATCTTTAGTTAGCCCCCATTCGACCCATCACAAACCCATCACATGATCTTGCGAAAAAAGTCACATCCCAATCTTCTAGGTTTTCAAGGGATTTTCCAGTGATTCCACCTTTGGGGATGTTCCTATAACTAAAATGGTCGGACAAACCAACGAGGAAACATTCCAATCAATAATATTGAAGTTGTTCTTCCGGTCTCTGTGGAAGTGGGTAATGAGGACCTGGACAACAGTGGTGGTTACAATAAACAAAATCACTCTGGTGCTTTTGGCAAGGCTTGAGTCTTGTCTTCGATTTTTTCTTTTATCTTTATATGAGGATAGTAGGCCTTCTACTTTTGAATTGTTTTCTTCTATACGGAGGTTGATTGGGCTACAGCTTCTATTGTTTGTTGTTTTTTTTTGTAAAGCTTCCTTTAACATCAAAGTTCTTAGACTTCTCATTTTTGTGCTCTTTTGTTGTATCTAGATTTTGACCCTCTCTGTATTGGGGTATGGTCCCTCCCAAAAACCATTTACCATTAATAAAAAATATTTTTGGTTAATTTTTAATTTTTATCAAATTTTAATATTGTTTGATTTTCATTAATTTTAATTTATAATTTTTATCAATTTTAATTTAGATTTTTTTATATTTTTATTAATTATAATTTTTATTAATTTTAATTTATAACTATCATTAATTTTATTTTAAATTTTAAATTTTTAAAATTTAATATTTTTATTAATTATTAATTATTACTTTTATAATAATTTCAATTTTAAATTTTAATTACTATCATTTTTTAATTAATTTTTAATTTTTAATTTTAAATATTAATATTTTATTAATTTCTAATTTTTCTTTGTATTAATTTTAATTGCGAATTTAAAACTTGCAATATTTAAAATAATTAATTTTAATTTATAAGTTTTTACTATTTTTAATTATTTACTAATTTAACTTTAGTTTTTATTAAATTTAATTATGAATTTTAATTGTTAATATATTTAATTTTAATTATTACATTTCATTGCATTTTATTTATTTATTTATTAATGGTAAAAGAGGGTTGAGGGGATCCTTCCCGATTACAATAAGTACCAACATAGAGACAAAAATATAAAAATGAGGATCATAAAGGGCTACTCTCTAGCAGAGAAAAGAAGGTCAACTAAAAACCAAAGTCAAAACAACAACAGACAAAAAAAAAGTAAACAAACCACCAGATATCCCCGAGACTCCTTCCTAAGGGATCTTAAATTCATCATAAGGGACTTATTAGAAATTTTCACTTTCTTCTTCTACGTACTCATAGTAGACCAATCATCGCCAGTATTTGGATTTAAATTTTCATTCGTGTGAACCAGTATGATAATTTAACAATTATTCTTATCCACATGATTTTGGATCACTGTGGAAAAAGAGAAACGGAAATAGATCCACAATCATTCAACTTGGGTGTGAATCCTTCTCTACTAGAGTAGTAGAAGGGATGACCGCCTCATTCAAAAGAACCACATCTTCCTCATTCACAAATCCATCTTCGAGACTCTCTATCTGAGAGACTATCAACAACTAGATGACTAGGATAAAAATTATTCCACCAAGAAGTTTGACTTTTGACTTATTTTTTTCCCAAACTTACAATCTGAAACGAAGTGACCAAGAGAAAAACAAGTCCTTATACATTTGAAGGGGAACTCTTCATAGTCTATGTTTTGATTCTAGATTATGTTCTCAACCTTAAGATCAATAGAAAATGGAAAATTCACTGAAGTATTCATGTCTACCAAAATGTGAGCATAAGTGGTATACTCATATAAGGTCATCTTTAGGTCAATAGCCAGGATTTTACCCAATGAATATCCCCTATAGAAAGTAAGCATTTCTCACCCCAAAATTGGAGAGGCAGATATGAAAGACATATCCAAAAAGGTTTAACATGGAAATTATAGATTAAAAGAGGGATCCATGGCTTCATAAGTAGAAAGTGGACTAAAAATCTGAAACTCTACCAAAAATCAAATCTCAATCAGGGGTTTTATCAAAGAACATAATGAACAAAACTCTAGTTATATGGTAAATGTCCACTTTACTTTCCATAATTATCCTCCAAAAGGAAGAGATCCAATCATGAAGTGTAGGTAGGCCCAAGAAAAGATTATTGAATCCGTAAACAAGTCCATTTTCCTTGAAATATGCCTATGATTTAAGGACATCCGCTCCAAAAAAAACAAAGTTGGAGAGGTCTTTGCATTTACCATCAATTTAGAAGGTGGAAGAGAAGAGGATTTGGCCACTTCCAGGAATATCTTAAATGATTTTTCCCAAGATTTGAATCCCAAAATAACATTAGTCACAATGCCCACATTACTAGTTGCATGAAGAGAAGTCAAATCCATGCTAGAAAAGTCTCACACAACCACCATAGAGGGAGATGAATTTACTGGTACCACACACTTATAAAAATGGAAAACTAAAGGAAGCAAACAAGGTGTGCACTAAAGAACTAGAAAGAGGTCTTCAATAGTGTGATTATTTCCTACAAGAAATTTTGTTATCTCTCGGAAAGTGCACTGGTAGAGAGATAACTACAGGTATTCTAAGCTTTCTCTAGATCTTTCTCTTTCGTAGATAAAATGGAAACAACTTAGGTCGTGGGTATACCTATTTTTGAGGTGAGTCTCTAGTACTATGGTTGGTTCCTATTATTTAAATAACTCTCCCGGGTAGTTGAATAAATTTTATTCTCACTCTAGCTCGATGGTTCACATTTTAGGTTACGCGGCCATAGGGTTTGCCCATTTGGCACTTTGCATAGGTTGTAGTCCTTCTCGCACGCTCCCTAATCCCCGTAATTCTTCCACGCACCCTTCTATAGATGCCTTCCAAATCAACTTTGTTCTAGGTCTTCCTATCACCATCCCTCTTTTCTTTCTATTGTCACACATCATTCCTCGGCCTAGATATCCATGCCCTGCGATTACATACTTGTCTTTCACAAGTATGTGTTCTTTTCTTTGGCGTCCGCACCTATGCGCGTGCATTCCCTCTACTTTTCTCTCACATGCTTTCATCTTGCAACGCACCTCACTTCCTTAGTGTAATCCATCTGCATTCCCTTACGTGCCTTCTTGTTTCTTCCTTCACATTTTTCTCCACTTCCATTTCCCCTTTTCGTGCCTTTATCCCCGCGCTCACTTTCTTCCCTTCTTCCTCGCGTGCACACCTTCGCTATTCCTCGCACCCTCCTCGCCCACCAAGAAGAAAATTTTATTAAATCAACATCCTCCTCTTGTGTGCCTCTTTAAGACAGATCAAGGCCAATAGTCCATTTCAGAATAGGTGAAAACTCTAGAGCCGCGGAAGGTGCCACGTGTTTTAGCTCGCACACTTTCAAAAGGTGCAACAAAAGTGGAGACCTAAGGATGTGCTTAACCCCACATGGACCTCAACACATATATTCGATAATTTACTGAGAATCGGCTAATTATAAAAAAGGCCAGTGGAAGCCTCCACATGTCTCTTCGGCACACTTTTGGTATGATGCTTAAAAGAAAGGCCCAAATGAGCACAAGATTTCCACATGGCAAAGCCCGAGAATGTTGCATCACCATGAAACGTCTAAGCATATGGGAAGAGTCGGTGGAAGCCTCCATGTGCCTCATTAGTGAAACTTCAAAGGTAAAACCCAAAGGTAGGTTCTCAAATGAGCATAGGCCCTCCACATGTCTAGGTTCCAACATAGTTGCTCCTAAACGTAATGGAATTAAGCCAAAAACAAAGAAAGTGGAGCGGGCTTACATGGATGATGCCAAGTGTCCAACCGTCACAACTTCAAGAGTGAAAGGAGGGGGTAAAATATTAAGAATGCACGGGGTTTCCACGTGGAGATAACTACAAATGGTCCCACCAAAAAGAGATTTTGACATTATAGAAAGTGGGGCCCTTTTCTCACCCAAAGAAACAAAGCAACATGTCCACGGACGATGCCAAGTGTTGGCACATCGCATTCTTAGACCTTAAAAGGCCGGTGGAAGCCTCCACGTGCCTCATTAGCACACAAATTCAATAGTAAATCCCAAAGGTAGGTCCCCAAATGAGCGTAGGCCCTCCATGTGTCTAGGGTCCAACAGAGTTGCTCTTAAATAGGTGTAAAAGCTGGTCAGAATTTTAAATGCATGGGTATTTTAAATATTATGATATCCCGTGTGAAACACTTGACCTTAACCTTCAGAAGATCATAAATTTTTATTAGAAACTCGTATTTGAGCAAGAAGACATTTTGGAAAGCTTGAGGATGTCAAGCTTCTCACATATGACCTTAATGAATTATGGGTTTCCTTTCTTGCCCAACAAGGAAAAACACATGAAGGCATGGGCTTTGCAGTGGTGCCCATCACATTGCAGCAGGAGAATTAAATGCATTTATTGGTTATTTGGAGAAGAAATATGAATTCTCCATCTCTAGTTCTCCCATTCTTCTATATATTGTAAAGGGGGCAATTCTTTAAGGGTGGGTCATTTTTTCTCTCCTCCCCCTCTCTCTTTCTTCCCTACTAGGGTTGAATGTGCAACTTAAGCCTCCTCTCATTACTTTGTAATGGAATTTTATTTCCTCTTGCCCACTAATGATGTACTATGTGAACTCATGGAGCAATAAAATATTTTTGTGATGCATTTTGTCCATCCTTTGCTTATTTCATTGTCTCTTCTTTCCTCTCTCATCACGTAGGTATACTATACATATCTTTGATGTTTATTACATGTTTTTGGGAGGTGTGCTTAATGGGTTGAAGTGGTGTTATTTGTGAACTTTATCTCTTGGTCTGTGATTCATCTTGTCCATCCTCTCAAGTGCTTACCTCTTTCCATTTAGAGTAGTTGGATTTTTATCAATAACCTCCTTTTCTCGGTGTATCACCACTTTAGTGTAGGCTTTGTTTTATGCACTCTGTCTCCCTGGTCATTTGGAAAGTTAGATTAGGATTACATAGTTTGCCTACATTAGAGTATCTTGTGATAGGTAGTTTACAAAGAAGAAGTTGGATTTCTCTAGAGGACCATCTCAAGCCCTCGCAAGTCCCACATCTTGAGAGATGGTCCAATGTTATGTAGATTACACCGAATTCCCCACTCATATCTAAGGTAATTCAGGGGTGGTATAATTTCACATCAGCATTTTGGCACTCCCGGTGGGATAGGTTTTGAAGCACCTTACTACTTTATTTTGTCAAGTTGTGTTCTTGATGAAATTTCAAGCTTTGGAGGCATATTCTAAGTAGAACTAGCAACTCCATCCGGTCAACAACCCATTCTTAGAGTTACAAAATTTCATTCCATCCATTTTCACCCATCCTTCTTTCCACATCTTTCATCTTTTTCCATTCATGAATTTTGTAGTAATGGCTTCATTCCCATATTGGAATTAACTTGCAGCTTGAGCAAGAGCGGTGCAATCCACCTCCAATGTATTTCTAATCTCCTCCAGATCAACATTATGATTAGATTCAGAACCATTATGCTTACCCATATGAGCAAGGTGCAGATCAGTTTGGTCATCCACCAAACTATGGAGCTTATCAAGAGCAAGGGTGTGCATATGATGATAATAGTTATATGGAGAATGTTGATCTGTTGGAGAAGATTCAAAGAATGGAGGTTGGAATTGTTCAGTCAAGGGCTATAACACAAATGAAGGCATTTAAAATTGGTTGCAAGGCATCTTGTCGATATGAAGGTCCTTTTCCAAGACACTATAGCCCGTTTGAGATGCTTGACTTCATGGTTTAAATGTTGCCTCAAATTGCATAGTGGACCTAGGAGATAGAAGCATATGAAAAAAATGCAAGAGAACCTTGTCAATGGGTAAGTCAATCACCAGCTCTTTATGATCCTTTTTCTCCATCCCAAGATTTATCATATTAGTAGTGTCAATATTCAAGCCCATTGTTTTTGCCCCTAGTGTTGATTTCCCCTCTCCATCTTCTAATCTTCCATCTCATCCCAATTTCTCTTCCCTTTTCTCTTCTAAATAGTCATTCCCTTCAAAAAATAAGAATTCATATCTCCCCCACTACCACAAGAAATTACAAAACCGGTTGTAACCCATCCATTCCTCCTCTTGCCTTCCCAATTCCATGTCGGGAAGAAATTCCAAAAACCAGTCAAGGAGAACAATAGGAAGGAGAGCCAAATAGAGAAGAAATGATCAAAATATTTGTAATCTTGGATCTTATATTTGGGATAGAAAAAATCCCTTTGATGGTTAAACCTTTAGAGGAGGCCGGGGTTAGACCACAGGTGGTGGAAGCTTAGTTTTTAGTAGAAGGAGAACAAGAACAAGAAGATCAAAAATCTATTTGCTTTGAATGCAAAGTGTCCATAATGGCAATTTGTCTAAAGAAGATGTTGATCTAATCCAAGCTGCACATTCAGTCATGAGGGAGGAAGAACAATCAGCTCCAAGTCCCATTAGAGAGGAGTGTCGGAAGAGATTAAAATCGAGTTGAAGCCACTTGATGAAGAAAGCATTATCAAAGATTTTTTTCTTTCATTTGAAGGGCCTAATTTGATTGATGAATCCATGATGGAGGAGAGCTATCAAGAAGACCTTACCACCCCAAATAGTCCTCTAGAGTAGTAGATTGAAGATTTTGATTTGAAAAATTTCATGCTAGAGGAAGAGGCTATCACAAAGCAAGTCGATCTTGAAGCAACAACAGAGGAACTCTAGAGCCAACAATGTTTTGTAGCAAATTTTAATGATGTGAAACTCGACTTCATTAGATATTGCATTCAATAACAATAAGCTATAGATTGGGGAGAATTTCCCTATTACCATAAAATAAGGAAAAGAGCATGAAGATCCCATCTCTTCCACACCATCCACCTAGGAAGGATTGCAAGAGGACTCCATTTTTGGAGTTAAATATCGATCAATGGGAAAATCAAAGGACTAGACCTTACCCAATAAGTTACTTAGCTTCACTAGAGCCAAGAGAGGAGCCAAACCAGTCATGCTTGTTCTTGAGCATGGGGATGAGCATCAAAGCACCAAGGGTCACCTTCAACACCTACGAAGTCCAATGTCAATCAGCTTAAGGAGGTATTTTTAATTGATGTTGATAATTTGGTTATTTTGGGTGGAGGATCATCCTCTTGTTAATTTTCACTCATAATAACAGCCATGTTCAATGCCAAATCATATATATGGCTTCCTAGTTTGAGAAAGGAAGCTACTTCTCCCTACTAGTTGTAGATTTGTTTGAGTTATTTGCTTCTAGTTAGCATAGAATAGGTAGGATTTCTTTCAGCAGAAGAAGTACTTTTGCACACTTTGCATGTTCCACTTGGGGCACATATGTCTTTCTCTTTTGTATATAGAGTGTTGTGGTGTTTTATTTATCATGCTCAGTAAATTGGAGGTAATTTGGGAGATCAAATCTAGTTCCAATAACATTTCAAGTGGCTCGTGGATAGGATTTTAGAGACTTAGATCGAGTTACATTTATCAAGCTTGAATCCATGCCCAATGGATACTCCTAAGGCCACTGATCTCTTCATCTAATAAGAAGATGGCACCAAAAGTCACCAAATTATTATCTAAATAAATTTCCCAACTATTTGTGTGAATTTTACTCTCACTCTGGCTCTGATGCTTCACATTTCAGGTTATGCACCCATAGGCTTTCTCATCTAGATTTTTGCATAGGTTGTAGTCCTTAATGTGCTCCCCATGCCTTGCAATTCTTCCATGCCCTCTCCTAGACACCTTCCAAATCAGCTAAGTTTTAAGTCTTCTTGTGATGCTCCCTATTTTATTTCTATCATCACGTGAGCCCTTCCTCAGCTGGATATCCACACCCTACTTCCATACTTGTCTTTCACAAGTATGCATTTTTTCTACAAAGATGCATGCACCTATGCGTACGCATTCTCTCCCTTCCTCTCACATGCTAGCATCTTACAACGCATCTGTTTTTCCTTGCTAGAATCCGTCTACATGCCCTTACACGCCTTTTATTTCTTCCTTCGCATTTTCTCCACATCCATCTCCCCTTTTCATGCCTTCCTTCACGTGCTCACTTTCTTCTCTTCTTCTTCCTATATTGCATGCCTTCTTTCTATCGCCTCATGCCCTCCTCGTGTTCGAAGAACCAACTTTATACTCATTTTGTAAATTTTAATTTGAACCGTTCATCTTGCCTTTAAAACTTTAAAACCGATCTGGTCCACGTGGGAGAAATTTATCTGGAGTGAGCGTGGAGGATGCCTTTTTCATTTGTGACTTTATAGAGATTTGGCATTTTTTACTTTTTTGGTCTGCCTTCCCACTTTTGATATAAGCTTGACACATGGCTTCACTTGAGTGGAGATAGAGTCACGGGTCACTTTTATAATTTTACCTTTTTCAATGCGGGCTCAAAAACACAAATTACTCTGCAAGCCCGCCTCCCTTGCTTTGACCTTCGATGTGGGCTTAATATTTGACTTTCTCCCTTATAGCATGATTGGGTTGTGGGTCACTTTATGGATTTTATCCATTTTTGAAACAAGGCTTAAAAAACCAAAAGGATCGATGATCCACCTCCCCGCTTTGACTTTCAATGGTGGGCCCAAGATTTGAATTTTTCCTTTGTGTTTGGCGGGGCTACGGGTCACTTTTTAACTTTAAGCCCCTTTAATGAAAAAGGCTCAAATTCTCAAATCTCCTGAAATGATCCTCCTCCAATTAGATATTTCCATGTACCCATGGATAATGGAGCCAAAATTTGATAGGGAAGAAAGTTCCCACCATTCACGACTATGGAAAAATGCAGAGAAGAAGAAAACTCCATCATTTCATGCCCGATTTTGAAATTTCTTTCGTGAAAAAAAACCAAATGACCATAGAAAGATTAACAATTTCCTTTGAATGAGGACAACAATAGAATTTTCACATGTCCAGACAAGAAAATGGAACATTTATCAAAATGTGCAAATCGGAGATTTTTAAAAACTTCAAAGCATGAATATCTCTATCTTTTCAGATTCCTAACTTTATTTAAACACCTCTAGAGGGTATGAGCTCAAAATATTTGAATTTACTTAGAAAATGAAGGGGGATTTGAGGCGACAAGATGTCAACAAATGTTGATAATTATGAAGAGATCTCGGTAGATGAAGGAATGAACTTATATCCGGGAAAGGTATGCTCTTCATCCGAGAAACTTTCTTTTATCAATCTTAGTAAGGATTTAATGATGTTTTTTCTTGGAAATACAAAGATTTGAAAGGGTTTGATCAAATTTTGGCACAACATACTATTGAATTACAACCAAACTCCAAGCCGATTAGGTAAAAATAGAGGCATGTAAATCCCAAGATAGAGTCTCTAATGAGAAAAGAGTTATATAAGTTGATGAATTAGGTATTATATTTTCAATTAAGCATTCAAGTTGGGTAGCCAATCTTGTTCGGTTTGGAAAAAGAATGGGGAAATTAGATTAAATGTTGATTTCGAGATCTTAATAAAGTTTCACTAAAAGATCATTACCCACTGCCAAATATGGATCAGATTTTAAGAACTATTTTGGTTACGACATACTATCTATTATGGATGGTTATAAGTGATATAATAAGATTCTAGTCCGAGAAGAAGATAGTTACAAAACAACTTTCACCACCAAGTGGGGTACTTATGCTTACAAAAGAATGCCTTTTGTCCTTTCAAATCTTTGGTGCAATGTTTCAACATTTAATGGACATGGCTTTTCCTAGCTTCTTAAATAAATGCATTTTGGTTTATTTGGATGATGTTACCCTATTTTCAAAAAATTTAGATGAACATATAATACATCTAAGGAAGACCTTTCAGTTGTGCAAGTAGTTTAGAATATCTTTGAATCCTAAAAATTCTATCTTTTTCATACATCGAGGTAAATTAATTGGTTATATTGTTTCTAAAAAGGTTTATCAATTGACCCTTTCAAAATTGAAGCCATATCACAGCTATCATTACCTCATCACAAGAAGGCATTACAAAGTTTCCTAGGAAAACTTAACTTCGGTAAAAGATTTGTTCTAGATTTTACAAAGCATTGGTTAAACCATTGACAACTATGTTAAAGAAAGAGAAGACTTTATCTTAGACCAGTGAAGGGAGAGAAGGGTTTGAAGCAATTAAAATAGCCATCTCTCAAGCTCCTACTCTTGCAAATCAAATTTTGATAAAGATTTTACAATGTATGCACTTGCAGGAGCTAAAACAATCTTAGCCATATTAACTCAGGTTAATGATGAAAATATTGAGTAGCCAATTACTTTCTTTGGATAGAGTTTGCATGATTACAAAAAATGTACACATATCTAGAAAAAAGTACATTCAGTAGTCATAGGAGTAAATAATGTTAAGTACCTTCTTTCAAACAACAAGATACATGTTCTTGTTTCTTATCCAAGTGTAAAATATTTCTTGTTAAATAAAAAATTAAATGAGAAAAGAGCAGGCTCGATAATGAAGGTCATGGAATATGATATTGATATCCATTTTGTGAAGACGGTTCAAGGTAAAGGTTTGTGAACATCTAATTACCGATATGGAAGAATAGCATTCTCAGAATTGGATGATCCAAAACAACATGCTGAAGTTACGTATCAACAATCTGATGTCATGGTGCATCTAGAAAATCAGAAACCCGAGCTTGTTCAAGAGGTTTAGGAATAAAGCTAGATGACTAATTTAGTTAACTATCTACATCATGACACTTATCTGGAAGGTACGGATAAGAATAAATGAAGGTATTTCATGTTACAAGCTCTACCTTATGTTTTTAATAATGGTGTGTTATTCAAAAAAAGATATAAACAGAATCTTGCTATGATGTGTTGATTATGATAGAATCCACCACTTATTATCTAAATTCCATGAAGGACCTGCAAGAGGTCATTTTTCAACACATGCCATAGCCTTAAAAATTATGAAATTTGGTTACTATTGGCCTAGCATATTCAAATACCTTTTTGAATGGATCGTAAAGAATAACAAATGTGTTTTCTTTGTTGGAAAAGAACATTTAGCTTCGCCGCTTCTATAACCTATTTTAGTTTATTAGCCTTTCATGCAATCAAGGTCTTAACTTTATTGGCATGATAAATCCACCTTCATCACAAGGACACAAGACAATTTTGACTATTATAGATTACTTTACATTCTCGAATGAAGCAATAGCCTTAAAAGATGCTAATGAAACTTCGATACTATCCTTTTATGAAGGTATAGTTTGCAGATTTAGTGTTCTAGAAACTATCATTTTAGATAATGCTTTATCATTTCTTGGTGCAAAGGTAACAGATTGGGTTGTCAACCACATAATTTATTTGATTTCATCATATAATTGTTACCCACAAGGTAATGGGTTAGTGAAAGTACTAACAAGAATATTTTAAGGATCATAAGGAGAACACTCAAATATAACCAAAGAGCTTGGAATCTAATGTTGAATTCAACACTTTTAGTTGTGAGTGACTCCTAAAAGATTAGCTAGCAATTCACCATACAAATTTGTTTATAGAAGAGAAGCAAGAATGCCTATTTCGGTTGAGTTACCTGCATTAGATTTGTTCCATCAAATGGAGTTGCTTGAGAATGAACCATTGCAAGTTCATTATGTATAATTAATGGAATTACAAGAGCTAAGAGATCAAGCTCATGTGAACATGGAAAAGAATTAGAAACAGATGAAAAAAACTTTTGATAAGAAAGCTAAGTTTAGAATCATCAATGAAGGAGATATTGTGTTGAAGTGGGATGTTGATTGTGCAAAGCCACGAAATCACACAAAGTTCTATACAATATGGAGTTTTCCTTACATGATTTTAGATTACAAAGAATATAATTCTTTTCAGCTCTCGAGGCTGAATGGAGAGGAACTTCCCATTCCTGTGAATGGTATGTTTCTCAAACATTATTGAAAATCCTATAGTGTTTGTTTAGAGTAGGATTTCCTTTCAATAAGTGCAGTTCCTACACATTGTAATGTTTTTCAATTCAATAAGTGCATTCATGCACATGATCCAGTTTACCATATCGTTTCTAGTTTTACTTTGTTTTGGAAGGTTTGGACCTTCATGAAGGAAGATTTTGGTTACATACTTTGGACTCCATGCCCAATGAACAAGAGAAAGGAACTAGTTTAAAAGATTCATTATGATGGATGGCATTTGTGAATTGGACCTAATCTAAGGGAGATTCTTTCAGTTCAATGTTGTTTATGTTGAATTAATTAATGATTAATTAAAATATGCAGCTATGTGTGCTATTACAAAACGTAATAGATCACATAGTCTCGTAATTTCATGATTATCTTAAGCAAAATAACACAAATCCTGAAAGATAAAAAAGTGTTATCTTGATGAAGACATCGAAGCGTAGAATAGATAAAGTATTAAGTTTTAGAACATTGGTCATAATTGATTATTACAATAGTCGATTTCATTGCTAAATGTTACATGTATCTTTAAGGTTTTTTCCTTCATGATTAAGACATTCAATTATATTATGATTTGTTTAACTCATCATATAATCCATTTAGAAAGATGAAATGCATAATGAAATATACAACTCAGATTTTAGAATTCAATTTTTTATTCATAAGTAATTTCAAATGTTCCCACACAAGCCGTGGGATGTAACTAAAGATTAAATTACAACTATTGAAGTAAGAGGTACATATGCAAGAAATAGAAAATAGAGGAGTATGAATAAACCCATCATTGCCTTGAGGTTTCTTTCGTTTCAATTGATGCATCTCCAAATCAATATTTGTTCCATCTTCATCTTCATTGCTTAGCAAAAGGCACGTACCTAAAAATAGAAAAGCAAAGATCACAAAATTGAGCTCAAGGTTAATCCATATCCCTATACTATCCAAATTCATGCAGGTGGATCTCTTAACAACATGACGTATAAATTACATAAGGATCAAAAGTAAAGCTGATAAAAGTACTTTTCGTAATAACATATGTACATAATTTATTCACTTCGGAAACAAGGAGAGAGAAGAAAATGAAAACTATGAACATAAGAGAGGCCAAAAGGCCTAAATATTTTCTAACTATTTTCTTATGTGTGCAAGCATAGGTCAAAAGTGAAAAAGCCAAAATTATGTCTTACATCCTCACTATTAGATAAAGATTGCATAAAAATAGAGTTCAATGACTTCCATCCTATGGTACATCAAGTTGGAATAAATCACAAGTACATAATGGTATGAAAGAAGAATGTAACTCAGAGTTCAGTAGCTATTCTAGAAATAGAAGGAGTTATAGTGTAGATCGGAGTAAACTTGCATGCTTACTTCCATTCAAAGATAACAAGTACATGTTTCAAATTTTCAAATAGGTGAAGCAGAAGAATCAGAATATAAAGGCTGAAGTTAACTAGAAAGATAATATTACAGCTAAAACAAAATGAAAAAGGAAATCTAAGAAAATTTTGACAAGGCTTTTCCATGTAAAATAGACATTTTACATCTTTCCATCATGTTATTTCAAACTAATACATGCTTTAAAATCTATATGTAAATCAAATAGTAATGCAGAAAGAAGATAATGTATGGCATGATCAAAGATAATAGTTATTAGTTTTCATCCCCAACAACAAGCCATGAAGCATCTAAATGAACTATTACAGTGCTAGATTAAGTTACAAGTGCACACTTTCAGATTGCATCAAAACAAATACATAAATGCTACAATACCAATGAAGTACATCTATGACAAGCAAAGTAGAGTCAACATTTCTGAATATAAAGTCATAATAGCCATGCAATCAAAGAAAGATTCAAGATACAAGGTTGATACAAAGTCTACATGGTTGCAGAACAAGTAAAGCACCCAAGTAATAATTACAGGAGGGCATATCATAAAGATTATTATTTACAATTAATCCATTCCAATCAAGTACTATTATTTAATTGATCCTTCCGGGTGACCAAGCATTAAAGAATTTAACTCAAGCATTTGCTTCCATTTATATATCCAAAGATCAATACACGGTGTAATTTAAGTTTTAGATAAGATTTACGTAAAGATCTTCAAAAGAATGTAATCAAGGATGTAATTGACACAATTTTGAGAAATTAAGTATAAGCCATCAAGACAGAAAGCTACAAATCAAATCTCAAAGAAGACGGAGAATGATCCTCTCAAACGAAAACATCTATCTCGAAGCAAGGTTCTAAAAAAGGAATTCAGATAATGGCTTAATGACTTACCTATTTACAAAAAAGTTTAAAACTCTTGAAAAATCTTCATAAGAAGTGAAAAGATGGAAACCACAATCAAATACTACATGTTAAATGATGACCATGCACATAGGAGCCATCGAAAAATAGTAAAAACAATAGGGTTTGTATATCTAGGCAAACAATCAAATGAACGAACAATGATCAATAAAAATTGATTATAGCTCACCTTCATGACTACACTATCAAGGAGTAATTTTAGGGGGTCTTTCATAATGTAAACTGTAGAGAACAATCAAAAGTATGAAAACCATTTTTTTGCAAGATGTACAGAGAAGGTCGAACACACAAGACCTCATCGAAAGTAGATGGTGAAGACTTCACAATGAAATGATATAGAGATCAACATGCAGAAGAAGATACACACTATTTATAGTTTCAAGCTTAACGCATTCAAGATTAAAACTCAGAATATATTCTCCACAAAAGGGAGCTTCATGATGCAACAATGGTGTACACTTCTAAATAAACAAAACCAGGATACATTTCATACAATTCATCTTACCAAGCTAAGTTTATTCCTTTTCACCGAGTAATCATCCTTAAATCTTCTCTATTATGACATTTATTTGCTTAGTTGCTTATTTAGAGAAAGGGGGAAATTCAATTCCACAAGGCCATCCGCTCACCACTAACACTACTACGATTCATTCTGCCCACACGACAACATGGTTTTAAGTTCAACACACTTAAGATAAGAGATACAAGGTGTCTGAAAGAGGGTTAGAGGGAGAAGGTCGAGATGAAACATCTTTAGGACCTCATTATTTATCGCAAGTATTTAATTGAAGCTAGGCTCTTAACCGAATTATCAACAACTTTACTTAGGATTCACTAAAAGTATTAACAAGGAGTGAAAATTTACTTTCCAAATGGCAAGGAGAAAGATGGTGAGGTCTCCAATTTGTTTTCTCCGGCTTATTAAATCTTATCATCTTAAACAACTAATGTTCATTTCACCTTAGGGTCATTTTACAAATTTTACCATAAAAGGAATAATGTTCACTAGAGGAGCTAGGTTATCATGTTATAAAGTTTACTCGCAATGATAGTCTTGCCCTTGATTACTTAAAGAATTTCTTGCTCTCAAGTTGGTGACCCTACGTTACTTTATTTGAATACAAATTTTAATTGAACTTCCGTAAGTATTAAACAATCCCATGTTAGTTTACTTATGACACTTTATTACTAAGTCATATCAAGGTTTAACTCAAAATTTATTCTCAAGGCAAGGTTGTAGTAACACTCATTTACAAGAACAAAACAAGATTACATCAATTCTTTAAATACCGATACTCCAACAAAGTCACTCAACAACAATAACCAAATTCTCTTATAATTTCAATGATGGTCAAACAATACAAGGTTTCCAAAGTTCGATGACAAAGTCCACAAAACATTATACTAAGACATTAATCCTCTTTTAAACTTTCCACTGGACGTTAACAACAAATAACAACATAAAAAGGTTTCGAACAAAGGAATCGTTATCCAAAATTCACCCTCAAGGTAATTTTGATAACATGCATCAAATTCTTTAGTCCCAAGCAATTATATTGAGTCCGACAAAAAGTCATGTTTCTAAGGTCCTCATATTTTCTCTAACTCCCTGTCCAAGAAGTAGAGAGCAAGTTATGAGGAAATGTGAAAAAATTCCAAAAAATAAGCTGGGCAAGAAAAAATCATGAAAATGGCTAAGTCCTCGGTCCTTGCAATAGTCGGGATGACATGGACATCGGATGCGAATCGAAAAGGCAACGCCAAGCTGTCCACACAACATTGGGACATCTGGGCCAAAGGGACGCAAGGACACTAAATCCAAATCGGCTGAAAATTGAAAATTTGACTAATTGTTGAAACAGAAGTCCGAACGCCGCGGGACAAAGTACGCGAACCTACTGGATCGGCCGAAATGAGTCAAGGCAGCCCAACAAGTAAGCCAAGGTACGCGGCACGCGAACCGGCTTAACCAGCGACCGGGAAAATTTGTCCCAAACAAGTCCAAAGCAAATGGGAAATCGGGTCATGAGTAATGCCGAATCGCGGTTCGGGCTGAAATGGGAAATTTCAGCTTTGTGCTAAATGGGGATGTAGGACGCGTGGGGACGCGAAAAGTCGAAGGAGCCAAAGCCAATCAGATCACGCCACGTGTCAACGGTAGAAAAGGGACATGGAAGCCCATTTCGGGCGGTTGGAAGAATTTTTCCCCCGCACAAGACCGGGACATTTGGGACAAAGGGATGCGTGGGGACGCCGAAAGCCGAAGCTGGCCAAGGCAGAGGAGAAAAGTCAACATTTGACCCGTGGAACTTCAAATGGCCATAACTTTGACTCGAGCCTCGATTTTCACAAAATTAGACTTTCGAAACGAAACATAAATAAGGAAACATATTCGGGCCCAATCGCTAATGTTCATTCCTCACAAATGAAAGAAAATGCCTCGCTCCGCACTGGAACTAGATCTATATAAGGAAGCCGATCTCACGGGGAGGTAATCCCGTAGCTCCCCCGGGAAATACATCGCGAATCCTCGGTATAAGATGGGATGATCATCGAGGGAAGGTCCCCCGACTCATCCTCGATCTCTCACTAACTATAACAAAGATACAACTCTGGCAACCCTGCCGCATACACCGCTTAAGCTACATGGGGCGGAGATGGTACGAATAAACGGGTCTCCTAACTCGATATCACCGACTTACCCCAAGATCATCTATACAAGCAATAGTCTTGTGGTAAATAATCCACTCTAGCTCGTGAGCTTTAGACAACCAATCCATGCCTAAATGATGCCATAAGATCCTAATGGAAGGATCCTAAGATTTGAAGTAGTGGTGAAGGGTCCCAAATCCACTACACACTCGACTAAGGAGTCTACAGGAATCTTGGCCCGAAGCCATCTCAACGTCCCAACTACGGCCCCGCCTAACCGCCACCACTACAACGCTCTACCAAAGATGGTGCAATGAATGAATAAGAGGAACTGTAATCAATAATATAGAGGTGGAAATACCACCAATACTACCTGCTGCCTCAATCACAAGACTCGATGCTCATGCCCCAAGGCGGTTCTCGACCGCGTAGATCCGATGACTCCTTGCCATATCTCCAAAGCTGGGCTCGAGCTCCTCGTGTCTTACCCTTGGTAGGGTTAAGTGGGCAATCTCTCCAAATATGCCCAATGACTCCGCAACCATAATGCCGCCTCGCCGATCCTCTCCAAGGGGAAGCGGCTCCACCCAGACTCTAGATGACTCGAGATATAGATCCCGATGATCCGGCTATGGACTCGCCGAGGTCTCGACTGATGAGCTCGATCGACCGAGCTCTCTGCACCTCGTGTCCCGATGGGACCCCTAGGAGGAGGCCCCATACTACGCCCTCTCTCGTGCATCGAATCTCCGAGGAGGTCGGTAAGGTGGGCGGGTTCACGCCGGCCGCCGCCGTGGTGGCCTAAATGAAGCCTCGCCTCGAACTCGTCTCCACCTCTGTGAGGAGGAATCGACCTTCGACCTACTATCCCGCATCTCGCTGGATACGGCTCGAACTCTATCTCTAGCTCTACCGTGTCTTTCCCCGTGTCTCCTCTCGCAATATAGGCCTTCTCCATGGCCTCTCGCTAACGCCTCTGTGGGCAATGAATGCACACTCGTGCGCCTAAATCCAAGTTCAGTGCCCCGATGAACCTCGTGAACTGCACTCGCTCATCCCGCATATAATCGACATATCAAGTAGGTCCGTAAATCGACTCTCATACTCAGCTATCACATCGATCTGACGGAGGTCATGAAACTCATCTATCCGCCGATGAATAAACCTCCCGGGTAAATACCTGCCTCCCGAACCGCTCCTCAAATAACTCCTGTGTAACTGCCTCTCGAGTCAACATGGAGCTTCGCTCCTCGGTCCTCCACCAAACTCCCGCTCCATCCTCGAAGGTGGATCGCAACACGAGCTTTCATGTTGCACTATAAGGACAGAGCTCAAGCATCCGCCAAGCTCACCAACTGTGCCTCTCACTGAAACCACCTATATCTCCCGAACACCGAGATGGTCGCAGCCTTCGTGATCTCCCGATATGGTCTCAGACCGATGTATGACGAATCCTAGGTCTCTCTGTATGCTCCTCCTCGGCCAAGGGCTCCGAGACCCGTCCCTATGTCCCGACCCCGTCCCCATGTCCTCTCTCGTGGCGACTCGCCTAACCGACTCGCACGGAAATTCTCCGCTCTGTGCTACTCGGGCCGTGTCGAGGGATGCCGGCATCTACCGATGGCTCCAAACTATGCCAGCAAGTCGCCCTCCCAAGGGCTCTCCACAGATAGCAAGCATCACATCCCGAAGTGTCCGCAAAACTGAGGCGTAAGGGAAGCTACATGGCCTGCCCGGGCGTATGTCTAGGTCTTCATGTGAAGAGACCCCTCGCCCAATCCGCGCCTCCCGCATTATCAAGGTGAGAGTTAGTTCACTGTACTAGGTCTTGTGCTCATTTTCAAAATTTGCTGCTTACTATAATTATCAACAATATGGTTTCATATTTTAAAAGAATAATGTTCTACTAGCAGTTAAGTGTTCCCTGTTCTCCTGCTTTCGTGTGCCCAAGGGTCCTGCAGCCTTCGAACCCTTGGCTCGATACCAAAAATGTAACGCCTAAAAACGAACGCCGATGCAACGACGACATCGACAAAACAACCAAGCGACTAAAGTGCGATTTAACTTTTTTTTTTTTTTTTTTTTTTTTTGAAATATAAATTTTAGCAAGGTAGAGGTTCATGCTTAATTTGTTTTATCCACAAGTTTCGTAGACCTCGCTTGACTTCTGGGAATAGATAAGCTTCAAACATTTACTTAGTATTCCACGTCAAAAACTTAGAACTACATGATTGTCACAATTCCATCTCGCCTCGAGATTTACTTCAAAATTTGTTGTCTTCGCTTCTAACCTTAGCGGATAAAATTCGAGTTTCAAGAATGGTGATACCTGATCGCATAGGGTAGTTGACCGCTGACCCCGTTTTCACTTTATGACCCAATTTATATGAGGATGAAGGTGACTAGGTAAAGTATGTATTATAATTTTATTGATGTTTTTTTTTATATATCTTAATATATATATATATATATATATATATATTTGCAGAGGTATATTACAGATAACACATAAATCACTATTTTGTCGACACTTAGAAAACTTTCGTGATAGGTTCCTAGATATCCCTTAAAAGGATTAGATATTTTTAATCAAATGGTATAAATATATAAGGACATAATATCAATGATTATACTCAAATAAATCTATATGCCTATACATACATTCAAATTTGAAGTAAAAGGAATAATAGTCAATCGGGGGCATTTTAAATATGTATGTTGTCAAAGTTTACACTTAAATGACACTACATGTTTAACATAAATTTGAATCTTTGATATAAGTGGAGCAAGGGTCAAATCGGGGAAAAGAAAAGTCATGTTTTGGGAGTGGTAGCCCACCACCGTAAAGTAATAACTCCATTTTGACGTGCAATCTCCGCTAAATCGGGCCGCATCTCCTCAATGAATCCTCTTGATTTGCAAATCAAAATTCTTGTTGTGGTCGGCCTGCCGTCTCAACCACCCGCCGCGTGCATTCAATATAGTGGTTGAAATAATAAAGCCACGGCCGCAGGGAGGCGAGGAGAAGGCGCTACAGCAAGTAGGGGCAACTCGGTCGCGGCTAGAAGAACAAGCTCCATTCTTTCCTTGGACGCTGAAGGCAAGCAGGTTGACCAACGAATGGTTTTACTGTTCTAAGATTCCAAGAACAGCGTCATAGCAAGATGAATCAAGAGCAGCAGGAAGCATAAGTCCAACTTGTGAAATAGGATGAGCAACGCATGGCTGCTAAAGGGAAGGTTCGCCGCCACTAATCCTACTGCCCGCAAAAAAAATAGAAGTTTTCCAAAGGAACTAAGCACGTGAATATTCGAAGGGAAAATCACAGCTCAGACAGCAAGAACACCTGGAACCGGGTGGATAACAATACGAACAAAGCCTCCACGAAGAAAAAAAAAAGAAGCTAAATGTTTTTCTCGCTACAGTTTAAGTAAGGTATAATGTGTTTTGAATTGTCTCCTCCACACTGCATGCAAAAGCAGGTAACAAAAAGGGAGGGCTCTTCCACGCAGCAGGCTGTTTAACAAAGCTTGTCTAAAGCAACACTCCCAAAACGACCACAAGACTTGCTTTTACAAGTTACCGCAACGATTAAATAATCTCTCGTGGCGCTATCACTGGGTGTATCACCTGTCGCCATCGGCATATCTACTGGAACATTTCTTCATTTTCTTTATTTATTTTTATATATATATGCAGTTATTCTCTTAGGCAACGATCTGAGGGTGATTGACCGGTCTTGATTTTGAGACTAATTTCACATTTGTTGGGGGCAATGAGTCCCGCCATGCGCCTTGATATTTGTGAAGCTAAGACCACTGCAGTAAAGGTCCTAACTGCTAAAAACGTAATACTATTGGTAAGCATTACAACAATTTAAATATTCGCCGTAATAGCGCCACTTGTATCAAGTTGCTCATCAAGCATGTTTATCTCGAAACGTATCATCTATTTTTTTTTGTTAATGCTATTCTCTTAGACCCGATTTAAGGGTGATTGACTCGATCTTGATTTTGAGACTAATTTCACATTTGTTTGGGCAAGTAGGCGAGGCTCGCCATGCACTCGGTTATTTGTGAAGCTAAAACCACTCACAAGTTGTCCTAAATCAGAAAAGAAAACCCTTAAAAACTTTTTTGTAAGCATTGTAACAATTTAAATGTTCTCTGTGCAATCATTTTTGTCATTTCAATGGAATATAAATTTTATCAAATGCTAACCGTGCAAAAAGCCTTCATTCCTCCTTGTTGGCATAATGGACATTCAATAAAACTTAACTCTTTCTATTCATACTACAAGAAGAAGATATACACTAATGGTATCACTTATCAATACTTTTTTTTTTGCAACAAAATGGAATCAAGTATGTATGTATTTTTTGTAGATATCCTAACATTCAACACAAGAGTCCAACAATACTTTTATTAAATTTTGAACAAGATCTATCAACATTTTAACCATGTGAACCTTTGGGCAAATATAGATTACAATGTCCCTTTTTGAATGAAACAAGATGTTACAATTTTCTTTCACATACAAATTTTACAACAAATTGATACATATAAAAGAAAAGGAAGAAGTCTTCTCAAGCTCCGTAGCATTCTTCATCCATACTCCAAGTTCCAAGTATTTCCAATCACAACCAAGATAGGGGGAGAGGCAACACTCTCCTCCCAACCAAATCTCAATGGGGAAGAGAAGCAATCTCCTCCATTGACCCCCGAGCCCCAAACACAACACAATGAAGGGTGGTCTCCAACTCAAGGCAACTATACATGCTTCCACAATACAAGTTCTTCACAACATTCAAGCTAAAATAGAAAAACAAGGAGACACACAATGACATCAAACATTACACAACAAGGCTTGCATCCAAGCCAACAAGAGAAGGAACTATGGGAATGTTTTCCTTATGCCTCCCAAATGAGATGAGATGCCCATCCAAAACCCTCCACAATAAAACACAAGCCCCTATGACTCTTATGCCTCCCTCAAGTACCCTTTTTCCTCCCATACTCTTATGCCTCCCTCCTCTTATGGCTCCTCAAAGACAAGGTAGAATGTAAACATTCCTACCCAAGATGGGCATCCCTCTCAAACTCCCTCCACAATATCCTAATCTACTCTTTTGCCTCCCTCATGAGTATTCCCATAGACCTCTCCTATACTACACAATAAGCATTCAAACCATTTTTCACAATACACCAAAGTAAACATGCATTTTTTTCACAATTTTAGCATAGAAGCAATAATAATATGAAAGCAAAACAAATGAGAGGGTTCCCCTCTACCTTCCATCGAGAAGCCTAAACCAAGAAACTTGTCCAAGCTCCTTCCCAAATCAATCCAAGCATGCAAGTCCAAAACTCTCTTTATCTCTTTCTCCCAATTCTCTTCTCTCCAAACTAACAAAGGAGAACTCTTCAACAACACAAAACAAAGCTCCAACCCCTCCACAAGAGAGGAAGTTTCAATAAATAGATCAAAGGTAAGGGTGAGGGTGATGTGGCTCCATGTAGGATGCCACATGACACATCCTCAAATCATCTCCCAAGGTCAACTCAAATCCCAAAACACCATAAATGGGTGGTTGGGTTGAATGACAACCCTCTTCCACATTCAACCCTTTCCCATTTGCCTTAAGGCACAATTAAATGCAAAAAGAGGAAAATGCAGTCCCAAGTCATATTTCCTTCCCAAAACAATAAATAACCCCTTTTTGGATTCCCAACCCATAGATATGGTTGGTAAGGGTTTTGGGAAGTGTGGGACAAGTTTAACTTGTCCCACAAGTCCCCTAAAAATGCACTCAATCTCAAATTCGAGATTCTAAGAGCATGGAGTGGTCAACACTCAAAACCAAGCATTCAATACAAGAGGACACACAAGGCTCAAGGAGCCAACAATCAAATTTATTACACCCACTTGACTCTCCCCAAAGCTTACAAACTAAAACAAGGTATAACATTAATCTAAACACACTTAACAAAAGTAATTTAACAAAAGGACTTCACAAAAGAAAACACCTACTAAATCAAGTAAACAAGTAATAAAATTCTTACCCTTGGTCACATAGGAAAATTTCCTCATGGAAATTTTTTTCAACACATACAAGAACAAAGTTAACACAATACAATTTACAAGTTGCCTTGACGACCAATGTCAGAATCCACCCGACATTCTCGTTGTGTTTGGTCCCCAATCCCTCATGGTTGTGGGATCATGTCTTGCGGTTTCCCGCAAAATGCAAAATACCCCTTCGCCTCAGCAGCCATGTCAAAATATCCAAAATAATCATATGCATGAAATTTATTAACATCTATACGTAATTCAAGCAATCATTATTTCTAGGTCTAATTCACAATTTAATTATGCATTTCATCATTTTCCAAAATCATAGTAATGTAAATTCAACAACTACATTCTACTCATCAGTATAAGAAATCCAATGTTAGAACACATGCAATATATCTATATAAAAATAATATCAATATCCAATAGTCTCCGTCCATGAGTCACAGATCATACCTCAAAAACAAAATCCAACCATAATCCAAATGTGTCTAGTCACAAAACATCATGCTAATCAACATAAGTATAAGCCATGTCCATATCTAAAGTCCGTATAACTCAAAATGATAATCACTAAGCGTCGTAGGGAAGTGGGCATTACAAGAATGGTATGAAACATATCATGAACCTTCTAGAACGTAAGCTAAGAATTGTAAGATGTCTCTAGTAAATCAAGAATCTTAAGAAGATTTTCACGGGATGTCTTCAGCTATAACTATGTAATGTGGTTGGTCTTTTGCCATGTCCTTTCACAAGAGAAACGTAAATTGTCCTCGATAGGTGTGAACGCTTCCGTGCCGCCTTTATGGTCATCCTCAGACAAAGTTGTTCATGTGATTAGTTGTATCCTTGGTGACGACATGTTACGCCATGATATGTGTCAAGCAAGTTCAAAAAAATTATCCCGTATTTCACCGTGTTGTTTGTGTGTGAATTTCTGTCAGCATACACGAGTAGATTAAAGGAAAAGAGTGTAAAAGTTTCATCGTTCAAATTATGAAGTTCTTTAGAGAAAGTTCAATGCATCAGTAAATTTTGTAACTTTGCTTGTAAGGAGTTTAGAAGATCTCTTGTCTTGGTATGTTCGAAAAAAAAAAACTACGTGGTGAAGTGTTCTTTCCTTTTGTTGTTAGACTAGTAACTTACCTTGGTGAGAAATGATATTCAATCATTACATCGGGTATAAGTATTGTAAAACCTTGTTTTCGAGAATAAAGTGTTAAGTCAAAACTCTCACACCTTGTAATGATGTGATATAAGTAAAATTAAATGGAGTGGTTAACCCTTATAGAAGTTAACTAAAATATATATATATATATATTTAGATAAATTAATGTGGAGATGATTTACTTGAGAACAAGAGATTCCCAAGTACTCAAAGGTGAAACTATCCTCAGTAAAGTAAAATTTTATAAATTGATATCCCTAGCCGTGAGATTGTCATGTGGTTGACTTCTATGTTGTTCACAAAAAAAAAAGTGTATTATCCTTTTCGGGGTGTGAACGCTCTCGTGCCGACCTTGTGGTCATCCCCCGAACAAGTGGTCCTGCAGAGTTGGTCAGAACTTTGTGACGACATGTGTTGTGTCGTGTTATGTGTCAAAGCAAGTCAGAAAAAAAATATCCTGCCTTTCACCGTGTTGTTCATGTGTGAATTTTTGGGTCGTTACATTTGAGTGATATAGACTAGCAAGCTAGTCTACCTCCAAAGATCCCCCATCTATGTTGTGAAGTCTAATAATATTGTTTAGGTGTGGTATTCGTAGGACTTCAACAACAATTCATTCGATGTATCCCAAGTTCCCATGTGGTTTTCTTCCTTAGACTTGTTAACCACAATCTAAGTCCAAAATAATCTCACGCGTTGATCTAAATAGATTACAGGTGAAGAAACTTAACCGATATCGATATCCTTTTCTTAGTTCATGTTTAAATTGTTTCACAACATGGCCGTGATAGAAAATGGAAAGTCAATGGATCAGTTTCCTTCTAATGTTTTTAATCTTGTGCAACTTCAAACTATGTGAGTATTCTCGCTTAAGTCCTATGCCTATTTTTAGTGACCATTGCCAATATTTTGTGGAGTCAATTAACACAGCTTAATTGTGATTTTGTATGAGTAGGAGATCACAGAGATTCCATCTCTGAACTCGGATTTCAGCATATATCAAAGACAAATGCCGCAAGACATAGATTTTGAGTACAATAACATCAAGCGCTTCCTCCCCAAAACCGCTTATCAAAATGTAAGAAGTTTTGTCATGTGATGGATTTGAATCACAAACAATGCCTCAGTGGTGATAATTACTTTTCTAACACAAATTTTAGTAGAGTGATATGCATAAAGGCCCAACCATTATTGATTTTTGATCGACAAGAACTTATGGCAATCCCGCCTATGCTAATGGGAGTAACATCTCAAACGACAAAGAATGCACAACACCGATGCAAGATTGTGGAAAAGACATCAAATGTGAGGAAAATATCATGGTTGTATATAAAGATAAATAATTAAAAATAAACCAAATTATATATTCCTAAATATCCTTTTGATTTTCAATGTCAAAATACCGTCACTATAGTCTCGTGGTGTAGTGGAACATCCCTTCCTAGTGGCGTAAAATGTGAATTCGATGACTGTTATTTTCTTTGCGTGCGTAATAATGAACAAATCGGTTCCGCCCGATGCCTCTCGGGTATGGTCTCGCAACAATTCTACAATAGCAAAATCTTCTAGCCGTTAAATGTAAGTGTTTTGGTATTCAATAATGGTTAAGGGGTTAGCGTTAAGTGGTTAGGCGTTTGATCTGCTGGGCCACTTGCCTCTCTTAAATATATGACCTCATGAGTGGCGGTGCACACCGACAAGAGTCAATATAAGCATCCTCTCAGGCATACCAACAAAGCCGTGATTGACTCACCTCTCGTGCCCTGCTATTTTGTTGCGATCATGCCTTTGCAGCGCATGTGATGGCAAACATGGTAAAAAATGGACTCCCTCACATACATGGGTGCATTTTCAAGGAGGGTAAAGTAGCTTCCAACATAAATTGCACATCAAGACTTCGCCGCAATGAGTATTCTCTACCATTATATCTCTCTAAAACATATCAACACCTATCTGATGATATCGAAGTTGTCAAACTATTATTTTTCCAATGATTCAAACTATAAGCGACACAAACAAACCTCAATCATTTGGCACTGTAAACGATAATTCCAGTTGAACAAAACAAAACTAAGACATAAGTCGACATTCATTTTAGTTTACTCGAATGATTTTCTCATTACTAATGTAAAGCACCACTTGAGATGGTTATTTAGCAGGTGGGGTTAAATTTGACGGTCACTTCGTCGCCAAACAATTTTCGAGTGACGGTAATTTTTCAATACATCGCTCTTCAAAACACAAAATAATGTTATTTTTACTAACTATTCTATATTTATTATATCTTTTGATATATATTTACATATATTTTTATATTTTATATACAAATATATATAAAATTGATTGGTAAGGTTTTAAATATACAAGTCGCGCGGTGACGGTTAGATCAGATATTTACAATTATTTTACGTCTAAAATCACTAAAACGTATAAACGGCCGTCAAATTTAACGCTTGGTTACGAGGATTCTTCTTGTTTATGCAATCATTATACGCATATATGCTTCTGCACAGAATATACGCAGTCTTTGGTAGTCACGTCGGAATTGGTCTCAACTGTCATTTGTATTTTTATAATTGGAGTTTTATAATTTTTCTGTGATTTGAGCCTTCATAATATCTTCACTGAACAAAATAACATTCTGTTGTATCTTATCGCTTGGGCTTTCTTTTTGTTTTACTATTTAATGCCCGACTTGAGATGTTTACGAGATTCTTCTTGTTTATGCTACTAAGCCTGCAATCATCATACGCATATATGCCATAATCAGCCTTCCCCTATTTTTATCCATTCTTCTAGTTTTTTGAGCAATTCATTTTTCCTGGGCGATTCATTTTTTCTTGATTGAAAATGGGGCGTAGTTTAAACAAGAAGCCTCACGCTGTTATGGTTCCTTTTCCTGCACAAGGCCATATAAATCCTATGATGCAGATTGCGAAGAAACTTGCAGTGGAGGAGGGATTTGCAGTAACATTTGTGAATACAGAGTATCATCACCAACGAATAGTTACAGCTAATAACAACCAGGAGTCGGGCTTAGTGGAGAGAGGCCCAAGTAATTGGGATCCGGTTGGTTTCAATCTCTGATGGTTTAGATCGTCATGAAAGTAGAAACCAGTTTACGAAACTGGCTAATTCATTGGAGACGACCTCCGGGCCATTACTGTGTAAACTCATTGAGGAGGAGATGAGGTTACCTGCTTGATTGTAGACTTACTTTCGAGCTACTGGGTCTTCTCGAAGCAACCAAGCACTTGGATATTTCAAGAGGTGTGTCTTTTTTGGTCAGCGCTATCGCCACTTATTCTACCTTCTATCATGCTGCAACTCTCATCTCTTCTGGAATAATCACCTCCGAAGGTAAGGAAAAAACGTATTATTGACCGATCAAATACATATGATGTTTAAGCATGGCAGTTGCAAACGTTCTCGTTCAATATTTTGTATTTTAACTTGGTTGTTGCAGGTATACCCAAAGACAATAGGATGGTCAGAATATGTTGCCTCGGCGCCCCAAATCCATTCCACCCAGTTTGCATGGCTGCTTCCAGGAAGTGAAGATCAGGAGTTTCTGTTATGTTCATGCTCTTAGAAATATTGAAAGTGCAAAGGGCTTACCATTTATCTGCAATAGTGTATGATCTTGAAATCCCAGTTCTGAATTCCTTTGTAAAAGAAGACCAAGTCCTTCCTGTTGGGCCCTTGATTTCTTGTAACCTTCTTGATACGCAGCCTGAAAGGGCAACTCTGCTATGAGCACGGGTTTCTGGAAACAGGAACTAGAGTGCCTGACTTGGCTGGATAAACAGTCTCCAAAGTCTGTGATATACGTGGCATTCGGAAGCATCGCTCATTTGAACCAGAGACAGTTGGGGAAGAATTTGCTGTTGGCTTGAAGCTACAAAAAGACCATTTCTGTGGGTTTTACGTTGTGATCTGCTGAATGGAGAGGCTGCAGTGCTCCCTTCTGGATCTCAGAGAACGCAACAGAGACGTAGGGTGCTTTGTATCTTGGTCTCCGCAGTTGGTGTTATCTCATCCGAGTGTCGCCTGCTTCATCACACACTGTGGATGGAATTCAACCATGGAAAGTATCGCCATGGGCGTGCTACCAATGTTATGCTGGCCTTATTTTGCAGACCAGTTCATTAATCACCAACTTCGTAGTAGACGAATGGAGAGTCGGGCTGGCTTTCAATGCAAACAAAGAAGGGATTATAGACAAGAGTGAGGTGGAAGAGGCAGGTGGACAGGTTATTAGGTCGGAATGAAGGTGCTGAGATTAGGAAAAGAATGAGTAATCTCAACAATATTGCAAGGATGCAGAAGGAAGGAGGATCTTCCTATATCAACTTCAAAAAGTTTGTAGACGCCATGAAAAGCAATTGATTACACAGAGATTGCTGTGAGCTGTCGCGTTATTTCCCTGAATAAGTAGGTGTAACTTTTTATGTTAGTTTCCAAGCTAGGTGCTCAGATGATAAAACGTCTGACCGTTAAACTATCTGAATTGTAAAGTTGCTTTTATTATCAGTTGTTGATGTGGGCAAGAATATTTTTCTACTACTTTTCATAATTAATTTAAGTTAATCTATAAATCAAATGCAGTAACATTTGTGATAACTTGTCAATCTGCCTTTTTGGTTAAATAATTATAAATTTCTACAGAGATTTTTTCATTTTAATTTTTTGTGATTACCATAATATTATCATTATAAATAAAGCCTTTATTTAGATTAGTCAACATAAATAAGCCAAGGTAACGAATACACCTTTAAAATAACATTTGGGATAACTTGTCAATGTGTGTAACTAACAATTACACATGAGTTACAAGGTTGAAACAATCAGTAAAGTTAATCTAGAAATCCAAGTGGGAAACTCAATAATAAATAAATCGTAATGCAATCATCAACTTCTCACTACGATGGTGAGAGGTATATTTTCCTCCTTATTCACATTACATCATCATTATTTTGAATTCAAAAAATACCCCTAATGCTTCATCTCTACAAAACATTTTTAATCTTAATTATTGTAACATTCAATATTTTATTTGTTATAACTTTCTTCATTTTCCAAATCTCCAAGTAAAGACAATTATTACAAACTATCATATCTTTACTCGATATGTGCATTCTATTGTGTATTTTTCATTGAAATATAATTGATGCGATGGTGAATTAGAGTTATCCATGTGGCAGAAATCTAACATGCATTCGAAAATAATTTACAAGATTGAGTTGTGTAATGCCCCAAATTTTTACTATCAAACAAAGAAAACAAATAGATTAATAAACGAGTTAGCAAGGTTAGACATTATCATACATAATAAATTTCTTGCATGACGGGCATTCGACATAAGCTTGTGAACAATGCAATTAAATTAATAATAATATTAATTTACTTCCTAAGCTATATTTATATTTTAAAAAAACACCTACCAAGTCCCATTAGTTAATTTTGCTATCCAAAGACTAAGGTAATATTATTTTCTAACTCAAAGGTTTAGTTTTTTATTTAGCCACTAAGTAGCCCCATTCACCCCATTACCTATGTTCTTTATTTTTAATTAAAAGTTACATTCCCACAAAATGCTCCTCCCACTTATGGAGGTAGGTTTAATTTGGGCCATAGGATCAATCAATCCGTAGCCCTTTAGATTTAGGTTGCCCGAATTTCTTATGGTTCTCTTTAATTCCAAATTTCCCTCAAACAACCTCATTTGTTCTTTTTTTCTTATTTGCATGTGTTTCTTTGAAGAGGAGGAGGAGGGGAAGAATCCATGACAACAGAACAGGAGCCACCATGGAGAACTTTAGCAACTGAAACGAATGATAATA
>CM031237.1:1024925606-1024969205 GCA_018340775.1 Taxus wallichiana var. yunnanensis
CATGCCTACATCCTAAACTCAATCATGCCTATGATCTACATCACCCATGCCTAACACCTATCAACCCATTTAGCTATTTCACCCTAATCTTCCCTAGCTTATGGGAGAACTACATCGACACGAGGTCCCTTTTTGCTTTAGGACTATGTAGGCAACACTCTGAGGGCATGGGGGTTGTGGAGGTTAGCTCGGCCACTCTCTACCCTAACCAATTCCCTCTTCCCTTTTCCTATTCACATTCTACCCTAGTTAGTTTCCTTTTTATATCAATAATTCAAAATGAAACCAAACAAACAACACTTGCTTAACATCTTTACCATCATAACTTACACATTCATTTCATCTTATCTGTAATTTCTTTACCGTAATCATACATTTCCCTACAAATAATCTTAACACGATCCACATCATCATTAATTACACAAATTAATGACTTAAAAACTCAATCATGCATAAGTCAACTGACTCATTCCATGCCTATGACCTGACTCCATCATGCCTAAATCAACCTGACTCCATCATGCCTAAACCGACCTGACTCCACCATGCCTACACGACCTTGACTCTATCATGCCTAATCCACTTGATTTCCACACACACACACACACACACACAACAATGAAAATTAACACAAGTATACCATCCATACTATAAACACCATCATCTATAAATTAGATAGTCTGTATAAAAATACATGTGAACATATATCCCAATAATACTCACAATCATCTCAAATCACTCAGATACATCCTCACCATCTTCATCACACAGACTAGTATATCATCAAAAATCTCCAAAACTCTCATGTACATCCTCACTCTCTTGACATGAGAGCCAATATATAAAAAATAAACAACTATACAAAATAGGATGTCCATACGGCTATCGATATCACCTCTCGAATATCCTCTATATCTCTCACATCTCCTCCTCCTCCTCTGCCCCCATACGACGTCTACCTAACATCTCACCACCCATCATCGGTCCTAGACGGATCTTTTACGGCCTCTGTGAACTAATGGCCTTGCCTTGACCCTATCTCGGGCTTGATGTCCCCCCCCGTGCTCTCTACACTATGGGTACGTGACCTGGTCTTCTCACTCGAGGCTTGTTGTGCTCTATACTCCCGTAGGACAAAAATCTATTCCTACGGCCATCAAAATATCCCGATACTAACGTACCTCACCTAAGGTATCTCTCACCGCCATAGGTATCGGTACTATCTCGTGGTGGTGCCATTAGCCTCGAAACCCTATACCTGTCTCTTGGGACCCTATCCCATTGTACACTGTAAGAGGGACCATGTGTGTGTGCTGTGCCTATGCCTATCTTGAGGGACCTTGTCCCGCTCTGCTTTATATCTGGGCTCGAAGGGCCATAAACTATGCCTATGTAGTGGCAAGGCAATCGCCATGCAAACTAGTAATATGTGCTATAGGGCAGCCAAATGTACCTCATCTCCATCTCCACCCTATGTGGGTACTTGTCCCTACGATACCTGGGCCTGTAGAGTGGCCACCTATGCCTACAAAATAATTACTGTGTTTTTACGAGCACATCAGGTTGCCCCCTGCACTATACCCAAGTATGTAATCGGGTAGCGTCACCTTCCCTTGTAGGGAATCCCTTTGCACTCGATGGTGGCTATGTCTCGCTGCCCCGGCCTCGGTGGTACTACTCGTAAATGTGCAGCCCACACTATCTGTATCTATCTGTAACCCCGACATCATCAATCTATCGGTTATCTCACCACCGCTCCTCCTACCTTGTCAACATTGTTGGCTATACTAAAGGTAAAGCCTCTCCACGTCATCCATCCTATCTTTTGTTGGAATGGTGATGGTATATCTGAAGTACCCCAAACGGCCATCTAACCCTATCCCGAGGTATCATCTCGTGCTCTCCTTCATGTCACCCCTCTATCCATCAGAAGCAGTTTGTAGCTCTTGTAGCTCCTCATCATCCGCCCATATGATGGTAAACCCACATAGGGCCTCCAAATGATGTCCATGCCAGATAACCCCTCTAGCAATTACATGTAATAGGCTACATCATGTGTAGCTCTAGCTGCATATGTGCTCCCAATCATAAGCATCCATCGCACTGAAGCCCACTCGAACAAAACCTAGCTCAATGCATCATCCTGGGGTAGATTGACTTGACACACACATCTGATGTGCTTATGTGCCCAACAATGGAATAGGAAAAGTCTGACACAAGATATATCTCCATAACCACCCATAAGCCCATAACTCTCTATATAAATGAACCAGGAATGCGGGTGCCCATGCAAAACAAGTCCTATCCTCCACCATGTCGTGCATAACCCCCATCAATGATTGTGGGAATCTCCCACCCTCCGCATCGCAAAGCAACAGTTGCCTCCATTAAGCAACACTACTAGCCTCATCTCCTCGGATGGGCTGGTACATATCTTCATAGCTCATACTGGTGCTATGGAACCTCATCTCCACCAGCCCCTCACCAAACACGGTCAACATCAACTCCTTACAGAAGCCTCTGAGGAGATAGAATACACCTGCATCCCCACTATCGGTAGATGCAGGATCCTATACACATCCTCCAGGGTGACTGTGATCTCACCCATCGACAAATGGAAGGTATTGGTCGTTGAGTCCCATCTGTTGATGAGAGCGACCATCAAACTCAGCTCTGGATCACGTGTCGATAGGTCTGACCCCAATCATGCCAACCTCTGCAACATGGCACCAATCCTCAGCTATCACACCCCCTCGTACCTCCACGAGCAAGGGAGGTACCCTATCCCACATCCATAACTGGTCCCTCACCTACACCCAACAAAACACACTATTGTCAAAACCTTACCATACCGAACACACCCCTTACCTCATAAACCTTGTATCCAACCCTCACTTCTTATCGTACCCACCCAACCACTTACCCCTTGCTAGACCAATATATTCATGCCATTTATACCTACTCCCCTATTTACCTCTCATGAAACCTACCCTTACATCTCCTGACATATCCTTACCTTACCACTTTGCTCTCTATGGGCTTATTTTCCCATAAAGTTAGTAGAAAACTTAGGTCAACAACAACCATTATCGGTCATGTGTAACCAACATCGGTCACCCATTATTTGGCCGATGCGACCTACCACCGATGTTTCCCAACATTTGATTGGTGTCGATCCTTTGTCATGACGTCAAAATCTGCAAACCCATACCTTACTTCTCAAAATTCACAAAACCTACCCTAATCCCCCACTCTAACTTACAACAACCTATCCTAGCTTCATTCCCACTCCTATTTAATCTACATTGGACCTCCCCACCCCTCATTTCCTCCCTTTTTTTTACCCATACATTCCCAATAATAAACTTACGCCAAAATTTTCACCCAACCCCATTTCAATCACAAATACAGGATTGGATAGAATCCTAGCTTATCTCGGTGCCATTGGCGTAGTGGCACATCGACCACTGTGTCGGTGGTCCACCCAAAGCTTCTCCCACCTCTACCATGTCTAATCACCAAATCCAATCCTCCTAACCTCCACCCAATCACAATCGATCCCATTATGCTCGTGGACCTATCTACCTGGCTCCTCTAACCAACCTGGATCTCTCCACCTTAGTAGGATATCATCCCTTGTCCTTTCCTCCTGACAAAGCACAACTCGTTTAGCACTCTATCATTTTCAAAAAATCCAAAATGTACAAATGAATCATATTATACGGCTTTTTTCTTTATATATACCCATGTTATGTAACTTTGACCGACGTCATTTATACCTAAAGTGACATCGTACTTACGTGCCTAGCACATCGTGGTCGGTTATACCCAAACCGACATCGGTCATCTACCCTAATAAACTATGATCAACTTACCTAGACCAACACTGGTTACGTATGACTGGCATCGATTACCTGTCATACTCTTGCCCATACCCTTTCCCCATTTTCAACCAAAACTTAACCAAACTAGCCACCATTTGACCTTACCCACCCTTATCGCAACCAACCTCCATGCCTACCTTACCTATACCCATCCTTGATTGTGTTTTGGGACTTGTTATTTTACCAATACCTCACCTACTCGTGCCGTGTGACCTAGCTACTGGACTGTAACATTGTTAGTGACTCCATGAATTCATGTGCTCGATATTCCTTGTGGCAATATTACCCATGTTGTTTGACCTAATGACCTTACCTTTCCTTTTGTCGTGTCATTTATCTTTTGACCTTTAGTGTACCGGAACATACCTAAATGTTCATGCACTGACTTGTGAAGTTCTTCCGAACCATATCCTATACCTTAGATACTAGAATCATCTCAACCTTGTTTGGATAAACCTATTGACCTTAGACGATGTAGAGTTTGCATTCTCTTCAACCTAGTACCATGATGCAGTTTATACGTGTGTGTGCATTTGATGCCGCTACCTTTGACCCTAGCCCACTACTTTGATTACCCGATTGGAACTTTACCCCATTACCCCCACTGTCCACCTTCATCTTCATCACATCCACCTTTATCAAACCACTCACAGATTTAGTCTTCTACCTCATATGTTCCTAGTTTGAGGGGGATCACCTTCACCCACACATGGGGCAACCACATCTTATTTTTGTCAGCGTCGCTTACCAATACAAGCTACATAAGAAAAAGGGGAAAAATGTAGACACCAATATTGGGTCACACTCCCCTTGGTCCTTGTCAAATAATCACCTCAAATATACTCATCTAACCATGGCCCCTTCTACCCCACATCACTATTAATTTAATTAAAATAATATATATCCTCCCAATATTTTTTATCTAATTATCTTAATTCCTACCCCACTGTAGACACTTAAAATTGGTTACTCAATTTAGTGTCCCTCTCATCCATTTACTTGCTTAGGTAACCTGGGGCACGTTTTACGTCACCAACTATCCCCTTGGGATATTATCCAATTTGTGATTTAATCACTTACTCTAAATTTAATTCACCCCATCATATCTTACCCATGAGTGATTAAATATTAAATATTTAATTACGCTTCTTCCCATGCATCTTAATCACTTATCTACCCCAAATTTATCCTATCTATGTATCACATCTATTTTTCCGCTTCCCTAAGCGGGATATTTCCCGTATTCGGGGTAATTCTCATCTTTCTTGAAATCGCTCATTTTGGCCATCTCGGAAGTCTATTCCGCGATCGGCGCCGACCCATATGGTCGGCGCCGATTTTCTAGGAGCGGCGCCGATTATAAAAGCAAGTCCAGAACTCAGTTCTAGGGACCGAAAAAGAGACCACGAACGAGCGAAAAAGCGAACAGATGAAAAAAGGAAGCACTTACGCACGAACAGAGAGCGAGAGAGACAGTGTGCTATAAGAAAGAGAGATCTTCTTAGCATCAATTGTATCAAATTAGGGCAGATCCTGTCCGAATCAATCCCTGAGAGGAGCACCGTTACTCTGTCCCTATCACATCAGCATCGCACACCACCATCTATCATCTGGTGACTCTGTTCTAGTGTCTCGCCAACTTCGGCACATCCAGCAGACCACATTCACCTTCCAATTCCCGAATCTTATCGCACAGTCCCTGATTGATCGATCTGCCTCCAGTCGACGCCGATCTTACCCAGTCGACGCCGATCCATCTCAATCGACGCCGATTCCCATCGACGCCGATCCGTCTCTCGATCGATGCTGTTTCTACCTGGGCGCGCCGATTTCCCTGCAGATAGGTAAAAGGATACAGGTAACACAAATCCGGCATTATTTCATAGTTCCCTATTTTCTGTACTTTCTGTCTGCTGTTTAGATTCTGTCTTATTACTGCAATCAGAAAATCTAGCTTTTTACTTACATCTTTTATCATGTATGCTTCTTTTCTTAATTGAAAACGTGGACTGACATCCGCCGAGGAAGCTTATCGCTTCCCGGACCCGCTTCTCGGGCAGTCCACCTAAATATCTTTTAACGTGGTCTTTTTCTGTCAAGCATCGGTGTTTTGCAGGTTACTCGGATCTATTGTGCGAATTGCTCGTGTGCGCCCGTCTTATCTACATCGGCTTCCTCATCCGTCTACATCTTCATCAGGTATCAATTTCATTGGGGTTTTTCAGGGTTTTTGTGTTTAGTTTGGTGCATTAACTTGGACAGGTAACAAGCGCGAAATCCTTGATCTACATTCTGGCACGCCCGGTGGGACTTGAACCAAAGTCCCTTATTGGTAAGTTCATTTCTTTCCTAGTTTTGAACTTTGTTCCTTTTCTTCACTGATTTCTATCAGTCCTATTTGAGCATTTCTTTTCATCATTTCAATCTTGCTTTTTTTTAGGCGAAATCGTTATCTTCGAAATTTTTCTAGTTCCTTAAAAATAGAGATTTCTGTTTCACCGTTATCTGGATATATCTTTCTGGGTTTTCTTTGGTGTTTGCTTAACCTCTTCTTGCGGAGCACTTTGCTTGTTCGTGGGATTGTTCGAGGGGAAGAGCTCAACAACGCGCTTTTTGAAGTCCACACACCTTGGAGAGCTAAATCTACAGGTATTCCTCTTTTACGGTGTTTTCTCCTTTTTAGGATTTCTTTGTCGGTTGCCTATCACATCCAAACACTTCAATTTTTGGTGCTTAAAAAGAACTTAATCGCATTTGGGAAAGAATCTGTTTGACTTGTCTTCATCGAAATCAAACACTTCGTTTTTAAGTGCTTAAAAAGAACTTTTCCTTTTCATTCTTTGCATGTTTTTCATCTAGTTTTAATTAGGTGGAAAATTGATCAAAATCGGTAGTGACACACTATTTGATTTTTTTTCACCCTTGCACACAAAGCCAAAATCACTAGGTATAAAGCATTTAAACAAAATTCCTTCCCTGGCCTCGCCTACTTGGAAGTGATATCCAAGAGGAAGAGCCTACGCGGTACTCAGGCCGCGCTATAAATTCACGGAAGATTTTGGTATATATTGGCAAAGCACCCGACTCCCTTATCGCAGCGGTGTGTGAAGTGCGGGGGTAGGCCCTATATCAAGCCACGTCTGCCGGTCTTTTCTTGAAGTGCCTTCGAATCCTCACCAAACATTACCCAAACCATCCTTAGTTTGGCTATCTGAGTAGTTCCTGTTCTAAAAAGCCTTCCCTAACATTTTCTTTTCTTAAAAGCATCAAAATTTAAAGGAGATAATCACTTGCGCTGCTTGAATTGTCTGTGCATTAGTTAGGTCAATCTTCTTTTCTGCGTGTTTATGACGGTTATCACTCGGTCACAATCTAGAAGAATGGCTCAACTGGTTCCTTCTTCCTCCGAGATCACCACTAGTGTGGAGGTTACGGCACCCCCCCAATCTTCCTCGGGACCGCTGTTAGTTGGTTCCCCATCCTGGTCATATAATCCTTTCTATCAAGCCAAAGCAATCCCATCACGTCCAGCTTCCCCTAGTCCTTCGGAAATATCATCTGGCTCGGAGTATGTTCCCCGCGGGGATCCTGAATTCCAGGCATTCCTCGACCGCAATCCGATAGCCCTCATGGACTACCTAGTACACAAGTCTATTCAAATATCTGATCAAGGACCACCAATCCAACAAGTGTACGATTATCCTCGTGGATCATCCCAAGCCTTTGTAGAGCAGTTTGCATCATCTCTCTTGCCTCGAGCCACGGAGAAGGGCGAGGCCCCTATGCCTCCCTTTTCTCTTCCACCTACCATATCGACTAGTTCTCAAATAGTCTTACCTATTCCTAACACCGCAGTTACCTCGAATATTCCACAACCTACTTCTGAGAGGTCTTCTGCCCTGGCTATAATGAATGCGTCTGCACACCCGCATATTGCTGTTAATTCATCTATGCCCTCCATCGTTTCCCAAGGTCAGTACCTCTTCATGAGCCAACCCCCTCCGAATAGTCAGTTGGCTCCTACTTCTCCCCTCTAGGGGGTCTTTCTTCCAATATTCCAGCAACTGTGACCTTCGCCCATCCTCTAACATCAGCACCCTTAATACCTAATCCGGCAGTAGAAGGCCCCTTTCAGGTCTTGTTCCCCAATATGTCCAATCAAGCCGGCACTCATATTCCTCAATCTGTCTCGATTCAATCAACAAACATAGGAGTCCACCAATCACAGGCTCCGTCCGTCACCCAACCTTCATTTTCTCAACCACTTATTATCTCACAGCCTGCCTATACGCAAGCTACCTCACAGCAAATACCCCACCCGGTGTCACCCAGAACACCTGGTTATTCCTCTTATCATCCTATCCATCAACAGATGAATCCCCCATTGACACCTCAACAACATCCACCACTTGCTTCTTATGTAGGACATACCAATGTACCTCCTCCTCAATCTGACGTGGTTCAAATTCTCTTCAAGAAAATCGCAGACTTGGAAGCCTCCACAAAAGGGGCTCGTCCTTCATACTCCTTTGAAGAAGTGTGTAATGAACCCATTCACCCCTCAGTAGCTTTCAAGCCTTATCCTCCCCAATGGGAACTTCCTAAATTTTCAAAATTTCATAGTCGGGAAGACCCTCAACAACATTTGCGAGCATTCAAACATGCTTGCTACCTCATAGTCCAGGATCGGGAGCTTATGCTCATTGTACCTTTCCTATGTCTCTAGCAGTCCTTTAGACTGTACAATAACATTCCTCAACATTCCTTGTTTTCTTTCTCTCAATTGGCCCGGATGTTTGTTGAAAACTTTTCAATAAATATCGCGCATAAGATCTCGATCACGAGATCTTTATAACATTCACCAATTTGATGATGAGTCTATTACAGAGACTTTGTCGCTCGTTGGAGAGGGATAATCAACCAATTGTCTTTCTCCCTTCCTCAATCCCAACAAATCGAGTTGTTTACTCGATCTTGTGCTAATCACATTTCTTCTACTTTAAGGATCCAAACTTTTCATGCCTTTGAAGAAGCCTTCACGATGGCACGCAAACTTGAATCTCGCGCCATTGAGCAAGGGAAGCTAAAACTTCACTCTAAATCTAAATCAGATTTTTCTCGGTTTACCAAACCAAATTCTTCCCCTTCTAAAGATAAAAATCAAGGATCCACCAACGCTATCATATTAAAAGCATCACGGGCCGACAATGCTTCTAATCAAACACCACGAAGAGACCCTCATCCTCTCAAAAAGGGACTTCATCATCTCGATCCTTCGCTCCATTGGGGAAATCATATGCCTCTATCTTAGAAAAATGTTGGAAGTTCGCATGATCGAACTTCCCCATTAGGGATGTTGATGAAAGCCGAGAACGCCCATTCGGTATAGGGAAAATGATTTCGTCCTTATCATAGAACCAAAGGTCATGACATTGAACGATGTCAGACTTTCAAAAATCTTGTCCAGAAATTCATTGATAAAGGCGAGCTCATTCTGGATAACCCAAATGCTCCCCCAAATCAGGCACTCAATGTTTTTAAACAACCTTTTCCCAATCATGCCCCGAACCATAACGCTTCAGAGTCTCAAAAACCAAACACCCACACTATCAACTTCATCTCTACTGAAGAATCTTCTTCTGAAACCAAGCCATCTGCGAACACATCAATCGAATCAGAACCTCCTTCCACTTCATCAATCACTGGAATTTCACCATCTTCAGATATCCCGTCTTTGAATATTCCTACATTACTAAGCACGGAGTCATCTCTCTCCGCTCCTTTGTCTGACCTTCCATCCATACCCGAGACAGTGTCATCCTCATCTGTCTCATCGTCAGACATTCTTTCAATACTCGAGGCAATTACATCCCTTCGAGTTTCCACTACAGACATATCTACTTCTGTTGCTCCCATTCCCGCTGCAACTATGCCCTTGGTGAACGTACCTATAATTGTGCCGACTTCGACGGAAGCATCTTCGATTTTGACCCTTCCTATCTCTTTTCCTACAGTAGTTTCACCCATGATTACTGCATCAGAAGTAGTCCCTTCGCAAGGAACTGCTTCTTCATCACCCCCTTCTTCCATCACTAATGTTACTTTGCCTATTAAAGAAAAATCAAAAGAAGTAGCACCAACACCTATACACTCGTTTCCTGAACCTAAACCGAGACAACCAAAATCTAACGTTACACCATCAGTACCTCCCCACCTGCTTCCTCCGAAAAGGTTACAATCACCTTATGCCGTTGAAGTTGTCACCATCCCTGAAAAAGGAAAGCCCATATTTCGGACCATCAAGACTCTTGGTGCTCTTCCACAAAAATCTCTCTCTACGCCTCATAAACGATTGGATTTGCTCGCTGAGAAGGCGTCTTCTTCTACACACTTATCAAAGCCATCATCTTCTTCTACAACACATTCTTCACCAATACCCCGAAAAATAGACTTACCTACTAAAAAGACGTCACCTCTTCTATCAGGATCATCATCTTCATTACCAAAAACCAAGGCACCCTATGTTCCTCCGATTACACCTACTTTGGGAGCTTCTTCCTCTTCCAAATCAACATTATCTAAATCATCAGTAAATTCGACCAAGCAACCCCCTTTGTCTCCAAAGACCGCAAAATTTGTCACATATCCATCATCTTCAAAATCTATTTTAGGGGCTCCTCCTCCACCAAAGTCAATCATGTCTCACTTACTCCCATCCCAAGTACCCAAGACTGCTCCTCCAAATGTCCAAACAAATAAGAGGATCCCTAAAAAGACTGTTAAACCTAACATGCAAGTTCTTTTACCTCGGCAGTCGGTTAATGTAAAAGAACCACCTTCATCATCTCTATCCTCCTCTTCGTCTACCGGATTCTATACCGAAATCCTTCATCAACTTATCCAATCTTCATCCATAACCCTTCCTCCGATTAAACCTTATAACCCTAAAGGAGTTAAACCTACCTGGTTTAACTCTGATCTGATTTGTGCTTACCACCGTACCCCGGGTCATGATACTGAGGGATGTAAAGCTCTTCAAGCCGTTGTCAAGAACCTTCTGGAAGAAAGTGACCTTTTGCTGGAGGAGGAGGAACAGGTACCTCCTGTCATCTTAGCCCCATCTGAGCCTCAACGATCCACTCAGACCTCTAGTGGTCCCACTCCACTTGATCTTCCTCCTTCTCAAATTGACACAATCCATATCGCCACTAGAACCCAACACTATGATAACCCATCTTCATCTTCAACGCATCTCGACCACGGGTTGTCATTTCGCAGCCCCCCACAAGGCGTTTCTCCTTCCTCATCACCCCATGACCCGGGTCTCTATTCGTCTTCTGCACCTCGGGCTCAAGTTCCCGTGTCTGTTGAGGAGAGTGTTATGAAACAACTCACCCAGGCTCCGGTCAAAATGTCTCTTTTTGACCTCATCCAATCCTCTCCACAACATCGCCAGGCTCTAATCGATAATCTGCGTCGCATCGCAGTGAATTCAGATGAGCCCCAGCCCTACGAGTTGGTTGTTGGATTGAATAGACTATCAACCACCATTTCTTTTGAAGATTCAGAAATTCCTTCTCTTTCTTCCGAGGATTTGGAGGCTCCCCTCTTTATCACAGTCCAAATCAATAACACTACCTTAAAACGTGTTATGATCGATAGTGGAGCTGCACTCAACGTCATCTCCTCGCACACGTTTGAGCAACTTAAGTTACCAAAGAATGTAGTGTCACCCCCGCCTTTCGCCCTTCGATCATTTAACGATCAGCTAGCAGTTACTTTAGGAACTGTGGTCTTACCCATTCGAGTAGGTAAGAAGCTGCTTCATGAACTCTTCTACATTGTCGAAGGAAAATTCCACTATAATATGATCCTCGGACGCTCCTGGATTCGCGCAATGCATTGTGTCCCATCCACCCTCCATCGATGCCTAAAATATCAATATGAGGGCAAAATATATACTCATCCAGGAGATCCTTTTCCTTCCGCACAATGCGACATGACCACAAGATCTGCCCCTTTAAAAGAAAATGCATGTTCTCCTGACGGGGCCTCATCTTCTTCCATACCTGCAACCAAACTACCGGATTTACAAAATCTAGAAGAGACATTGCAGCGTTTCTCACTAGGAGAGCTTCCTCTCTTTTCTTTTGATGCCCATCTCAAACCTAATGAGTATGGTAGACCGACAAACAACTTGAATATCAACCAGGTCTCGGTCGCATCGTCACCATTGGTCTGCCTCATCAACAGACTAATTTCATCTACGGTGGTCTTGATACGCCTCACTATCACCCAGATTCTCCTCCTAGGACCAAACCTTACTCAACAGGGTTTGATTATCTACAGAATCCCACGTTTGCAAAAACTTATCTATATCGATGCGCGTGGAAAGGCTTTGGCCTGGGAAAATATGAACAAGGTATACATGACCTCAAATCCATTCCTACTCTCATGCCACATCAGAAATTTGGTTTAGGATTTAAACCTCTTTCAAAAGCCACCATCACTATTCTCAATGAGCCTCTTCCTACTGAAGAACCATCTTCCCCCACTAAGTCAGAAGCATCACTTGATGTGGACGATGACATTTCCATCCCACCTAACTTTTTTTTTTTTTCAATACCATTTCCTTAGGGCCGTTAGCCTATGAGACTAACAATCGGTCCGCTTCTATACCATTAATCTTCCCTGAAATAGTTGGAGACGACTCTCCTACTATCAACACTATCCACTGTGCGGATGACGATTCCGTCCTCACCTATCTGGGAGCAGAGGATTCTTATCTTCCCAAGACTATTCCTTCTGACACGTCTACCCTTCTCAACGAAGCCACTGTCGACCTTAATATAGGGACTTCTGAAGACCCTCGCATCATTAAGGTCGGCCAGTCTCTTAATCCACAGGAATTAGGGGACTTTACCACTTTTCTTTCCAAACATCGTCAAGCCTTTGCTTGGTCATATGAGGATATGCCAGGACTCGATCCCGATATTGTGGTCCACAATATCGTTACCCTTCCCAATATCAAACCAGTTAAGCAAAAATTACGTAAAATGCACCCTCGAGTAGCCCTTCTTGTTAAAGAAGAATTACAGCGCTTGCTCTCGGCTAACTTCATCCAACCCATCGATTATCCACAATGGGTGTCCAATGTAGTACCAGTAACTAAGGCTACTGGGAAAATTCGAATTTGTACCGACTTCCGGGATCTTAATCTTGCTTGTCCAAAAGATGATTTTCCTCTACCTAATATCGACCAACTCGTAGATTTAACTGCGGGTCATGAGATGCTTTCTCTTATGGATGGTTTCTCTGGATATAATCAAATTCTCATCGCACCAGAAGACCAACATAAGACTTCCTTCATAACTCCTTGGGGGACCTTTTGCTATCGTGTCATGCCTTTTGGTCTTAAGAACGCAGGAGCAACCTATCAAAGAGCAATGACCTACATTTTCCATGATCTCTTGCACAAAACTGTGGAAGATTATGTTGATGATCTCCTCGGCAAATCCAAACGTCGTCAGGATCATCTTTTCATCCTTGCACCTCTCTTTGAGAGGCTTATCCGCTTTCTGTCTTCGTCTAAATCCAGCTAAGTGCGTGTTTGGCGTTCTCACTGGTAAACTTTTAGGTTTTATCATTTCCATCGGGGTATTGAAGTGGACCCATGCAAAAATAAAAGCCATCATTGAGATGCCTCCTCCGTCTAACTTGAAGCAACTCCGCAGTCTCCAAGGACGTCTTCAATCAGTGCGTCGTTTTATCTCCCAATTGTCGGACCGTTGTCAACCTTTTCACCATCTCCTCCGTAAGAATGTTCATTTTGAATGGGATGAGCATTGCCAAAAGGCCTTTGATGATCTCAAAGCTTATCTTCTTTCTCCACCTGTGCTTACACCTCCACGCGAGGGGGAGCCTTTCTATCTTTATATCTCTGTGACTGACCATGCTCTGGGAGCCATGATCTCGCATCGGGACACTTGTGGTAAAGAACAAGCTGTCTATTACATCAGTCGCACCCTCCATGAGTATGAGACACGTTACTCCGAAGCTGAAAAACTATGTTGTGCTCTCTTCTTCGCAACTTCTAAGCTTCGTCATTATCTCCTTAATCACAAAACTTACATTGTCACAAGTGTCAATCCCTCAAGACAATTCATGCAAAGCCTTATCATAATGATCGTATCACTCGTTGGCTTATGCTCATGACAGAATTTGACCTCGAGTTTATCCCGCAAAAGGCTATCAAGGGTCAGGTTATTGCAGATCAATTAGCTGATGCTCCTCTTCCGGACACTCAAGACCCCCTTGCTCAATTCCCCGATGAATATATCCAACAAATTGATTTTGGTCTATCTCCATTTAAAGTAAAGCTCTTCTTTGATGGATCCAAATGCCAGCAAGGGGGAGGTGCGGGTTTCGTGATGATTCCTCCTTGGGGTACGCCTATCCCAGTCACACACAAATTAAACTTTGAGTGCACCAATAATATGGCTGAGTATGAAGCTCTTGTCTTAGGTCTTCAAAATGCCATTAATCTTGGCGCTCGTCATATTGACATCTTCGGTGATTCTGAACTCATCGTTAATCAGGTCACGGGTGTCTATCAATGCAAGAATGATATCCTTCAAAAATATCGTGACATCGTTCTTGCTCAACTCCAATCTTTCGATAAATTCACTATCCAAGCCATTCCTCGCACTGCAAATCGATTCGCAGATACAATGGCCTCATTAGCCTCACTTATCCCACCTTTCACCGAAGACTCGCGTCTTTATGTGGCTGTACAACGATTAGATCAACCATCTCATCTTGAGCAACTAACTTCGATCAATGTTGTCACAACCCATACTCAGGATGAGTGGTATCAACAGATTGTTGATTATCTATCTCATTCGGTGCTTCCTCCAGATCTGACTTCCAATGGTAGAAGGTCTTTTGTCCAATGCGCTATGTCGCTATACTATCCTAGGCGGGATTCTTTACAAACGTGGCCTTGATGGTATTTTGCTTCGATGCCTCAAAGCCCATGAATCATCTAAGGCTATCCAGGAGGTCCATGACGGTATCTGTGGTGGACATTTTAGTGGCTTAGCTGTAGCCAAGCGCATTTTACGTTTGGGATATTATTGGCCTTCTCTTAATCGAGATTGTTGTGAATACACTAAGAAATGCGTCAAGTGTCAACAACATTCCAATCTCACACACATCCCTAGTCAGGCTTTACACTGCGCAGCAGATTTGTGGCCTTTTTCGCAGTGGGGTCTTGATCTTATTGGTCTCATCAATCCCCGTTCTTCACAGCGTCATCATTCTATCATTACTGCCACTGAGTACTTTACTAAGTGGGTAGAAGCTATCCCTCTTTCTTCAACAAAGGCTAAACCCATAGTTGATTTCGTCTATCAACACATCATTTGTCGCTTTGGCGTTCCACACAAGCTAATCACAGATAATGGTAAGTCTTTCAAGAACGCTGATTTGCAGAATCTCTGCAACGCTTTCAATATCAAGCTCAGTTTTTCTTCTCCATACTATCCTCAAGCTAATGGTCAGGCTGAAGCGTCCAATAAAACTTTGCGTAGTATCCTCGCAAAGGTAACTAGTCGAGCTGGCAGGGATTGGCATTTACATATCCCTTTTGCTCTCTGGGCTTATCGGACTAGCATTCGTACTCCTACTGGTGCTACTCCTTTTCTCTCGCCTACATGGAGTCAGGTCAGTCCTTCCTTTGGAAGTCCAAATCCCATCTCTCCGTGTTTCTCTCAGAGAATTTGTCTCCGATGAGGATTATCGTCAAAATCGTCTAGCACAACTTGAATTATTAGATGAGCGGTGTCTCAACGCTCTTGAGCATCATCAAGTCTATCTTGAGCGTGTCAAACGTGCTTATAACAAGCATTTGCAGCATCGTGACTTCAAAATTGGTGATCTTGTTCTTAAAGAGAATCAAAATGTCACTACACTTGAAAGAAGTCAACGTGGTAAGTTTGCTCCCAACTGGATGGGCCCGTACATTATCACTCATAAATATGGGTCTGGGGCTTATCGTTTATCTTCCATGGATGGTATACCTGAAGCGGAACCTCTTAATGCCTTGCATCTACGGCCCTTCTATTGTTAAAATCTATCTTACACACATCTAGTCGCAACACAGATCTTTCATCCGTCCTAATAACCAGTCATCTACTTTCGTGGTGATTCGAAATTGTGTGGTTCTCCGCCTATTGCCTCGTTTACCTTAAATATGAGTATCGCGGCTCTACTCATTGCACGTTTCTTTTGGATATGTTCCTCCTCATGGTAGGAATACCTTAATCACCACTTCATCTGTCCCAAGTACTTATCTTAATCGGATCTACTCGGGGCATGAGTGCATGTTCTTCTTTGTTCTCCTCCCCTCCATCTGATCTATCTAGGTCTAAACTCAGCTTCTTCCAAGAAGAGTTTCAAAAAAAAAAAAAAAAAAAAAGGGATGCTATCCAAAAGATAGACTGATCCTTTGAAGGACAGCTATCCATACATTATCAAGTGAATCAAAAAGAAAATAGACCATGCCCTTGAAGGATGGCTATTATCAAAAATTCTAAAAATATAGACCATACCCTCGAAGGATGGCTATCATTAAAATTCAAAATACAGACCGCTCCCTTGAAGGACGGCTGTTTCTCAAAGAAATATTCAAGGCTTCTTGTAATTAATCAGCCTTCCAGTCAGTTTATACACTTTTTAGCATCACTGAAAGACTTCCCGCATCGATCAGTCTTTCCATATCAAGCAAACTTCCCGCATTGATCAGTTTGCTTTTCTGCCAAAATCATGAAGCTGAGATTTAGGACCTTTTGTCAATCATATGGAGAATCCTGTTTCCCTACTATGGACATGTATTCTGTCCCTTGTAAGTTCCGACAAGATACTTACTTTTCTTTCCGTTTCTATCCTAGATCTGGTTTGCGACTAGTTAGTGTCAGGTTTATTTTAATCTTATATAGGGCCTTGTATGCTTGGTCTTTCGATTTCCTATCTGGATCTTATCTATGGTCGGTTGGAAGTCCGACTTATCATTTTTCTCCTTCTCCGAGTATCTTCTCTTCTAAGTCACGGTTGTTTCCATTTACATCTTTGGCTCTTGCAAGGAGTATTTCCCATTTCTTTGTCTTGCATCTAGTTAAATTGACATTTCACATGTTAATTCAATCAAAATTTATCTTCTATCAAAATTCATCTTATCTATCAAAACATCTATCTGTATTCATTTCTCATTGAAATTACATCCATTCATCAAACACATCTATCTATCTATCCATCAAAATATTTAAAAATATGTACATCCAAGGTACATTACATCTATCTATATCTCATCCATACATCAAACACATCTGTCTATCTATCCATCAAAACATTTGAACACATGTACATCTAAGTTACATCACATCCATCTATCAAAGTTATATCCATATATCAATCTATCTAATCACATCTATTTCTATCATCTATCAGTCTATATCTATCCAACCACATCTATTTTATCCTCTATCAAGTCTATATCTATATCCATCTATCCATGTATATCAAAATTAAAAGCATGAGTACAATCATATAACAAATAACATGATGAATCTATATATACATGGGTGTCTGTACAAAAATGGGTGGCTTTCAATCAAGCCATCTATACAATGCCTTCTAATCGAGGCTACATCACTATACAGATACAAAATCTATCAATCTCTATATAGTAAAGTCCGACGCATGGAGGACACTATCTCCTCCACCCTCCTCTGCACCTGGTTGTCTCTCCTGGCCTCCGCCTATCGAGCTCGATGCACCTGCTGCTGGAGGTCTCGGCCCACCTCGATCTCTCCCAGTACTCCCTCCACCTGAGGCTCCACTCGTGCCGTTTGCTCTCCTCCTCGCCTCGTACCGAGGCACATCTGGGGCATGCTACGCTAGGGCATCCTCATAGTATCTCACCTCACGGCATGCCGGTGCTCGTAACGATGCTTTCGCTTTGGTGCTGCCGGGGCTGGGTCTGCTGCACGGTGGTACCCCTCTAGGGTCGTGCCCTGTGTACCGGACTCTGACGTGGCACCGGTCTCTCCATATTTGGCCCTGAGGGCCTCCCTATGCCGAAGGTAGCGATCCCTCTGCTGGATCGCTATGTCTCGCTCCTGGCGAGCGGTGTCTCTCTCCACAATCAGGGCATCCCTCTCCTCTGTCAAAGCCCTGATCTCCTCCAGAGCTACCTGATGTGTCTCTGTAAGGGTGGCATGCTCTACCTCCGGTGTCCTGGCCCAAAGATAATGGCATGTCCTCCTCGTCAGCATCTATAGATGGCGGGAGATGTCGTGGAAGCTCTGTGTCATACCATGCTACAGAAGCCCTCATCCACCCCCGCGTCATCATCACCAGTGCGGAGGGTGGGGCTCTCTCAATGGGTCTCCCAAAATCGGCAAATCCTCTCCTCGCTATCCCGCCTATATGGCGTGTAGGTGGTCGGCACTTTATGCGTACTAGGCCAAAGCGTGCATCTCGGATCCGCATGAACGGACTCGCTCCCACATATCCGGCCTACGGCCCCCGACTACCCGGCTCGCCTCGTCTCGGTACTAAGTGGGCATCTGACCACCATGTCGGAAATGCCCGATACGGCCTCCGGGATAACTCGATCTCGGTGTCGCGTCTCAAACGCCGAATACCAATCGACGCCGATCTAACATCAATCAATGCCGATTACAAAAATCGGCGCCGATCGCCACACCCGGCCTCCCATGCAAAGAAAATCAAACAAAAAAAAAAAAAAACAAAAAATCCATTAAGAACAATGGGTTCAAGAATGACCACTTACCCCAGGTCGTGTCCTCCTGCGCTTCTGACCGCTCCCAGAGGCTTCCATGATGCTCAAATCAAAAATCTGGCTTTCTCTGAATCAATCGTCACGTTGAAAATAAATCGTTTACGTTTTCCGTTCGCATATTTATATGTGCCTGGATTGGTCGGCGCCGATTTTGTGGGTCGACGCCGTTTGTTTTAGTCGTCGCCGATTAATTTGGTCGCCGCCGATTTTCCATATCTTTTTGCCATAGTGTTGATGCTTGGCTTACTTATCTATCTGATCATTGTTGTGTGCTGAATTTTGCCTTTTGGCACATTTTTTTTAGATATCCTTGTCTATTTCGGGTTTGTTCCCTTTGCGTGGGACACTCGTACTTTTTGGCAGCTTAGAGTTAAACGGGTCTGTAGGCACTAACGTCGTCTGCTTTCCAGACCGTCTAGTTGTCCCTACCAATGTGTCTCTCTTTAGATGCTGACCATTTTGCAGTTCTCCTTACACTCATGGGTCTGTAGGCACTAACGTCGTCTCATGAGAAGACCGGCTAGTTTGACCTACCAATGTGAGTTCCTTAGGTTGCTGCCTTTTATTTATGTGTATGCGTCATCAATGATCAGATCTACTCCAGACATCCGACTGGGGCATCCTGCATTTTTCATCTACCTTTTTCAAACTTGGGATCGTCTGTTCTATCATCCATCCCATCCCAAGTTTGAGGGGGATCACATCATCACAAATTCTTCCCTTCTTCCATCCCTTTGTTTTTGTCTCATAACCTTGCTTATCGCAAGTTACTTGACAAAAAGGGGCAAAATGTAGACACTTAAAATTGGTTACTCAATTTAGTGTCCCTCTCATCCATTTACTTGCTTAGGTAACCTGGGGCACGTTTTACGTCACCAACTATCCCCTTGGGATATTATCCAATTTGTGATTTAATCACTTACTCTAAATTTAATTCACCCCATCATATCTTACCCATGAGTGATTAAATATTAAATATTTAATTACGCTTCTTCCCATGCATCTTAATCACTTATCTACCCCAAATTTATCCTATCTATGTATCACATCTATTTTTCTCGCTTCCTAAGCGGGATATTTCCCGTATTCGGGTAATTCTCATCTTTCTTGAAATCGCTCATTTTGGCCATCTCGGAGTCTATTCCGCGATCGGCACCGACCCATATGGTCGGCGCCGATTTTCTAGGAGCGGCGCCGATTATAAAAGCAAGTCCAGAACTCAGTTCTAGGGACCAAAAAGAGACCACGAACGAGTGAAAAAGCGAATAGACGAAAAAAGGAAGCACTTACGCACGAACAGAGAGCGAGAGAGACACGTCCGTAAGAAAGAGAGATCTTCTAGCATCAATTGTATTAAATTAGGGCAGATCCCGTCCGAATCAATCCTCGAGAGGAGCACCACAGTTACTCGTCTCCTGTCACATCAACATCACACACCACCATCTATCATCTGGTGACTCTGCTCCAAGTCTCGCCAACTTCGCCCATCCAAAGCACCACATTCACCTTCTAATTCCCGAATCTTATCACACGGCCCCTCGATTGATCGATCTGCCTCCGATGACGCCGATCTTACCTGGGCGATGCCGATCTGTCTCAATCAACGCCGATTCTATCCAGTCGACGCCGATCCGTCTCAATCGACGCCGATTCTACCCAGTCGACGCCGATTTCCCTGCAGATAGGTAAAGGATACAGGTAACACAAATCCGGCACTATTTCATAGTTCCTCTTTTTCTGTATTTCTTCGTCTCATGCTATTTAGATTTTGTCTTATTACTGCAATCAGAAAATCTAGCTTTTACTTACATCTTTATCACGTATGCTTCTTTTCTTAATTGAAAACGTGATCGACATCCGCCGAGGAAGCTTATCGCTTCTCGGACCCGCTTCTCGGCGAGTCCACCTAAATATCTTTTAACGTGGTCTTTTTCACAAGCATCGGTGTTTTGCAGGGTTACTCGGATCTATTGTGCGAATTGCTCGTGTGCGCCCGTCTTATCTAACCCTAGACCTATTCTTGGAATGTTTCCATAACTAACAATAACTAAGTCTTACTTGCCTTAATGAGCTAAGATTTGGTCTAACCCTAAAATCAATTCCTAAAATCTCTCTAACCACATTCCCGCTCATTAGAAGGGAAGTTTCCGTTCTAATCTACAAGAATAAATGAACTGGGCCAAAAGAAATCAGAAAGATCTACCCATTTTAGTAAACCTAGGGAATCCCGCCTTAACCAATGTCGGTCACCCCTAAACTAATGCCGATTAACCCAGAACCATCGTCGGTTACCATTTATTCACCTAAGCAACTTTGTTTTTGGGTTGGCACATTCTGAAAGCAAGGAGGGAGATCAGAGCTGCACGTAAGAAAACCAACATCCTTTCACGTATCTAGACATCCAGAGCCATCACCAGGACAAATATTGAAGCATTGCACTCACGGAATCATTTTGGGAGCCATTGTTATGATACCAAACACCATTCTTTTGATCAACTACCATTATCATTTAGCCATCAAGTCTGCATCATAGTAAGTACATTTCTACTAGCATTATCCATTGTAGTGTAGTTAGCTTCTATTTTTTTGTCATCAATTTATACGTTACATGCTCATTCCTCCATTTCTTTCTAGTTTATAACTCAAATATTTCCTTTACCCACATCACCAAATCACCCATTCTCACATGCTATTCATTCCTGAGTATACCTGATACCCCTATCAACCTCTTTATCCACCCTACCCTCCTTATCAGATCCCATATCAAACCTTGCAATCATCCCTTGATTCTCTTACACCCTGACCTTATCGATGCTAGTTACCCCTAACCGTCATCGGTTTTGCATATACCGCCATCGGTCATACAAGATCGACATCGATCTCTCGTGTTTATACCTGCTGCCCAAAACAAACCTAACAACCTCTCATCATTTGACCTAAACAACCCATAATCAGACCTTGACTAGTCCCAACACCCTGACAACTACCTACCTTTCTGATCTGACCATAGCCTAGCTTGTTATGTTAAGATTTACTTATTGTACTTGAATGAGAAACCTAAATCATATCATCTATAGTAGGATTTCCTTTATTTATGGCATTGAATTGTTTTAAACAATGGATTAACAACCATCTAGGGAGTATCACACTTCTCGAATCTATCTCATGCTAGGCAATCCACTGTCACATATCATTTAACTCCTCTTTTGTGGTTTTGTTTTCTATTACAGGTAGTTCCTCCTATCCAAAAGGAAGCTCTTACAATCGACACCGGATCGAGAAGTCGAACGTGCGTGATAACCATCAACCGACCAGCATAAATAGGTATTCCTCCTTGGCCCTTATCCTTATCTGTTTTTTCATTTAAAAGGTAAAGAAAATGGTGAAACACTTCTTTTTTGGTCAGTGAATAACTTGTAAGGTTCTGACGGTTTTTCAATTACTTGCAATTTTTTTGTTGACCTAGGTTATGGGAAAACTCATCTCGGTATTTTTTTCTACATGGTTTTAGGGGTATTTGGTGATTATTTACATGTAATCGCAAGTAATTTCTTGTTTCTACTTTCATGAGCAAAAATCCTTGGTTTCTCTCTCCTAACTGGTTTTCTTATGTTTATTTAAATAACTAAGTTGGAGTTTGAAATAGTGTTAAAATTTATGTATGTATATAAAGATCACATAATGAAAGGCAATATCCTCTTCATAAAAATAAGGATAGTTATATTCAAGGCAAATCATTTGCTAGAAATATCTTGTATTCAGGTATGAAGATTTTGAATTATAGAATAGGAGTATGCATATTTTGAAATGTGCAAAAAATGATGGCGTAAACAATTATGTTAATTTGAGAGGGATGTTTGTTTTATTAGTTATATAAAAACACAGGTCGGTGTGTTCATAATTTTGAGGAATAAACAGAGGAAAAATATAAGACAATCAATTATTTTGGGATTTTCTCTCCCTCATTTATTTTATTTACTTGAGTTCTTTATAATAAGTTTATTTATTTATCTTAGCAACATTTTACCGTAGCATTTTATATTGGAATTTGATGCATTGTTGATTCCTATTGAGACATTTTTGTATATTAATATTAGTTTCAAATCTCTCTTCATAGGTCATTCATTCACTTAGAATTTTCTGGTTACAATATTTAATATCTTCAATATTCTATAAGATTGTCCCAAAGTTCCTTGATTGCGCTCAAAGAAAATGGTACAAATTTCAAGCTTATAAGAATCATATTTCTACAGTTTTATAGGTAACCAATTTGATATATAAGAACTTACTTAAAAACACTTGTGAAAGGTGAAGTGTGGTGTCATTTCTAGAGCAAGGCTACCCTTCAAAGCACTTGAATTGACCATTGTCTTGCAGGCACTAGAAAATCATTTTAATGTAGTTATGTTTAGCAACGAGAGTGTGAAATTATCACAATATTAAAAATAGCCTAATGTATGTAGATTTCGGTAAGATCAAATCTCTTCTCAATTCACATTGAAGGTAGAGAGTTCTCCATTTCATTTATCACCACGAATGTTGGATTGGAAAGTTGTATATTTAATGAACATTCCTAAACCACATGTACATGTGAGACCCAACCTTAGAGGTTTTCTACCTGCTACCATATCATTGAATATATGAAAATTGAGTTTCAATGAAGGAAAAGATGATATTATTTGCTTCAAAGTGCCCTACGATGTATTTGTGCATTTTTTTCAACAATCAAAGAAATAGCGTCCATCCTCAAAGAAAATCTAATGTCTAATAAGCCAATATCCATTTCAGAAGAATTGTTCTTCCCATATTCTAATATTTATTTAATTAACAGATAATGTATTGGGGCTCTCTTTGGAGATTTGGAGCCATATATTTCTATTTTCCTCTGTAGAGATGGATCTTCATTTATTAAAAAATGAGACCAAAAACATTCCCTCAACGTCTATCTTCATTTGATATTTCAAAGTAGGTAAATAGTTTCAGCGGGCATATCTAATTTTTTTATAATCATCCATAAAATGCACTGAATTTTCAAATAATCCAATTTCCATAGTAGTGTATGCAATATCATAATAATATTTTTTCAATTTAAACTCCAATTCAGTACATGGACAATTCCTCGACCTAAAACTTTATACACCATAAACTATTCACTAACATTCACAAAACAATTACTATCTTCACATCATAATCCCCACTTCTTCTATTTTTCACTCTTTCCATTCCATAATATAGGCATACAATATAATGAATATTTAAAACTACTAAGCTTTATTCAATCTGCTTGCAATTAAATAATAGAATATAATAGATTCTTCAAAACTACTAATGTTTACTCACCACATATCTATCTCTCTAGAAAAAATCCCCCACCTCCCACGCCAAAAATCCTCCCCATGTGAACCACTCACTCACCCCTAAACTCTATATTTGGAGGGAAAGGTCTAAATTATCTAGAAGAGGGTTGTTCTTTGTTCTCATCACACCTTTAGGGGTTGTGACAAGTAAATCCCAGATAGAATAGAACTATCTAGGGAGGGATATCCCCTAAGTTGTGTGAACCAATTCTCAATTGATCTATGTCATCCTTTTCTTACATTTCATTTTTATCCCTATATAGACTTTTTATTGTGTTCAAATGTGGGATTGAAATCTTTGAGGGGGCATATCCCTTTCCTACCAAGCCTCTTTTTACACCCCCTAATTTTCTGTGGGACAATCTCAAGTGGGATTAAAACATATGGTTGAGAGTATTTTTTATGCAAATATTGGCCAAAGACTAACACCTGGTTTGTCATGCATTTATGTTGGTTCTTTAACACACTGGGAATACACCCAATGACCTTGAAAGATACATGAATATTAGCCTAAATTGTAATAAAGGAAAATTAAGGTGATATATGAAATGAAATGATTTTTAATATTGGTGATGATACCAAAATAATCTATAGAACATAAAGCAAAAGATACAATTTGGTGTAACATTTGAGTGCATAAGGAATGAATCGAAAGTTAAATTTCAAGTGTTGCAGATTATTTTTGGTATTAGGAGGAGGATAATTTGTATTCATTAGGAGTGATATGGTCAGGGAAAGCATTGGAGGATAATAAATCAAAGAGGGCTGATTTGTGTGGTCTATGTGGAAGGTCATCCCAAGTTGATAGCAGGTAGTTGGTGTTCCTTTTGGTATGAGTCCAAATTTTAGATAACTTATCTACAATTTGATATCCTTATAACTTGCTTCTCTTCAATATTCACAGATTTTTGTCTTCATACTTGGTAGAAATTTATATAAAGGTAAAGTTAACAGTGATTTTAAGTCCATACCTAGCACATAATCTTGGTGTCTGTCACTGCCACTTTGTCTTTTTGAGGGACTTTAGTAAGGAGTGGTTAGTTTGCTTCCCCCCTCTATACATATCTCCTTATGGGAACAACGTCATGCTTCACTTTAAATTTATATATATTGTTAAAATTTTGTACCCCTTAACTTTTGATTATATATAAAATATGTATATTCATATCTAAAAAATAATGTGTTCTAAAGTAAATATTAGTTCAAAAACTATGATTTTAAATGTGCATGCATTTGAAGAACAATTATGTTATATATATTCTTCTCTTCACAAAGCAATGTTCCATTATGTCTCTCGATTATGCCATAGCTTGTTCGGAGATAGTTGAACTTGATTCTATTGGTAACAAGATATAAATGGTTACAGATTTGTAAATCTCAGCATCATTTGGTAAATGGAGAGGAGTTGTGTACATGTACTTTTAAGGTTTCATGGAAAGCTAGGAAAAGGGCACATTGATTAACTAAAATGTGGAATAATGGTAGTTAATCTAACTAAGAACAACAATAAATAATAGTAGATAAAAGTAGTAAATAATTATAGAAAGTGACCCAAAACTAGGCTAATGAAAATATAAACCCTAATATGCAAAGAAGGATTAGAAGGATCTTAGCTGATTTGGTAAACTTATTGGACTATGTCGTAGAGCTAATCGAGAAAATAGAAGGAGGAAAAAACTATGCTGAAGTCTAGAAAATTGTAAATATGGGAACTCTAAGTGGACTGGGGCACCTAGGAGAGTATTAGGGTTCCTGTGGGTGATCTATTCTACGTTCTTGGCGCCCCAATCTATGCAAGAGGTCTAAAAACTAGATTTATAGGGTCGCTATATGATTTGAAGCCTTCGCCACCTATCGCACTAACTTCGCTACACTATGTTATATGTCACTAGTAATCAATGATGAAGAAGAGACTTGTAAAATCCCAATACAAACATCAAACCCTAAAAAAGAAATATGCATATGAAGGGGTCAAAATCACCTCATTTGTCACAATGGTGGACTTACTAACTGAGTGTTGCACTACATCTCATACCCGATGTAGGTTTATGTGCAAGTGTGTGCAATCATGCCCTAGGATGTGTTGAAAATTTTTGCACTTGTGCAAAAAAGGGAAACTTGAAACTTCATTATGATGGATGGCATTGGTGAAGTGACCCTAAGCTAGCGGAGATTCTTTTAGTTCAATATTTGTTCTACTAGATTAATTAAGGAATGCATGTAATATGTAGATATGTGTGCTCTAAAAAATGTAATAGATCACATAGTCTACAATTTCATGATTGTCTTCAGCAAAAGAAGACAAAGCCCCAGAGGAAATATGTGAAATCTTGGTGAAGACTGAAAATACAGAATAGGTGAAGTGATAAGTTTTGGAACAAGTAATTATAGTTACAGATTGCAACAGTCAAAATTCATCGCTAAAGTTACAGGTATTTTAAAGTTCTTTCCTTCATGATTAAATACATTCAATTATGTTATTGAGTTGTTTAATTCATTATACAATCCATATACAAAGCTAAAATGCAGAAAGAAATACACAACTCAATTTCAAAATTCAATGTTTTATTCATAAGGAATTTCAAATGTTCCCACACAAGCCGTGGGATGTAACTCAAAATTAAATTACAACTACTAAAGTAAGAGGTACATATGCATGAAAAAGGAAGTAAAGGAGTATGAAAGAACCATCATTGCCTTGCATTTTCTAGCTCCAGCTTTTCTCCATCTTCATCCTTGCTTCTTAGTAAATGGCATTGTGCCTGAAAACAAGAAAAGAAAGATTGTCAATCACGAGCTCATGGTTGATTCATATTCCTATACTATCCAATTTTGTTCAAGTGGATCTCCTAGCATCAAGGAGGTATAAGTTACATGAAGATCAAAGGAATAAATGATAAAAGCACTATTCTGTAGCAGCATACATGACTCATTCACTCAGAAATTAGGAGAGAGAAAAACTATGGAATAAAAGAGAGGCCAAAAAGCCTAATATTTTCTAACTAGTTTATCTAAATGTGCAGATAAAGGTAAGAAGAAAGAAGTGATACATTATGTAACTTGAATAAAAAAGTACATTCATTTCAGTTTAGATTTATTTCATTTCAGACTAAAGGTTGAATGTACAAATATGTGCCTATACCAATCCATAAAAGAAATGTAGGTTTAGTGCTACATTTTCTAACAACTGGAATAAGAGAAGTTACAGCTGAAACAAAATGGAAAAAGGAATCTAAGAAAATTTTGACAAGGATTCGCCATGTAAAATGGACATTTTACATCTTTCCATCATGTTATTTCACAACTAATACATTCTTGAAAGTTGTGACGAAAGATAAACTATCTGTACTGATCAAATAGTAATCTGAATAAGGAGAAGTACTTTGTAGAAATTTAACTCAGATTGAACAAAGAATAATGTAGCATGTCCATATATTATAGGAGCAGAAAGGAGAGTTACAACTACTTTTCAATTTGTAGAACTTATTAAGTAATGCTACATAAGAGTTACAGAATATTCGGTTTCACTCTTCATTACAGGAACTTACTTGTCCATTTCAGGCCAAATTAAGGAAATATGCCTAATTCGATTCAAGAAGAAATAAACAAATCTAATGCATCAAGGCTACTTTTAGAAACACAATGTTTGAGTACAATATTTTTAGAATAGTGAATCTTCAAAGAAACAAGTTACAACTTTGCAAACCTTCATGGAACATTCATGCACAAAAATATCCAATTTCAGAGCTTCAAGAGTACCAGACTAAATTATACATTGGAATACTTGGACAAGAAAAAGAGATTACATTGCAATAGTATCAAACCTTAATGAGAAAGTTGAATGTTGTAGTTGTAGAATATAAACAACAATAAAGTCTTCATTTCAATATGACAACACTAAACCAGTTTGCAGAGTAAAGTTTTCAAAGTTACATTTTTCAAGATTTTCTGAAGTACAGATTTACAGATACATCTTGCACAAAGGAAATAAACTACAACATTTAAGGAACCTATCATTCAGGTAACATGTTCCTGTTCATAAAGCAAAATTTTGGAGCTGCTACAGGATGTATGAGGAGTACAGAAACAAATCAAGGATGCTACAATCAAAGACCCAAGTCATTGAAAGAAGACAAATGCAAATATAAGGTTACAACTCAGCTCAAGAACCACACTCCTCAACAGCAAAGGAAAATTTGAATAAAACTTTAGATATCATCAAAGAAAGGATCAAAGTACAAGACTAAAATATTCAAAGTAGCAGAAGCAGATCACAAATTGCAAACATGTTTTGCATCGTTTTCAATATTGTCTAAGTTATAAACCTTACAAAGTATGCTATAGGAGGAACAATTTCAAATACTCATGATTGCATTTTACATAATGGAGCTCAAACCATACAAATACAAACAAATAAGAAAATGTGTAAAGAATACAAGCCCTTGATCAGAAGGTACTACAGAGAAAGATAAATTACTTTGAGTATGCAAGGAGCAAGCCCAGTTTCAGTTAAAATATCAAGATTTCATAAATACAAGGATGACTTCAAAGCTCGATAATGAATTAAAAATGGAAACCACAACTTCAAATGAGCATGAGATAGAGTAGAAATGATGACGATGTTCAAAGTAAGAGTAAAATTAGAAAAGTATTGTACTAGTAACCAGTGGAATCCCAGATTCAATGGTTGTCTAGATAAAATCAAACCCAACAACAGAGGTTCTAATCAAACAGAGAGATCACAGAAAGAGAAATGGTGTTAGATTCAATGCAGGGAAAACTGAAACAATGCACAACAGTAAAGCTCGAAAGAAGATAAAAAATGGCAAGGTATAGTAAGTAAAGTTTTTTAATATAGCTATACAAAACACAAGTACTTAGACAAGCTATAGCTTTAGAAATATAAGCTTGAACAAGTTTCAAACCCTTGAATCAAGCTTATCGAAGAATAGAATCAACCCAACAAAACTCAAATGGAGAATAGAAAATACTAAGTTTGGATCGAAACAAAATAAATACAAGGGGATTTCAACGATTACCCATATAAAATAGATCTAAGATCACAAATAGGGCTCGAGAATGCAAGTACAGATTAAGAAAATGGCTCAATTTACAAGGCCATTCGAAGACAATCATATTTTATAGGAAGGAAGAGCATAAAACTTACTTGTTTTAGCCTAATACACCAAAACCTTGGAGATTTGACGAAGGAGAAAGGAAATCTCATATACCCATAAATGACCTTATTTTGAAAATGCTCTTAGAAAGTTTCGCAGGCTCAAGAATCACTCAACAATCACAGAGGTTCAAAAATTCTTTATAATATTGTTAAGTAGAAGGGAGAAATGAATAAATGATGACAAAATACAGATATATTCTCAAAACGACACAATAACAATGGTTTTGAAGTTCAAATAGACCATCTCTCAAAACATACTTTTTAAGAAAAGATTGCTTAGAATTATTTCTTGAATGAAATGACACAGCCGTACCTTAAAAACCCTTGAAGTGGTGTTTTTCTAAAAATACCAGAGTTTGAAATGCTCAGTAACGTTGGCCACCACTAAATAATCTTGTACAGAACTCAGAGAAAATGGAAATGGGAAAGATATGCAAGTATTCGAGCCCACAGAGCTTCATAGAACGACCATGAAGTCTTATAAACTTACCAGTCAGTCAAAAAAATCTTCAGGCCCTCAAAATAATTGAATGCAGGCAATGACAATACTCCCAATGAGCCCTCGAACTTGATAAAGTCAAAAATGCATGAAGACAATACAAAAAAGCAAATAGTCTAGTTTCAGTGCTTATTGAAGAAAAACGTCAGAAAATAATGATTTCCCAAGTTCAAGACTAGATTCGAGGTAAATCTCACCTTCTTAACGGTCCAAAGCTCATTCAGAGTCATCATTAAGTTAAATATTATAAACAGAGAACTCACAGAGTTCTTCTTTGCGAGTAGACCGAGCTCAAAGAAATAGTAATGGCAGCCGAGTTAAGGAGCATCCCACAGAGCTCATTCCATTCAAACCGAGATGGGTTTTGAGCACAGAAGAACAAAAAGATAAAAACCACCATTTAAATAAAGACCTTGATCAAACCCCATGACTGTTGGCTAATAATCTTTCACAGAGCTCGAGCAGAAGGAGAAAGATCACCAAAAAACAATGAAAATACAGATACAATAAGCTCAGAAGACCAATTTGCAAAACAACCAAAAGCTTCAAAAGAGCAAAAGAGTGATAGAATGATAGAGCTCGAGTGTTTTTCTACTCACCCAACAACTTCACAACCTAACTCACTATGCCAACCATAGTTAAAATCAACGATTGAGATGTAAAATTACAAAGATCAACGGTACCGAATGATCACCCAAATCCAACCACTATGCCAATCAGGGATTAAAAGGTCAATGGTGTGAGATCAATGAGTACATGAGATCAAGGGCTATAAACTATTCACCAAATTCGAAGTAAATGCAAAACATAACCACAGTCACCGACCATTTTAATTGCAAGTCTCGAAACCCTAAACAAGGGTACAGAGGATCAACGGTGTGAGATCATCAAGGACAGAGATCAATGGTCAGTAATCAATCATCAACTTCCACACAGACTCCTGAGTTACTTCAAACCAAACCAGGGTTGAAAAGTATCAACATGTGTTGAGAAAATAGAAACCCTAGCTAACTCAAGGTTAGCATCATTATCACCGACAAACTCAGAAGGGTGAGTCATCGTCACAAGGGTTTGGCCCATGTTTTTTTAATTATTCACATTGACTTTGCAAAAAGGGGTTCCAAACTATAGTCCCAAATATAATGATTAAAAGTTGACCACAATAATTGGCAAAAAGGGTGAGCCTTACCTTATATTACCCATGATCAAAAGGCCAATAAGATGGCAAAACCATAGTCCATGTATTACAAAACCATAGTCTATGTACCAACAAGAAAAAGGTAAACCTTATGTTTCTTGCTATGGGTCCTTCATCAAAATGCAATCAAGCTATGCCATGAAAGAACTATGTTAGCTGACCAAGTGAAAGAATGAAAACTTTATATCATCCAATGATTATTCAAAAGGAGGTCAAATCCAGAATGAAGACAAAGTGTTCACATCATAGGTGGTCCCCACAATATGAGTTTTAGAAAGAAAACAATAGCATTATGTGCACAAGTGCAATTCTTCATGTGACCACAAGAAGACAAGCAAAGGTCAACATCAGAGTACAAAGAACCTTCTAAGGCCTATTACCTTATTTTCCACAAAATAGGAATATTATTTGAGTGCACATCAAAAGTGGTCCCCAAAGGGATGGAACACATGGGTGATTATTTCTGCAAAATATTTCCAATAAAGAAATTATTTTACTCACACATAGAGATTTATTTTTCGCATGTGCATCCAAGAGGCAACCTAAAATACTATTTTTGCAATTGCAAGTGTATTAAAATTGTAGATGTCACATCAAGAACAAGAAGATAGAGATTGCATGCATTGGAGAAGACTTTCTCATCAAGCAAAGTTTATTATTAGTAGAATTATTCACCCAACTTTATTTAAAATAGAACAATCAATTGCAATTTGACTAAGTTATATTTTTGTAACCAAGGCTATTAATGCCTCATTGTATTAGCATGCTTATTTTTATTCCTTTATTTATTCATGATAAAGGATAAAAATAGGATGCATGGGTGAGTAAAATTTTAGTCTTTTTTAGGAAGGGTGGGATGGATAATTTTGCTATATATTGTGTGCATTGGCAAAGCACAAGGAGGACATTCTGGACACATGAGTGCTGAAGCAGATTTTTGCCATTATTTCCCTTTGAATGAGAATTATATTCTACCTTTCCAATAAATTGTAGTCTTGTGTATGTCTTATTAATCCTTATGAATTTAAAATTCCTTGGTTAATCATCCTACCTTATTTCAAATTTAGTAATTTCTACATAATATTAGTGTGCATATGTATCTTAATAGTATTGTTGTGAATTTTCCTCAATACATTAAGTGTCTGCCTTAATATTCTGCTGAAAACTGTTGGTTTGTGCATTTAGAATTCATTCTCAGATATTTGTGCATGTACTTAGTCAAAGCCCTCAACAATTTTTGTGTATCACCCCAATTTCAATTTATTTTTACAATCATCTTATTTCCCTCAAAACCCCAAAAAAAAAGTTTAAGATACATCAAGAAGGAACCAGCCTTTATACTAGAGACTCATCTCAACAATAGATATACCCACATACCTGAGTTGTTTCCATTGTATCTACGAAAGAGAGAGATCCAGAGCAAGCTTAGAACATATACAACCATCTCTCTACAGGGTGCACTTTCAAGAGATAGCATGATGCTCTTGTGTCAGTCACATTTTTTGATAGTAGAGAGAAATAACTATGTGTAGAAAAAATGTAATAGAATGGTGGATGAAATAAAATAAACTTCCCTCTTATGCAGTGTGATGCTGATGAACCATCCTTGTGCCTTGTGATGGAGCTATATAGATGCAAATGGAGCCTTTGATGGATGCAACCTTAGGTGATGATAGTAGTGCTTAGTGTTTCATCCCTCATTATGGACTCATAACTTTGTATTTATATGGTTCTATTTTTCTATTTTTGTAATTATCCCCAAAAAGTACAACCACAAGAAATATGAAATGTTCAAACAGATAGAAAGTATCCAAAAAGTGGTGGAAAAGAGGAAAGAGGATCGAGGTGCCCCGACTGGGACCAAGGAACCTGTCAGCACCCTAGTACTAGCTTGGGCACCCCATTCAAATGTAAAATAACATGAAATGATAGAAATAGACTGGGAATGCATGTGTGAGAGGTCGGTAGTAATGATAAAAAGTAAAGTAAAATGTCCAAAAGATGGGGGATAATTAGTACTTTCTTCACTACAAAACCACATGAATAGTAGTATGACACTAGGACATGAAACCAAGGCACGCACAAACAAGAGGTTAGCCAAAGACAAGTGTTAGTATGAACAAACATGCATGTATAAGACAATGTGTAATCTATGCAAACAATGTATAAACTACCAATCAATACACGCAAGAAGAAAAAGTAAGTCGTACAAAGTGGGCTACAAAAATGGGACATCACTCATGATGCTTAAAGACACACAAGGCCATTATGACCACATACAAAAAACAAGTGTGCACACCAAACAAAGGGAAAGGCCCGCATATAATAGCAAACAAAGCAAGCAAGTACAAATAACAGATAGATATGGAAGTGAATAAGCCTATGAACAAATGTTGCACATGAAGCACCCGTTAGCATATTAGAAAGATAGCCACTATGTCAAAAGCATGTATAACCATGTAATATAGAGTGCTAAGTACAAAATGAAACAATAGCACATGTGAGAGATGAATGTGGATGCCCCCAATGACCAATGTAGGATGGGTAGAAGGCAAACATCCATACTGCATGCAAAATATTTGTATCTACGATCACCACTAAGAAAAGGTGTGAACCCACATGTGTGGATGGTATAGATAAATGACATACAAGAGATATAACTTGCATATGTAATAAAGTGACCATTTACAAGAAAATGCAAGCAAGAGTAAAAGCAAACAAGATATGCAATATGTTGTGGATGGGTGGAATTGAATGTAAGATGGATAATAGGAGCTGCGTGCCCCTCAAGTGGATGGAAATTTATGCAATGAGGTTAATTTATTTTTCCCCATCAACAGTCAAGAATGTACCATAAACGAGAAAGCGTCATTAGGAGATGGTCATAGTATGTATTGTGTCTAATGCATTGTGATGAATGTGTATGTGTGTGTTGATGAGATGTGACCTAGAAATAAAGTATGTGTGAACCTTATAGTTGAAGCGTACATCACGACAAGATGATCCAAAGAGTGATGATATAACCTAAAGTGTATCTTATTACTAGATGAATAGAGGTATTGGTGATGTAGATTAAAGCGTATACTACTACAAGATGAAGGAATATGTGACCATTTATCCTAAAGTGTATGTTAGTAACCTAGTAATGTCACATGATAGAAATTCGAATGATGAATGTGTAAGTATGATAATTTCCATTTGATTTATAAACCCTCAATAGTCGAGTATGGACCAAGGAACTAAAGTACATCTTAGGGTAGTGAGTGCAGCATGTAAAAGATGATGCAGGATGTGTGATGATAGTAGATAACCATATGATGTGTAGAAATGTGTAAAAATGCAATGTATAGTGTGTAGTGTAAAATAGACTATTAATTAGAGAGTGCGCGCAATGGAGTATGTAGGAGGAGTAATATGTGGTGCTAGACTCATGGAAAATAAAAGTGTGACATATGTATGATGAATACTAGTATAGTGTATAGACAATGTGTGGTTTATAAATGTGTAATGCAAGTATATAATGTAGACCCTAAAAGTGTGATGTATATATAATGTCGACTAGTATGATGTATGATGTGTAATGATGTATAATAAATGTAGAGTGTATGATGTAATATGTGAGATGAAAGATGTGTGAATAGACGTAGTGTGTAATAGTTATTGTGCAGTGTATGGGGTTCATGTGTAGTAAGATCTCAACAGTCAAGTGTGAACCAAGCACAAGAGTGTGTCATCAGGTGGTGACAATACTGTATAAGTGTGATGAGTACACAATGTGATGAGGATGTGAGATGTGTATGTTAGAAATATGTTATGTTTTGATGTACAATTCTACTAGGTTGGGGAGAGTTAGATGTTATGCCCCCTAGTGTGCATGAATGAGTGAACTATCTAATGATAGTGAAGGATGAATGTCCTCCTTTCAATGCATGTGGTGTTAAAATTGTATGACCTTGCTCTAAGAGTGGTGGTATATGAGACAGATGTTGCGCTGGTGAATAAATTCTATGTGTGCAATGGGTGAATATATGATGAATACCATGGTGGAGAAAAATGTATCAGTGATGGAGATCTACGTGATACCGAATGTGAAGGGGATGGACACACACATATAATAAACCGAGGTTGTGATCTACATAAATATGTAGTAAAGGTCCTAGGAATGGGCCAATACCTATGTGTAGGACTACTGGAGCGATGAGGTGGTATAGACAATGTGTGAGTAGGTGAACTAGGAGTAGATTTCACTTTGGGTAACATAGAGTGTGATGTGCTAGATGATGTAGGTGGTGTGTTAACTGATGTACAAGGAGATGAAAACCATGGAATAGTTAGTGGTACACCATCGATAGAAATAACCTAATTGTTATGGATGAATTTAAGTTGCAAGTTATTCATATAGATGATATTTTGGGACCATTGAATCTAATTGAGACCGAGAAACATGTCGCACCCATGAACTGTGTTTCCATTGAGGAAATGCACAAGCATAGTAAGAGGACTAACCGTAACATTTAGTTAGATGAAACCAAAGGGTTTGTTCATAGGGTATTCAATTTATGATAGAGGATAACTAATAGCTTTAAGGAGTGGTATGGAACATGCACTAATGGGCCATAATGGGTCAACCTTAGTGTTATTAATAGGTCTCGAATCAACAGATGCCTTAATATGTAAGTGATTAGATGTGAAATTGGCATGATAATCATTGTTAGAGAAATAAATGATTGATGGCGAAGCATTAGTATGTGCAACTAAGAAATCAAGAGCCTCTGATGTTGGAGGAGGCACTGCATGTGATATGTATGATTAGCAGAAGAGTCGGATGCTTTCTTGTTGTGTTGTTGGAATTGATTATTAAATAATTTGAGTTTACCCTTGTCATTGACTGGTGTCGAATCTGTGGGTTCCGGGAATTCAATGTTGTTATTATCAATAAGATCTTGGATGATTGTGCGGAGCTTGAAATGTCAATTTGTAAAATGTCCCACACATCTACGATAATCACATCAAAATTATTCATTGTAATTCCTACCTTTTTGTCATGATGGATATAATTCGAGTGGTGGAGGGAGCGTGATAAGGTTTCTCTCAAGAAGTTGTTGCAGTATGAGATGTGGAGCCATAGGAAAGTTAGTAAATGTTTTCCTAAGCAGTTATGAATGATATTCTTTAGGAGTAGTGATTGCATTGACAATAACTTTGGCGTCAACAAGTTTAGTTACAGATGGTTTGAATGGTGCCTTATTTTGAAAACGAGTGGACGAGGAAGCTTGCTCCTGATACTTAAGTTTTCTTATGGACAAGATTTTAGTTTCACGAAGCTTGAGAATGTGACAAAATTTGTCAAAAGAGGGAGAGGTCTCAAAGAGAACACTTTCTTGGAGTTGTGGTAAGAGACTCTAAATAAACAAATCCTAAAGTTCGAATCCACGAGCACTTTAGACATCTTAGCTATATTTTTTTATTTCAAGACATAGTTGGTTAGGTGTTCATTATGCCCTTGTTTTAGTTGTGCTAACTAAGCATAGGAAAACTTGGAGCCAATATTGATAGAAAAGTGATTTAGAAAAGCATCAGCTAGATGCGTAAAGGAAGTTACCGATTGAACATATAGGTCAAAAAACCAACACATCACATAACCATGGAGACTACGGGGAAATATCTTAGCCAAAATAACATGATCATCAACAAAATCAAGACAAGAAACATGAAATTCTCTAAGATGTTCCTGCAGGTCACCCTACCCATTGGAAATGGGAAGCTTAGGGGTGAAAAAACTAGGAGGAAGCAGATAAGTGGAGATGGCAGGTTCGAACGGAGTATTCAATAACAAGTTGGAATCCATAGATAACGATGCATGTGAAGTGGTATGTTGCAACTTACAAATTTGAGCTTGAAGATCCTGATAAAGAGAAATTAAGTCTTGAATACCAATAGATGAAACTTGTCATTAATGAGAAATTAAATATGGTTTAAAGTGATTGGTAGGAGTAGTGACTGAAACAAGAAAGGTAGAAATAGGTGGAAGATTATAAGTGAGTGATTGAGTAACAACATAGGTGGGTATGGTTACGGAAGCAGTGAGCTCCGCCAAATTAGTAGCTTCCTCACGAGCAACATGTAAAAGTAAATCAAGATCTTGTGGATGTTTAGTAAGATGATCATTTATGGCTTTAAGATGAGATTCAGTAAAGGATTCATGAGATTGAGCCATGGTAAAAAGAGACTAAAACCCTAGATAGAAAGTGGATTCGAATGTGGGGTTCACTAAAATGATTAACTAAAATGTGGAATAATTGTAGTTAATCTAACTAGGAACAATAGTAAATAACAATAGATAAAAGTAATAAATAAATATAGAAAGTGACCCAAATAAATAGGCTAATGAAAATAAAAACCCTAATATGCAAATAAGGGTTAGAAGGAGCTTATTTGATTCAATAAACTTTCTGGATTGTGTTACAGAGATGACTAGAGAAATAGGAGGAAAAACTATGTCAACGTCCAAAACCTTGTAGATCTGCAAATCTGAGTGAACCGGGCTCTCTAGGGAGTTTCGAACACCCATGTGCACCCTAGTCTATGTTCTAGGTACCTTGGTTTGTGAAAGAGGTCCAAAATCCAAAAATTTTGGGTTGTTATATGATCTGAAGCCTTCGCCATCTATCACACTAACTTATTTGCACTGTGCGATGTATGTTGTTGGTAATCAATGATGAAGAAGAGACTGTAAAACCCCAAGATAAGCATCAGACCCTAAAAAATAAAGATGCGTATGAAGGGGTCGAACTGACCTCAGCTGCCACAATGGTGGACTTACTAACTGAGTGTTGCTCTACATCTCAGACCCGATGTAGTTCTATGTGCATGTGTGTGCAATCATGCCCTAGGATGCTCTTATGTCAGTCACACTTTGTGAAAGTAGCGAGAAATAACTATGTGTAGAAAAATGTAATAGAATGGTGGATGGAATATAATAAACTTCCCTCCTATGCAATGTGATGTAGATGAACCAACCTTGTGCCTTGTGATGGAGTTGGATGTATGCAAATGGAGTGTTTTGATGGATGTAACCTAGGTGATGATATTTATATGGTTCTCTTGTTCTAATTTCATAATTAACCCCAAAAAGGCTTACCTCAAGAAATATGAAATGGTCAAATGAATATAAAGTGCCCAAAAAGTGGCAGAAAGTGGAAAGAGGATTAGGGTGCCATGACTGGACCAGGGGTGCTTGTCGACGCCCCAATAAAATGCAAAATAACACGGAATGAAAGAAACAGATGGGGCATGCATGTGTGAGAGGTCGGATGTAACGACAAAAAAAAAAGTAAAATGGCCAAAAGATGAGGGTTAATTATTAATTTCTTCACTTAAAAACCATATGAATAGTAGTATAAGACTGGGACTAAATAATTTCTAAAGTGTGTGATTTTGTGACTACACACATAAAATTTCCTCTATTTCCTATGAAAACATATGCTTGTTGACTCAAGGGAGCATTAAAAGTCACCCCGTTGTTAAGGATTTTCTTAAGTTCGTAGAAAAAAATAATGAAGGAAGGAATAAAGAAAAAAAACTCTATGTTAATTCCCCCAAATTACCAAACAAGGACAAGAAAACTCAAAGTGGAGGAAACACTTGTCTGCGAGGTGCAATTTCATAGTAGGAATCTTCCTAAGAGAAAGATAATGAATATGAAAGGTGGATTATGTTAAGTTGTTGCTATTTGTATTTAACATTCTATAGTAGAAATGGAATTTTATTGAAATATTTTTAGAGCAGGGTGCCTATAAAGATGTTGCATGTGAATGTGTTGTAGGAGGAAACACAACAAAGTATATACATAAACAAGGAGAACCAATAATTTCCAAAAAAATGGAGCAGTTGCTAGTGATCTCCAAAGTAATAAAAAATAATCTAAGGGTAAAGTTAATAACATTTCAGATATTTGTAAAAATGAAACAAGTTTCATCACCCCTGTGAGCATGATTGAGGCAATGTTGCATAGCACAAATCAGGTAGGAAATAGTAGTTATGGCTGGGTGGATTTTATATCATGCTTGTGATTCTCTTAACTCTATAATTTTTTATACTAACATTATTTTAATGCAAATATATCAGGTATCTAGGGAGATGGAGATCAAAACATATGACAAGTTAAAACAAAATTTGATTCTTAACTCAATGACGGTTAATTTAGAAATTGTAGTATCGCCATATAGGGAGATGGAGAAGAAAATTGATGGTAGGTTAAAGTTTACATTGGATCTTAACTCATTTAGACTTGATCTAGAAACAAAACAATTAAACATTACTACCACCAAAGTTGGTTTACATAGTACTACATCTATTGAAATATGAGGTCTTGTCAGAGTGGCTGACTTGAAGAAAATTATTGTGCTACCCAACAAAATGAAAATAGTGGATATAATCTTGTTGACAATGGTATTTTTGGTAAGCCTATTTGCTTGCCTGCAGATATACAAAATGAAGGGAGAAATATTTCTAAGGATCATTTTCCATTTACTTCTGTTTGTATGAAACAACCTACAACATTTTTAGTTATAAATAATAGGGATGGGGATTAGAGTTGTGAAATGGTAAGTGAACAATCGACTGTGGAGAGAATCAAAAAATAAAGTAATTACTGACAACGATCTTGAGAAAACATTTTTCCCTACTTATGTTAGGGGAGAGGAGAAGCAACAGAAACTTAGAAGCAATAAAATGTTTAGTAATGAAAGGTGTGATCAAGATTATATCCAGACATGTGGTAATATAAATGCTTCAAAGAATCCAACACACCATAGTAATGATTTGGATGCAATTGATACTCTCAGCTCCAGTAATTTAATAGGAGAACATGCGAGACACGACACAAGCCAAAATACAAAGGAACATCCTCACCACTCAAAAACTCATGGGACATTGCAGACCAGAATTTGGGGAATGCCCAGAAAATTGGGAAGGTTGAAGATGAATATGAACCACTTGTACATAATACACATACAATTTTACCTACATGAAATCAACATGGAACTAAGGAGAGACCATTTTATTAACTGTTGCATCACCCTGAATGTAAACTTTATGTAATGTGTAGAGTACTAATGAAATAATGCATACCACCCTATGTATTGTTATAAAAGGTAACAAAGCAAGTATAGATCATAGTGTTTTCTTTTCTGGTCAAAGGAGTGTTAAATAACCTAAATTTTCCTATTATCATGATCAATGATCTGACTAGAAAAAACCAAAACAACCCAGCCAAAACATTCATTTTAGGGACTAGTTTAGTTGTGATATTGGGCTTATTAACTATGATGATGATCATAATTCCTATCATCATGTCCACTAATAGTCCTATAAAATTCATTTGTTGTCATGCATGGGGAACTTATTTCTCTCAAAGATCTCTTCCATGCTCAATTATATCCTACAATCCATAACTCTCTCATCTCTTCCTCTACCTTATTTGATATCTCCTGCCTTAGCATCATATTTGTTTTTTTCTCAAAGGATCTATAATGCCTTTGATCATACATCTCATCACACTCCATATGAAATAAGAAATTTCGTTTTGGGACCTAGTCTTTCCCCCTGATTTTTTTGTGCGAAAGTTTTTTTAGAGATGATGTTGCACTATATGCAATTGAATATGAAAATATCTCACCGTATTAACCCCTTTACATACCCTAGATAAAGCTCAAAGATATTGTCATCAACATTCACATAGAAACCCTAAAAAATTAAACAATCGGGATTCCAAAAGACAAAGTAAAAACACGATGCAAGTTAGTTTTCTATCAGTGACCATGGTTAAAAAAATATTCTGAACCCCAAATAAAAATAAATGATATCACCCCTCATTAAAAAAACTTAAAAACACAAAAATATCATTTTCTCTTCAACCTTTACATTGAGACCCCTTCAAAACTTATAGTAAAATAATGTACAATAATCGATATGTATACCATGACAAGAAGAAAGACATTTCTTTACAAAAATCCACGACTAACTAACTTATTAAGGAAGAATGTCTAGAAACTCGTGTAAGCTTAGATTCAAAAGAACGTGATCATCATCATTGAGAGGAAATATTACCTACTTAGAAATCTCAACACCGTAGGGGATCTTGAGGATGCTTTTTTTCTTGGAACCATATTCCTGCATATATTTTTGTAGAATCTCGACAAAAATAAGATGATTATAAAATTGTGGGTTGATAATGAATCTGGTGAGATCCTTTCTGACATATACATTCAAAACTCCTCCTTGCACATTGAGAAAAATCCATACTCTTATGTTTTTTTGTTGCAATAAATTTTGACATTGGTGATTAAACCCCACACCCATGCGTGCATGTGATTTGTGTTGGTAATTGCGGGAATCTAAGGATGGTACTACTGTGTAGATGATTTAATAGGGTAGGTAAAAAAACCCTAGTGAGTCTTCTAGACAAAAATCCAACGGCCCTTGTGCATTCTATGGTCTTGCACATGTCGGATAGAAAAATAAACTGTTGATTTTAATTGTATAAACACACACTGCAACATGGGATGCACATGAGAAGGATGATCAATGGTTTTTGTTAATTTAATGGTCTTACATTTGCATGGAGGGGCTACCCGTCGTCGATTTGCACAAAGTAGGTAAATCCCCATTGTAAGCAATGTCTATCGACATGAAAACTCCCCATTCATTCATAATTTTAAAAAATTAAACTTCAAAAAAAAATATAGTCATATCTTACACGTTTACTAAATTATATCATGATTCATATCATATAAACCTTTCCTTAATGAAACTTTCTAATAGTATAAGCTTCCTTAATAAAACTTTCCAATATATATTTTATAATCAAATAAAATTAATCATTCAGGTTTGTTAATTGAAGGTAATAAACATCATATGTACAAGCTTCCTTAACAAAGCTTTCCACTGATATAAAACAAAAAGTTAGATGTTTTTTTATTGAAGGTAGTTTTTGCATTTTAATTAAAGTTAATTGTTTCTTTTTAATTAAAGTTAGTTGTTCTTTTTAAGCACTAGTTTTAGAGGTGTTAATAATTTGAGACATCATTAACAACCTCATATAGACATGGTGGTGGAGATAAGGAGAACATTTTTTGTGATGAAATTAGAGGCATCATACAAACATGGGGATGGAGATAGTGAGAGAAAAACATTACATTGTGATCACTTCGGTAAATTAGTGAAGCTTTTCTTACATAACATTTTTCAGTAAATTGACAACAAAATTTTGCATAGTCTTTCTAAAAAGTTAAAAATCAATTTTTTCATTTTGGGAATGAATTTTAACTATCCACATGTGAATTTTAACAACCGTTGGTAGGCTATATCAACATTTGCGCACTACATTTATTATTTAAAACATGTATCAATGAAATTATCATAATCATACCATAACATTTTGAATTTTTTAAAAACCAAAAATGATTTTTTAACACGCATATTAATACTGCTAAATTAATATGATTTACACATATGATGGATTTTTTAAGAGAGAAACTGATAAAATAATTAATCAATATATTAGTACATAAAAAAATTAATATTTATTTGTGGAGACACTTGGGCAGCACCTCCCCTTGATTGCTTTTGATTTCTTCATGAAGGATGAAGGATTGATTGTAGATGAATGGATTGATGGAGTTATTGAAGATGAAAATGGATAATTGATTGATATAATTAGCATAAATTTGTTATGGATTTCCAAGTTGGCTCTCATGGAGGAGGAGAGCTTGATTTATAGCTTGTGGGTGGAGGATTGGAGGGTCAAGATTGATCCAAGTAGGATGAGGATCAATGGTGGAGGATGCATGAGAGGATTGGAGATATCTAGAATTAGATTATTCTATAATTTAGAAGAAGATTCAATAGATGGTGAGAGGTTTATTTGAATTTTTAATTGGAGGGAAGTTTAGAGAGGCTTCTAGAAATAGAAGCCTCTAGGTTTAGAGGTGTGAGGATGTGATTAGGATTAGGATTAGATTTGATTAAATAAACATAATTAGGGATGTGATTTGATGGAAAGGATGGGTGTAGGGATGTGTAGGGTACGTAGTAGGTGAGATGTAGGAATATTAAATTCCTATAAAATGTTAACAAAGGATTAAAATAAGATGATATGATATAATAATGGATTAATGATAAAATGGGATGTAAGATGGATTAAAGGATTAATGATAAATGATGATAAAATGATAGAGGAATTAATGAGATATTAATGTGATAAAATGGATTAAATAATAATAATTAATCTTACAATTAATTATTATATGGATGATGTTGGGATGTTTATGAAGTGGGTTAACTGTGATTAAGCATGTTGACAAATTTAGATGTTTACATTTTCCCCCTCTTTGAATGGTTATTGCGTAGCAATGACCATTCAAAGATAAAGAAGAGAAGATGTTAGGATGGTGATATGATGGCCCCTCGAGGGATTAGGTGGGGAGTAATGACACGGGTAACTTCTTGAAAAGAGGAAAGGCCCAAGTTGAGCTATGATTATAGGATGAGAAGAGTATATAATTTAGAGGATGAACATTAGAGGATTAGAATATTAAGAGAGGAGAGAATTAAAGGA
>CM031237.1:1024969305-1025035825 GCA_018340775.1 Taxus wallichiana var. yunnanensis
GGCTATATGGTTCCACTCGAACCCTACCACCCCCATATCTTTTCTACTCACAAAAAAATGCCAAACCATATAGTAAATATTCCCCTTAGGATGGTAAGGAATGAGGATCCCAATAGATATCTCACACAACTTAACTACCCTTCCCATAAAGCCAATGATGACAACTTCCCTCATGTGAGATATGACTTCATAATTATTGTTTTTCATGAAAAATAAGATTATTTATATAATTGGGAGTTTCCTCACCAATTCCTAGATTTTAAAAACATTATAAGTTCCCCCCCATATTAGCCAATCCGTTGGCACATTTATTACCATTACAATGGGTGTGAAGGACACAAGTGTTATCAATGGCTTAAAGAAGTTTATTGACATCCAACAGAATGTTTCTAAGTGTCCAATTGTGAATGTGATTCTTTCTAAGGGAATTCACTATGAGAATATAATCACCTTCAATTTTAATTATCTTGACACCCATCTCCTTATCTAGATTAACACCCCAAAGAAGGTATCTCGCTTTAGAAATTTTGTTTATCTGAATACCCAAAGGCCCAACATACGTAAAGACCCTATGTCCCTCATGATTTCTAAGAAGGCCCCTTGAACTAGTCTGGGGTTACCCTTCAAGGCTCCATCAAAGTTAAACTTAAGGAAATTCACCTCATGTTTAGACCATTTGATATCATCATGATGGACTTTGATATAGGGGAATTAAGGCTATCTATTTAAGAACTATTATCTCATTCTTAGAATAAGGAGATTTAATATTTCCTTTAAAAAGTCTGATATTCTCCTTAATGCATAAACACAAATGAGAACTGACCTTCTTAACGGTGAGCTTTCTAATTCCTAAAAATACCATCATTCCTTTCCTTCTAAAGACTCCATAAGAAGTGGGGAGTTTCATCCTCCAAGTGACCACTAGGACATGATACTTGAAATGACAAACCCATTGCAGGTAAAATGATTTTATGGAATTGGGTAGAAAGCATTGAACATTTAAAAGGTACAAAGAAAAAAAAATTAAGAGAAGGGAAATGAATAAGTAAATCAATAACGCTCTCCTCATGTTTACCACATAAAGTTAATCTACTTGGGATAATCATTCCTCTCTTCCTTAGGTTTTCCACCGTAAGGATCTTAATCTAAGCAAAAACCCAGTAGAAAATATTTACTTTAGATATAAGATCCTTAACCCAAAGAAAATTCCAGTAATCCTTCTATTCAAAACTTTAAAATTTAGAAGATAATTAGATTTTAAATAAAAATGCCCTGAGACTCCTCTTCCCTCCAAATGATAGAATCTTCTTGAGAATGAAACCAAGGGATGTGGGAATTCTGAAGTTTAGAATTGAGATCAATGAAAGGCTACATGGACCCACTAAATTTGGGAGGAGGTGCAATGTTGATCCATTTAAGTCCTTGTAACTCCTAATCTAGTAATCCTGGATCATAATTTTACCAATTTCCTCATAAAACTGAAAGACAACATTCCAAGGTTCCATTGTAGCAAGTGGTTTATCCTCAATCCAGCAATCCTACCAAAATTGGATTTTATTTCCTTTCCCAATGTTCCATTTAATACCCCTACCTAGGATATATTTAGAAGCCACAAAGGACTTCCAAAATATCAAACCAATAGGAATATCATCACTGAGAAAAAAAGGTTTCAACTCTGTCAGTGTTCCGTAGGTATTTATTTTCTAGAATATCCATCCAGAGACCTTCTTTTTTGATCCTCCAACTAGTTTCAGCAAGTAAGGCCTCATTCATTAATTTGATTTCCTTCAAACCCAGACCACCATAGCTCTTAGGTTTTGTGACTTTTTCCCAAGTGATAAGGGGATATTTTAACTTATCCTCAGACCAGACCCACATAATTTTTTTTTGAATCCTTTCTAATGAGACAATTATTTTTATGGGTAACTTAAAAGATACATGACATAAATTGGAATTCATTATAGGAAAATTTGGAGGATTTTAATCTTACCAACTGGGATAATAATGATCCCTTCCATATAGTTAACTTCTTGTTCACTCTCTCAATAAGAGGATTCCATATAGATATATCTGCTTTCTTATGAATGAGGGGAATTCCAAGCTAAGAATCCAAGAGGGATTTGATAATTCATCCAATAATTCAAGCTAATCTAATCTAGAACTACTCCTCCACATTAATAAAAAAACCAATACTTTTATAAAAATTAAAAAGTGCCTAGAAACCATCTCATAATATTACAACACCTTCTTGTATTTGATAGCCTCCTAGATAGCATATTTCCCAGGACAAAATTTTCATCCACAAATTGATTGAGAAAATAGGAATTAGAACATTAGAAATTCTAATTCCTTGAGTAAAATTTTGAGAAAGAGATTTATTATATAATCTACTCAAGGTTCAGACCCATGATGATATAAAGGAAAGGAGAGAGGGGGTCCTCTTGTCCTAGCCCACATCTATCTTGGAAGAAACCATCAGTATTACCACTTACCACAACCAAACAAATAATAGTGGAAATACATTTCATTTCCAAATTGACAAAATGGTTACAGAAACAATTATTTCCTAGGATAGCCTTGAAGGAAGGACCAAGAAACTCTGTCATATGATTTTTGCATATCTAATTTTACTAACATATCATATCTAATATAATTTTAAACCGGTTGGATGGCCTCTTTGATAAAAATGTTTTTGTTAATAATTTTCCTTCCAGGAACAAAGGCCCCTTGGTTAGGTGATATGAACTTGGAGAGAATGTTCTTAGTCCTGACGGAGATAATTTTGGTGATCATTTTATAGTTGGTGTTACATAAACAAATGGGTCTAAAATCCTTAAGATCCTTTTCACCTATCATATTGGGGATGAGGACTAGAAAGGTGTTGTTAATATGTTTGATGAGATGACCATCTTTGAAAAATTCTTGAACCATATCCACCACATCCCTTTTAACAATTTCCCAAAATATTTGAAATAAAAAGATAGAAAAACCATCACGTCTTGGTGATTTGTTTGGCTCCATGTCAAACACAAAAATATTTATTTTTCTTCACTAGGAATGCGAGAAATGGCTATGTTCTCTTGGTCTAATATAAATTTTTGAAACAATACAAGGAATTTATTCAGGTAGAAATTTCCGACGTTGGGCTCGGAAGGAAAAGTTACTTGAAATAATTTATCATTGTCTCATTGATTTCATTTTCATCCAAGGTAAGTTCCCCATTATTTCTCCTAATTTCATGGATTCTAAGAAGGTTGGCTTTTATATTAGTAGTGAAATGAAAAAAAAACCTTGTATTTTGTCACCCTCCTTGAGCCATTTAACCCCGGATTTTTGTCTCTAGTACATTTCTTCCTTGGATAAAAGATCATAATAATCAAAGAGAAGATTATGTTCATGTTCCTTAAGACCAGGATTAATACCATATTCCTCCATCAACTATTCCATAGTTCTTATTTCTTGTGTAATCATGATTTTTTCAAAAATATGTTACCAAATGTCTCCTTATTCCACACCTTAAGAATATTTTTAACATACTTCAGCATATAAGTCAATTTGAACATAGTAATTGCATGCACATAAACCCCCACCATTCATGTATTCTATTGTAAATATCATGATGATTCAACCACATATTTTCAAACCTAAATGGTTTATCTTTCTTAGGTAATCCCATTCCCAACTTTAGAAGAATCGATTTATGATCTGATCCGATCCTAGGAAGTGAGGAAAGTGAATAGAGTTGATTTATCATGCATTGATGATTGATCATAAACTGGTCCAATTTGATTTGAATAATATCCTTCCATAATATTTTATCGGCCCAAGTATATTAGGATCCACTGAGATCCAGATCAAATAAATCATTCCTCATCATAAAATCAACCAAGTCCTCCATACTATAAAAATAAGAAATGACACCTCATGTTTTATCATTCGGTAATAAGGGTGTATTGAAATATCCTCCAATGATCTAGTCAACATCTCTAAACAAAAGTATAAAATTTTAAAGCTCCTCCCATAATCTCTTTCTCCCTAAAACTGATTTTGGGGCATAAATGTTATAAAGAATCCAATTTTTCTCAGATTCAATCTCTGTGAAAAAAATAACAACATGATTTTGGGATGAAAAATAAATCTCCCTTAATTACCTCATGATTTCAAAGGAAAACAATAACCCCTAAAGCCCTAACAAATTTCACACTTCCCAAGAAATTTCTTTCCAAACCACCCTACTTACCTCTTAAAATATTTCAAGAATCATCTTGGTTTCCTAAATACAAAAAAAGTTTGGCTTTTATTTACTCCTTAAGTCCTTCACAACTATATGCTTACTTGGGTTATTCAACTCTCTAATATTCCATGATAAAACATTCATTTAGTCTTACAGTAGTTGGCCAAATCCTCTTTCGGTGATTTTTATATGCCCTTCTCCATTTCCTTTGTCATTTATCTTTCCATTTTTTCCTTATTTTTTGATCTCCATTTTGATATCTTTGAATCCTTACCCACATCTTCTTTGATGTTGATTCAATTATTTATTTTAGCTCTATTAACCATCTTTTCTTGGTTAATATTCTACCTCTTTGTGTCTAAACCACATCCCTTGTCGAGATCTCAAAGGCATTCAAATTCATTACCATATCATCCTTCCTTTTTCCATAGGATCTTTGGCCGATGGATGAGACCTCCTCAAGAGAGGGGCAAAAATCCACCTTCAACACGTACTCACCAAAATATTTAGAGGTGAAATTTGTTTCTTCCTTTTATAGATTTGGAGAAGAGGCCTCCTCCATATGCACCTTACCTTGCAACCCATTCTTAGATTTTTCTATATTGAGTGAAGATTCTCATTTAGTCTCTGAAGTTTTTGGGGAGAGAGTTTTGTCCTCCTTAGATACCTCCTTCTAAAGGATCTTAGGAAGGATAATAGCTTTTCCATTTTTCACAACTTGTCTCCACTCCTAAGTTTATTTTTGTGGACCCATGGTTCAATTCTACCTTGATTCTTTGTGATTATTTGGTATTCTTTATAATTGTTTGGAATTTTTTTATTTAATTGGTATTATTTGAAATTCTTTTTGATAATTATGGTTATCACACTACTTTATTTTCATAGGTACATTATATTACTTTTACACATTTGACAAACATTAGCAAACAATTTCCTATTATGCCTCTTATTACAAGAATGAAACATAGAATATTAGGGTCAAATCCTTTCATCAATACAAATTTAGACCCCTTACTTGAAGAAGAAAAATTGGTTGACCATAGTGGTGATGAGGGGACCTCTCCTTAGGATAAATTTGAATTTGACCCTACCCACATGGATAACTTTCTCTTCCATAACAGAGATCAATTTTTGGTACGAGTTGTAGAATTAGGTGCTAAATTTCCACCTAAATTTGACCATACTCTCCTTACAAACATGGTTCACGGAGAAGAAGAAGAAGAACATCCCCTTCAATCCATTGATGACATATTAAAATAGGTATATGCTTATACTTATGGTCAAATAAATGAAGAAGACATGCCTCCTAAAAACATAATTGGTTATCACATACCAATCATTAAAATTAACCGTGAAGGAATAATGGAAAATGAAGAGCATAAAAAACATCATCCATGTTAAAATCAAGAAGAAAATGATGAGGTCACTATTAAAAAAAAATTACAAGTACTTTAGAATAAATTGGCAATCTTTTCTTCCCATGTCCATAAAGACCCTTGAAGAGTTATATGTAATAAGAAACCGAAGGTCATGTATAATGAGATTTACACTGAAAACAATGGGGGTGAGACATCAAAATATAACTGCATGTATATACTAGCCTAACCTTCACGTGGCCAAATATTTGACCAAGAGTGGTAATCATGAAAATTCCCCTCACAATTTTATATAATACATGAATAAGAAATATATTTGAAGAAAGCCCTATCATTTTATGAGGAGATGTTACAAACACCCTTTCCTCCAAGCTTTGGCTGCCTTAAATTTTACAAATATAGGGGTAAAGGTGATCCACGTGATCATGTAAAGTACTTCCTCATGGCTTTCCAAGGAGTTATGTACTATAACAATTACCTTATTCACCTATTCCCACAGAGTCTTGGGGACAAGTGCTTGAATGGTTCCTCCATATACCTAAAGGGTCTATCTTCACATTTGTTGAATTGGCCAAAAACATTTTGTGCCACTTTTCATTCAATATGGAAAGTGACATCACCATGTTAGATTTATGTAACTCCAAACAATGAAAATAATGAAAACTTTACTTGTTTCCCAAAAATATGGTGAGGGTTGGCTAGTCACTTCCCTTGCTCCATTTTAGAGAAACAATTTGTTAGCATTTTTATGCCATAATTACATCCTAAAATTGATTTTCACACTCAAATGAAATGTGTGAGAAATTTCAAAGAGGTTATAGAGAAAAGAAGACAAATAGAGAAGGCTTTGTTAGCTAAATGGAATTTTAAGCTCTTTCAAATAGATAACCATGAGTCTAAACCTACAAACAAACCTCAATTCTTCAATAAGAACCAAAACATTATAGGTGATGGCATAACATATTCAAAACATGTGCAAGTAGTTCATAATAGTACTCCTTTGAAACTTTCCAAAGGTCAGGTTGCACTTGAAGTCAAACGTCGAGTGTTCACTCCTCTTATGGAATTTTTGTCATCGATATTGAAACAATTAGATATAGTAAGTATGGTTAAGTTACCTAACACTACACCCTTTACAAATGATGTACCAAAGCCATCATGGTACAAATACCATGAATATTATGAATATAATCATGTGAAAGGTAATACACGAGATAAATATTTGAATTTAAAACACTTCATTCAAGACATCATAGATAGCGGAGATTTGGAAATGGATTCTTCTACACCCAATAACTCTTCTAACCAATAATTAAGACTTTACAAAGTGCCATTCCCAAATCATAGAAAGGAAGAGAAAAATTTGGATCAAGGTCACTCATCCCAAAATAAAAATTCCAATCATGTTTCCACCTTAACCACTAATATGTTTGATTCCCTCATTGGTTGTGTTCATCCTCCTATTGAGAATGTGAATGCAATTAATATCAAGACATGAGAGTGTGCCATGGTAACATGATATTATCATCTTGTTATTCTAGAACCTCCTTTACCTACCCCTTAGGATAATCATTATGATATCCTTGAATATATTTATAAGACTACTACGAAGATTTCCATCTTGGATATTTTTAAGATATCCAACATTCATAAGGACATCCTTTGCAAAACACTTCAAGGGTAAGGATTTTCAATAGATATTGATCCTTCATGCTTCAAATCCTTAGTAACACAAATTTCTCCTTCTAAACACATTACCTTTAGCCAACATGATATTAATATGGATTATCATACACATAATCTACCCTTGTATATTGAAGTAATTGTTACTCGTAAAAAGATAAAAAGGGTGCTTATAAATAATTGATCTGGCTTGAACATTTTTACTTTGTAACTCATTAGACAACTAGGACACACTAACACTACATTGGATCCTAATTTTATCACCATTAAGGCTTATGATAATGCGGACCGAAATTATTTGGTATGATAAATTTTCCTATGGAAGTTAGGCCTACTATTTATGATACTTGGCTCCATGTCTTGGACTTGGAACTACCCTACAATATTCTCCTCAGTCACCCATGGATTCATGTTATGTAGGTCATGCCTTCAACTTGCCATCAATGTATCAAACTGTACCATAAAGGAAAAAATATTTCCATTCTTAGGGACTCCCAATTCTTTGCACATTACAAAGAATTATCGTGTTATTTCCCCACTGCATATGAATTTCCTTCAACCAAATAGTTGTTTAGTTTTAATATGAGGCTCTCACCTCATGTATTGATCTAGATACATTGTGCACACATGATAATAGTGCTTCTACATTTGTATCTCCCTTTTCTTCATATGAGATTAAGGTCCTTGTAATTGGTTGCGGAGAATACAACCTCCAATAGGCCCTCTTAGTTTCCAATCTCCCCTATTACCTAAGACATGTGGTAGGCCTAGTTATAAATTTCATGATCTCAAAAACACTATAATATTGATACCTTCCTTTCTAGTGGCTTTTTGGTAGATGAGAAAATGCTTGAAAATTCTACATCTAAATTGTCTTTATGATGAGATGTCTTCATGCTATCAATCACCTAAATATTTCATCCCTAATAAGATTATTTATGTCATGGGTTACCAAGGATATGGATGTGTCGTAGATGAGCACGGTGTACAGGAACCTCTTCCAAAACCACATTAAAAGATATAAAAATATGGTATTGGTATTCATTCATATGGGTCCCATCCTCCAGAGTTTAAAGCCACCTCTTATGAACATGATGATATTTCTTCTGGTTGTGATAGTGAAATAGAGTCCCAATGTAGTCTCTACAAAGACATTTCCTCCATAAACTTGTTTCTCAAACTAGCTATTTTAATCATATCCCCTTTTGCTCCTGAATTAATTCTTGCTCACCCATCCCTTGTAAATTAGGACCAAAAACAACATGTACCAATTGATTTATTTCATAATGATGAGGAAATTGGTGAATTTATGGGTCTATGGGATGAAATTATGATTGATGATAAAAAAATGGTTTCTCTATTGATCTTGACGCATACATGTACTTTGGGGAGGAGGTTGAGTTTTATGGTTAGAAAAATAAGAAATAAAATGAGGGAAATATATCTTCTAAAAAGCCTCAACAAAATAAAAAATCTAAGTCCCATAGTGAAAAAATCTTGAAGGCACTAACGGATTTTTTTAAAAAAAATCAACGGATATAAAAAGTGACCAGTATAAGGGTGAAAATATCATTGAGACACCCTTAAAGAAAGATCTCAATCTCCCCTTAATCCTATGCATATGGATTATGAATCCAAATTGTTGTTGGAAGAGACTATTGAAGTTAACATTAGAACAAGATATAAGCCTAAAATGGTTAAGGTGAGAGCTTTCCTCTCAACACAAGAATAAAAAATTTTCTTCCTCCTTCTTTGGGAATTCTCAAACATATTTTCTTATTTCTATGTGGACATACCAAGATTAGATCCCTCTCTTTGTTGCATAAATTAGTTGTGCACAAATCATAAAAGACAATTAAGTACAAATGTCTTAATAAACATCCTCATGTACCTTTGTTGGTCAAAGAAGAGCATGAAAAAAATTTGGTAGTAGGATTTATTAGGTCTATTGACTACTCAGAATGGATTTCTAATATAGTACCTATAAAAATAACCCCTTTCGTATCGAATTTTCATGGATTTTAGGTACATAAACAAGGCATGACCAAAAATGACTTTCCTCAGCCTAATTATCTACATTATTTTTTATTCAACCATAGACTACGAAATGCTATACCTCGTGGATGGATTTTCGGCTACAACTAGATAAAAATTATTGAAGAATATTAACATTAAACTACCTTCATTACCCCTTTGGGTACACTTTGTTATCAAGTCATTCCTATTGGCCTCAATAATATAGGAACCACTTATCAAAGAGCCATGATTTTCATCTTCCATGACATGCTAAATGATATTATGGAATACTATGTTGATGACATCTTGGGAAAATACAAGACTAGAGAAGAACATCTTGAAATCCTACAATGTATATTTTCACGTCTAAGAGATTATAAGGTCATACTCAACCAAAATAAGTGTTTCTTTGGTGTTCTTTTAGGAAATCTATTAGGATTCATTGTTTCTAGAAGAGGAATTTAAGTGGACCCAGAGTGAAGGTTGCGACTATTACAGAAATGCCTCCTCTCAAAAAACTCGTGTAGTTTACAAGGTAAAATCCAAGCTATCCATAGATTCATTTCCCAACTTGCAGATAAATTTCATTCATTTACTCATCTTCTCAAGAAATATGTTGATTTTCACTTAGGGTCATGAATGTCTAAAAGTGTTCTCCTTACTAAATGAGTATTTGGGTAAACCACCTATTCTTATACCACCTACCCCAGGTGAACCCTTGTTGTTATATATCTCAAGTACCCAATTTTCTATCAGAAAACTTCTAGGTCATTGTGATCTAAATCAAAAAGATAAATTCATTCATAACATTAGCCTTATATTGATATCTTATTAGCTCAACTATCCACAAATTTAATAAATATTGCTTGTATATTCTTTTTCTTTCAAAAAAATTTGTCATTATCTTTTGAAAAAAAAACCAAGCTTATATCTAGAGTCGACTCACTCAAGTAAATGTTACCCAAACCTATACTTCCTAGGAGGATGACCAATTGGATAATCTTTCTCAGTGAATTTAACATTGAGCACGTCAGCCAAAATTTAGTCAAAGGGAAAGTGTTTGCGGATCAACTAGCTGAAGCCCCTTTTCCAGGAACTAAACCATTGGGTCTAGATATTTTAGACACTTGTATGATGTATATTGAGGAATCCATAACATGGAAAACATACTTTGATGGATCATTTACCTTTCATAGATCAGGAGAAGGAGTTGTTATTATCACTTCTACAAGTTATTTGATTCCTCGGGCTTTCAAACTTGGTTTCCCATCCACTAATAATATAGTCAACATGAGGACCTTATTATAGGATTGAAAATTTCTATATAGATGAATATAAGATAGGTCAATGTCATAGGTGGTTCTCAATTGATTATCAATCAAGTGAATGGTGAGTATAAGGCCAAAGATGAGAACCATCGATTATAAGCTGGTTGATTATTTAAAGGAATTATTTGTTAAAATTACCTTTCAGCAGATACCCACAGGACATAATAGCTTGGAAGATTTCATGGCTATAATTAGATCTATGTTATGCATTCCACCAGGTAATAATTACATGCCATTCTTTGTTGAAAATTTGACTGCATACATGCATAGGACATCTTGGAATATTTCTTGGTATGTGAAGTTTTTGGTCCCTTATCCCCCTAGTGTATTGATATTTTTAATTACTTACATGATGGAACCTTTCCTCCCAACATTACCCATTCCAAAAATGTTAACCCAATCCAATGCATAGCCTCTTATACCCTACTTTGGGGAACTCTCTATCATCAAGGCTACTATGGGAACTTGCTACGCTATCTTAGCTCATAATAATCCATCTTAGTGGTAAAATAGGTACACAAAGGCATATGTGGGGACCATATAAATGTAATGGTTCTTACCAAGAAGATATTGAGAATTGGATATTACTGGCCTAATATAAAAATTAATTATTTCAGTATATGAAAAAAATTATTTCTATGTCAAAAATATGGCAACTAATACATGTTCTAGTGTAATCTTTACAACCCATCATGACTCCATGGTCATTCTCAAAATGGGAACATGATCTCATTAGGAATCTTACACCCACTTCTTTTGATGGACAATATTACATCATAACTACTACCGAGTATTTTACAAAATGGGTAGAGGTTGTTCCTCTTACTTATGTCACCAAAGTGCAAAGATTACCAAATTCATAATGAATCACATCACATGTAATTATGGCATTCCCTCTACCATTGTATCTAACAATGATAAATATTTCAAGAATAAATAAGTGAAGGCATTGTGCCAATGCTTCCAAATCTACCAAAAATGGTCAACCCCCTATTACCCTCAAGGTAATGGATAGGAAGAAGCCTTAAACAAGAATCTTGTTCGCATCATGGAGAAGATGGTTAATAAAATTGATGTAATTTCAACCTACAAATTTTTCCTACCCTCTGGACTTACATCACATCCATCCACACACCTTGGTGTAACTCTAGACTACCTTGTGTCCGGAAAAAATGCCATATTTCCCCTTGATATTGAGATTCCTTCTTTGTGCATATCCTTGAGAAATTATCTAGACAAATAGGAAGACTCTAGGGTGGCTCGGCTGGCAGAGCTAGAACTTCTGATGAAAAGTTCCTTCATACACTGGATCACCTTAAAGTGTATCAAAACTGAGTATGTAAGAGATAAAAACATGAATCATACCTTTTACATTTGAGGTAGGAGACCTTGTCTTGAAATAGAATCAGTTCAACACTACAAAAGAGTGAGAGAAGAAAGGCAAGTTTGAACCTAACTGGTTAGGGCCATATGTTGTGGTCACTAAATTTGGTTTAGGTGCTTATAAGCTTTCCTATCCTGATGGTGATGAACTTTAGGAACCCATGAATTTCATGCATCTCAAGTGTTTCTATGCCTAAGCATGGGGACCTATCAAAAAAAAAAACCTAAAAAAGGAGAAAAACATAAAGAGAAATAAATTCATCTAACTATGAAAACCATGCAACTCTAGCACTTTGGACAAGTCCTTATGGTGAAAATTGGTTTACGGCACCATGGGATGGTTCATTATTCAAAGTATCTCACACTGGGGTACAATTACTTTATACTAAGCTAATTTTTCCCTTCATGGCCTTGATCCATCTGATCCTACTCCAGTATACATACGAGTTTTCCCTTATTCATTCTCATCTAACATTGGGGAATCTTTGCATCTTCAATTTATTTTACATATGCATGGAGTTTTACCCTTTTAAATTCCCATATATTATTGGGGAGTCTACGTGTCTTCATTTTATTGTATATAAATTTGTAATTTTTAAGAAAATATTAAAAACATTCAAAAAGGTTTTACCAAAATAAACCAAAACCAATATAATATTGTCTTGCAAAAATACTAAAACTACGTAAAACATTTAAAAAATGTTCCACGAAAATAAGGTAGTGTTTTCTTGTTTGTATTTTTTCTTATACATAGTTTTGTTGGCTTGTTTGTACATATTGTATGTTGTCTTACATGCTTTTCTAGATTAGTTTGTTCTTTTCTTACTTAGATTAAGTCTTACTTTAATCTGTTGTGAAATTCATTAGATTAGTTCTTGTTAGTGTGAGATCGACTAATTGTAACTAAGTTATTAACATCTTAGTTCATTTATAACTTTGGTGTGAGTTAATTCATGTTTGTTCATATTGGGTATGTTTTCTTGCTTGTTTATTTTTGTACATGGTTGTGTTGTTGTGTTGTTTAGCATGTGTATATATTAGATTTAGTTAACTATTTTTGTGCTTGTTTTTGTTGGTTGCATATTTTTGATATCATCACATCATCATATATCATCAATGAAATACCAAGCTACATCATGATAAACTAAAATCAAACACGTACGTTAAGCTAACATCACATCATATTGTTATCCTACAAAATTGACAAGGGAAATTTGCAGGTAACTATACAAAAATTCTATTTTGGCCCCTAGGAAAGTTTGATAACGTTCGAAATGGCCCGAAACTCCCTTTCAAAAATCAATTGTTTCGGGACTTAGCCATTTTCTGCTTATCCTTCGGCGCAGAAAGTTGCATGTCGACACTCTCAAAAATGCACCTTTTTGAACAAGGCACCGTTTCATTCATGTCGACATCCTAAAAATTGTGCCCACCTTTAAAATCCTTAGGTGCAGAAATTGTTATGTCAACATCCAAAACATTGCGCCCCTTTAAATACCCTTTGGCACTGGAAATGTTGTGTTGACATCCGGAAATGTGCGCTAAACATTTTTCCTAAGCACTGGAAATGTTGTGTCAACGTCAATAAATTTGTGCTAAGGTGCACTTTTCCTCGTGTCGATACTCTGAAAAGCACGCCAAAGGTGGTTGGTGAGGTCATAAATGCAAGTTTTTCTATAAATACGCACTTGACACCTGTCATTTTCATGAATTGAAAATTGTGAAAAGTATTTTTCTCATGCACTATCAACCATCCTTATCACCCCCACGTGCCATTTTTCGAGCTTATGGACCCCACATCATTCTTCATCTTTTATAAATCTAGGTAAGTGGCTCCTCTCCTTGTTGTTGTTTTTGTTTTTGTTGTATTAGGTATTAGGGTTGGTGTAAAAATAAAATCTAAAGAAACACACCTAATAAAATTATCAAACCAAAGTTGAAGCCCTTTTGCCTCTCCTTCCAGATCTACAAATCTAGAAGACCCCTACCTCTGAAGAAACCAAAAAAAAGAACCCATCTTTCCCTACTTTTTGCCTTGCCTAAAAAAACCCTCTCTTTGCCATCTGACAAATCCAAAAGAGAGAGGAAAAGAAATCAAGAAATTATCAAACTGGTGAAACCATTGGCACGCTGTTTTTCGTGTAACACCTCCCAAAGTTGCTCTTGGTGCACTTTACGCCAATATAACATAACCTTTTTCCACACCCAGTTAAAAGAACACTTAGTAGTTTTTGTGGGGCATAGGCACCACTTGGAAAAAATCAACATAAGATGTTGTGTGTCATTGATCTGTGCCATGCACTTTTTCCCTTGGCACACTGATTTTCCTTGCAACATATTTTAAAGTTGTGCTTTGGCGCACCTTAAACACATGCAACACAAAAATTTCTACACCTAGCCAAAGTAGATTGTTCCTAAGGCGTAGGCACAACTTCCTTAACATCAACATAATATGTTGCATACTATAAATCCGCGCCCTACGCTTTACCCTTTGGTGCTGCATTTTTTCATGTAACACCTCTCCAAATTGCACCCTTTCTAACTAGCACAACTTTTCCTGGTCAACACCAAGCACAATTTTCTTCATGTTGACACTTACCTAACTGCACCCCTTCTAACTTGGTGCAAAAATTTGTATGATGACACCCTAAAAGTGCACCCAGCAATTTTAAGCCCCTACAACCTGATGTAAACTTGTGCCTTGCGCCTAAGGCTTATAATTTCTCATTCTTCATTCTGCAAGCTTTCATTATGAATAACATGATAGTTGACATGGCTCTTTTGTGTTGGACCTCCTTGATTCTTCTTATAGAACAACAACATCCATCCTTGAGCTCACATATGTCTTCATCAAGAAAGAAACCAACTAAAGCTAAAGCTAAAGCTAAGCAGTCAGAACAAGAGATGAAGTATAAGTATCGAGAGTCGAATGCTCCGACTCATATGTGCAGAGTGTACCCTTGACATCACAGACTCTGAGCTAGGTCATATTGACATGGATGAATTTTGGGCAAGGACCACCCAGGAAAGCAATGGCCCATGGATGAACAAATTAGTGGGCAGTGGATTGCACTTTACAGCTAGGCTTCTGGTAAGCACTGTAAATAATGAGTTCATCATGTTGGTTGCTTAGTGTTATAACAAGGACACTAGATGTGTCAAAGATAAAGAGCACAAGACAATTATAAACCTCATATATTGTCACTTTGAGATGATCCTGGGAATTCCCCATCACAGAAAATATGTGGAGATAAGTATTAAAGACTCGCAAAAAAGGTCTGTTTTGCATGGAATGTTTCAACTTTTGGGAATAGAGTTGTTTCTATCCTTTCATTCCTTTTAGAAACAGATAAGGGTTAGGGCTAGGAGGAATACTGTTGAATGTTGAGATGGTGTGCGCGTACCATAGAGAAAGATCAGATCGACTGCGAAGAACTCCTTTTTGTCTTGGAAGGACTACCCTGCAAGTAAGAATACAAGACCACCAGATTTTAATTAGACAATAAATGAGGGAGTTGCCTTAGGCCCAGAAATATAAAACTTCCTTTCGAAGGTGGTCAGTTCCCCTTTTAATATGAATTAACACAAATGATAACAAAGAAAGCTATTGCAAACTCACGATTTAGGTACCTCGTTACAAAGCAATAGAGGTTAAACTATCAATAATAAAGAGTCACGTTGTTTGTTGGTTATCGGTCGTTGATACATTCAGGTTGAGTTACAGGGATAAACTAGACTGGACCTGAGGTTGTTAGGTGACAAATAGGTGAGAGGAAGGTTTTGGGGTATAATTCATAGTGACCGATGCCGGTCACTAGATAACCGATCACAGTTAGAGAACCACCGCTTGTAGGGGATAAACCGACACCGGTAGGGTTAGTAATCTAGTTGCTTCTAGATAGAGGTTGGTTGCTTGGTAGGTGATTGTGGGGTTATTAAGACTGGTGGATGGCTGAGGGAATAATGAGAGGGTAGGAAGACTCGAGTGTGATAACATGGTCTTCTCGGGTAGTACAAGGATGTATGGATGAAGGTTAAGTGCAGGGTGCTGGTAGGTAGTAGATCTAAGAATGAGCTTGTAATTACTATCAATCCGCAGGCTCAAGAAATGGTGCTTAGAAACATACAAGACACTACTTACTCATTCCTGATAAAGATGCAGTTCCAGGACTATGATGACGAAGACAGGACTCAAGTAGGACGATCTGACAATCCAAGATGAGCTATCTCCTCTTCTAATGCTCGAATGAGTGTCACTGGGCTCTGGTTATTCAGTTGCAGTCTTGGGCTTGATGTCCTTCTCTGCAAACTCTTCTTGTTTCTTCACTTATCTCTACTCGACCAAGCAAAATCTGGATCCTTTCAATGATTTCTCCTCCTCCTAATCAAATGAAAATTTGATCCCTTGTTTTTGGTTGAGGCGGTCATTTACGAGGGAACCGATGGTGGTTACGCAACCGACGGTGGTCAAGTAGGAACCGATGTCGGTCAGTCAAAGCGGGCTATTTTTGGTAAAATAGCCGACTTTCCCTCCTTTTCTCCCGAGCGATTAGTTGCGGGCTTGGTCAAGTCATTATGAGGTTGGTTTTAAAAGTGCGGGTGAGGAGTAATTAGTCATGGGTGTGGATGTGGACCAAGTTATAGGTCTTACTTAGGTTTGTTTAGGGTTAAGACTATATTATGATGAGGTGACGAAATGAGGTGGCAGGTATGGTGATGTGGATTTATTATTTATAAGGTAATTAATAAATAATTGTGTAAGGTTTAGGTGATGAGGTTAGGTTGCGAAATGAGATGCGGGGCACAGGGGGTCGTAAGACACAAATTTGGTGTCTACATTAGCCCCTTGTTGTCGTGTAGCTTGTCTTTGTTAAAGCTGCACGGACAATAATACGAAGTGGCTACCCCTATTAAGGGTATACGTAATCCCCCTCATATCTATCACAGATTGAGGTAGCGTGAAATCAGGGATAGGGTTGATAAAGGGTAAATGGTGTTTAGATAATGGTAAGATGGTGGGGTAGGTCCAAGGAAGCAGACGCATGTTGACATGCAGTAGTGCGACCAGGGTACATGATTTGAAGAGCAAACAAGCAATTCATAGGCAAAGGTCGATAGTTTATCCAAACAAGGGTGATATAATCCTGGTATCCAAGGCATAGGAAGTAGCTCCAGGGGATATAACGGGTAAGGTACAGGAACGTTTAGGCATGTTCGGCAGTACCAAATGGTTGGTTTGGTTGAGATAAATGTCACGGTCTTGGTCTAGGCAAAGTTGGTCGACTGATCAAGTCAAGGACCCTAATCATGCTAAAACACGAACATGTGAGCTCGATTGAACAAAAAGCTACATGATGGGTGGATAAAATTGTATTGTGTTGATGTTGGGCGAGGTATTTAATTGGTGTGGCCTTGGGGCCAGGCCAAATGGTCAGCGCGCCTTGGGTCGGGCCAAATAGGTTGGTTCATGCCTTGGGTCGGGCCAAATGTTTGGTTGCGGCCTTGGGTCGGGCCAAATGGTTGGGTGCGCCTTGGGTCGAGCCAAATGGTTGGGTTGCGGCCTTGGGTCGGGCCAAATATTTGGGTACGGCCTGGGTCGGGCCAAATGGTTGGGTTGCGGCCTTGGGTCGGGCCAAATGGTTGGGTGATGCCTTGGGTCGGGCCAAATGGTTGGGTTGCGGCCTTGGGTCGGGCCAAATAGTTGGGTGCGGCCTTGGGTCGAGCCAAATGGTTGGGTTGCGGCCATGGCTTGGGCCAAATGGTTGGGTGCGCCTTGGGTCGGGCAAATGGTTGGGTTGCGGCCTTAGGTCGGGCAAATGGTTGGGTTGCGGCCTTGGGGCGGGCCGGGTTAGTTGGTTGCGGCCGTGGGTCAGGCCAATGAAGTTAACAAAGGGTTTTCATCAAAGGTGGATATAGGCGATGTTGTGAGAAAGGGCAAGTAGTAAATAAGGGCATAAATTTGGGGAAGAGTTGGGATAAAGCTGCTGTCGATTGTATGTGACCGATATCGGTTTGGTGATCGATAGGTTCCTTAGGTAAAGCACAATAAAACTGATATCGGTTATAGGCGAAAAACCTATAAAAAGAAAAATATGGCCTGTCATTGTCACATTGTCACTTTGAAACACAATTTGAGTTGTCTGAGGTGGAGTGTTGAGATTGGAGCATTTTTCGGTTGAGGTGGCGCTATTTGAGTGGAGAAGTGAGTGGTTAGTGGGCCCGAGTGAGTAGGAGGCAGCAGTTGATTGGTGGAGGACCCAGCAGAGGAGAGGTAGAGCTATGGCACAACCAGGAGGAGCAGGAGGTGCTGGACCAGCTAGACCACCACCACCCATCCCACCACGATGACGTGTCATCGTACCGGTAGGTTCGAAACCCTTCATTGTGTGAATTTGATTGTGTTAAGCTGGATTTGGGTTTTGGGTAGGAATGTAAGGTTTTTAGAAAATAATTAATAAATGGAAATTATTTGAAAAAAGGAGAGGGTAGATAGGTGAAATAGGCCAAGGTGGCAGGGTGGGTAGGTTTTTAGGGTGTTTGGGTGGGTATATAGGGAGAAATAGGGAAAAAATGCATTTGGGGGCCGCGTCGGGTTCGGCTCGGCTATTTTCCAGTGACCGATGCCGGTCACTAAGCGACCGGCATCGGTCACGAAGTTTTGGGGCAGGTGGGGTTTGTGGGTGACCGGTGGCGGTCGAACGTTGACCGGCGTCGGTGGAGAGGGGACCGGGGTCGGTTATGGGTGACCGGTACCGGTCCCTAGCTAGGATTTTCTATTTTTGTTGCATGGTTTTGTTGTGGTTTTGGGTGTTAAGTTCTTGTTGGGGTTGGCGTGTTGTGTTGTTTGTTGTTAGTTATGATTGGGTTTTGTGTTTTGGGTGTGAAGATGGAGGGGGATAGTGTAGAAGATAGGTGGGTGGAGGTGTGTGTTATAGAGTCGGGGTGTGGTGGGGGGATAAAAAGGGGGTATAGAGGGTTAAAGTAGTTGTTGTGATAAAGAGTAGGGCTAATGCAGTTAGGTGGTTTTGTAGGCACGTCGGCCCAGTTGACAATACGGAACAAGATGCCCCCATTTGTTGGGACAGTGCAGCCACACGTGTCCACAGTAGCAGTGGGGCATTATGAGTGAGAGTGGGACTCGACGCGAGTCCCGGTGGTATAGAGGCGATCGATAGGGATCACAGTCTGATGGTTGCCCTCATCGAGAGATGGGATCCGGTGACCAATGTGTTCCATCTCCCGACTGGAGAGATGACCATTACATTGGAGGATGTGTATCGCATCCTTAGATTACTGATTGATGGAGAGGCAGTCTTCTAGGTGGACGTAGAGACAGCCATGGATAGCATCTTACAGGTATTCAGGGAAGCAGCTGTGCTATTGACTTATCACAGCGCGAGCATCGCCTATGGAGATATGTACCATGCCCACCGACATGAGACATGGCTTGCCGTGTTGATGATGATCGGAATCACATGCTTTGCCCTCCCTGACTCAGAGGGAGGCCACTTTCCACGGGTGCCGATGGGGTTTTACACGAGATGGTTGAGGAGCATACATGTTATGTGTGGGCACCAAGATACTTAGTTCAATTATACCGAGAGCTATGGGGCTATCGCGAGATGAGGCGATTCGGGATTTTCTCTACGCTTTTTTTTTTTGGTGGGCATATGAGCATATCATATGCATTCGACAAGAGGGCTGCCCTAGCAGCCTGGGGCCACAGTGATTTGAGATATGGCTTTCGAGAGGTGGTTGGGGTCAGTGTGGGCTAGCCACAAGTAGTTCTCACCGGATGAGATGTAGCATATTACTGGCATGTATTAGAGGGCTTGACAGACTTTAGATATTGTATGGAGACCTTACAGAGGTCATCAGCCTTCAAGGGGAGCTAGATCACGATTACGGTGGATCCAGTATACATTCTGGATAGCGGGACGGAGGCCGGGAGAGTACGAGTGGATACCCCTGGAGAGGGTACGACGACAGCTGGGGCTACGACAGGATGAGCCACCTCCCTTCCCTCAGTACCGGAGGGATGATGTAGAGGCTCCACTGCCTGCACCACAGCCTATGGACCCAGATTGGGTAGCCGAGCGGCAGGCAGATGATACAGTGGATGACACCGGGTGTATAGGATCATTTTTGGTATGGTGGGCAGGGGAGAGAGCCGCGAGGAGAGCACAGCCCACACAGCCAGACTTAGTAGCTGTTAGAGCAGAGAGGGACCAGCTCAGAGGACAGGTACAGTTGTTATAGGGGCAACTTGCTGCCGCACAGGCACAGATAGGTGTCCTATAGGGGCAGTTAGCCCAGGCACAGTGCAGTGCCTAGCCACAGTGCACCACCACAGTACAGTACCACCAGGCACCACCATAGAGTACAGTACCACCACAGCACCACCAAATAGCACTAGCATAGCACAGTACAAGCACCACCACCGCACAGCCACATGTGCACCGACAGCACAGCACGGGGTGTACTGGTAGGATAGGGGCCATTGGTATTAGGAGTCGGGGGACCAGCCCCAGCAGCTTTGGTGGCACGGGCCCGGTATATGGAGGTGAGAGCGGAGGCCCGGTACTATCAGGACATCCTTGATGGTACCGGGGCTGACTATCAGCCATATGCGGTGCATAGAGCGGAGACCTCGCGGAGCCAGAGATCCCAGGGTGGTGCAGCCACACACCGGTGGGTCATTACGGGGAGGAGATGAGAGGAAAGCACAGGGACTGCAAGTAGACGGTGCAGAGGGCGGTGGGGAGAGCTGAGGGATCCCCGGGCCTGAGAGAGATGTTCTGTTTGTAAATGGAGATTAGATAGAGGCACCGGTCTACGAACCGGCTAAGATAGAGAGGCTGCGTGCCCACATATGATTATTTCATTTATTTATTCATTTATTGTATATACCACTCTGCGAGCCAAGTACAAAGTTGACAGGCTGATACGGCCTGCAGTGAGCCGAGTATATTTTGATATGAGAGACCGGCCTGCGAGCCGAGTCGATATTTTGACAGTTGTTGAGGCCTGCGTGCCGGCTTTGTATTATTATGAGATCACAGAGGCCCCTATGTAGGGAAAGTTGTATATTTGAAACCTTTAGTATATATATATGATGATTTTGACCCACATGGTGTATATGAAATGGTGTTGATGTCTTTTGTTGATGGCTTTTTGAAATGGAATGTATGATGAGTTTGATCCACATGGTTTATATATTGATGGTGTTGATGTCTTTTGTTGATGGGATGTATGTATATATAGATGATGAGTTTAATTGACATGTTGTGTTTATGAAATGTTGGATGTGTTTTGTCGCTGGTTTGTGAAATTGAACGTATGTAGCTGCTGAATTGGATCCAAATGGTGTATAGATTGATGGTTTTTGATATCGTTTGTTGATGGCTTGGTTGTTTTTGTAATATGGATAGATGATGTTGATGAAATTGTGATGAGATATGGATTTAATGAAAAATTATAGATAATGGTGTTGTTTATGCAGGAAAAAGGGACGGGTGCCACAAAAATTTGCAAAAATGAAGAAACGGCTTAGGTTTAAGCAACAAGGGGGTACATGACCGATATCGGTTATCTAACCGATGTCGGTATCTATATGACCGATATCGGTTATGTAACCGATATCGGTTATGCAAGAATTATTTTCCTAAAAATAGAACTACTTGGTTGGCAACTTAAGTTCTTATTTTTAGCATTCTTATTTTTAGAGTCATGCAACAAGTTAAATATGTGAATGCGACGTTGTTTGACGACTGCTACAGGTAATTACATGAAATAATTTGAGTGATAAGGAGGAAAGAGACAGGTGAAGTGAGTGTGGGCTGAGATTCAGAAGGTAGAAAGACAAGTTATATTTGAAGAGGGTAGTGAACATGGCTGAACAAGGAGAAGCATCCAGCAGGCAGGGACGAGGGGGAAGACATGTTCCACCCCAAGCTGCTACATCCCGAGAGGTAAACTGTTTGGTTGTAATTTGATTCTTGCATGTTTTGTGAATAGGATGAGAGAAGTGTAAGTGGGTAAAGATGAGAAAGAAAAGGTGATAGGCAAGGGTTGGGGATGGGGTGAGTCTTTGTGGGGTAGGTAAACAGGTGGTCACGTATGTTTTTAGGTATAAATAGGAGTAAACGGGAAAAATTATCGTAGGTGTATGTTTTAAGTAGGGTAGCTAAATTTTTGACAAAGGACCGTATTGTTTAGAGATAACCGGTATCGGTTAGCAAACCGTTTGTCAGACACCAAATTTGTGTCTTACGACCCCTATTCCCGCATCCCATTTCGCAACCTAACCTCATCACCTAAACCTTACACAATTATTTATTAATTACCTTATAATTAATAAATCCATATCGCCATACACCGCCACCTCATTTCGCCACCTCATCATAACCTAGTCTTAACCCTAAACTAACCTAATTAAGAGCTATAACTTGGTCCACATCCACACCCATGACTAATTACTCCTCACCGCACCTAAAACCAACCTCATAATGACTCTTGACCAAGCCCGCAACTAATCCCTCGAGAGAAAAGAGGGGAAAGTTGGCTATTTTACCAAAAATAGCCCGCTTTGACTGACCGACATCGGTGTGCCTACTCGACCGCCTTGATCGGTTTGCGTGAATCGCCATCGGTTTCCTATAAATGACCACCTCCAACATAAAACGAGGGATCAGATTTTCATTTGATCGAAAAAGGAGAAATCATTGAAAGGATCTAGATTTTGCTTGGCCGGCAGAGACAAGTGAAGAAACAGAAGAGTTTGTAGAGAAGGACATCAAGCCCAAGATGCAATCGAATAACCAGAGCCAAAGAAGACTCATCCGAGCATCGAAGAGGAGATAACTCATCTTGGATTGTCGATCATCCAACTTAGGTCCCGTCTTCATCATCACAGTCCTAAAACCTGCATCCGCATCGGGACGAATAAGTAGTGTTTTATATGTTTATAAGCACCATTTTCTTGAGCCTGTTGATTAATAGTAATCATAAGTTTATTCCCGGATCTACTACCAAAGAACATACTACACTTAACCTTCACCCATACATCCCGATATTGCCGGAAGGCCATTTTACCACACTCGAGTCTTCCCTATCCTCCCATCATTCCCCTCACCATCCCCCAATCTTAATAACCCCACAATCACCTTCGCAACCAACCTCTATCCGAAGCACTTAGATTGCTGACCCTACCGGGTATTGTTTATCCCCTACAAAGGCGGTTCTCTAACCGCATGGTCGATTACCCAATGACCGCGCGATCACCGTGACTTATACCCCGAAACCTTTTCTCACCTATTTGCCACCTAACAACCTCAAATCCATCTGGTTTATCCCTATAACTCAACCTGAATGTATCAACTACCGAAGAATCGAACAAACAACGTGACGCTTTATTATTGATATTTAGCTTCTATTGCTTTGTAATGAGATACCTAAATCATGATTTTGCAATAGCTTTCTTTGTTATCATTTGTGTTAATTCATATTAGCTAGGGAAATGACCACCTTCGAAAGGAGGTTTTATATTTCCTTGCCCAAGGCGTTCCTCATTTATTGTCTAATTAAAATCGGTGGTCATGTATTCTTACTTGCAGCAGTAGTCCTTCCAAGACAAAAAGGAGTTCTTCGCAATGATCCGATCTTTCTCTACGGTACGCGTACACCATCTCAACATTCAATGTGTATTCCTCCTAGCCCTAACCCTTATCTGTTTCTCAAAGGAATGATAGGATAGAAGCAAGTATATTTCGCGCAGCCGAAACATTCCATGTGAAACATTTTGCATGCCGGTGGGACCCATTTCAGGTTTATGTTTCTCTTGCTTGCTTTTGTTTTAGGAAGCATACTTTCATTGCTTGTTTTTGTTATATTTAGTAAAGAATTTGTCTTGTTTTCCTAGTTTCACATTAGTGAAAGTCATCTTATTTGCTTCATCGAATATCATTTTCAATTTGGGTTTAAAACACGTACATTGCATTCTTGCTTGTTGTTTTCAATTCTAGTGAACGTAGACTAGTAATGTGTCGTACACGTGGGGTGATTTCCACAAGATTGACAAGAAATTAATCTTACTTTCACCGCACAACACATACCGAATCACTTCATAATTAACACAAATGTACTCAAAACATCCCCCTTTTCCATGGTATTCCTCCGCCCGATTGAGGTAACCTTATAAGCCAAAACAAACTTGACATTTCCCTAAGTCTTTTGTTTAGGATTGTGACATTCCGCGTCTAAAGGCATAAGCCCACAATAATTAAAATTAACCCTAGGGTTAGTCTCTAGATTTGCGTGTACATCTTGTTTGTTTTCGATTCTGTTTTCTCTATTATACACTCGTCTTCGCGTGATCACCTTAGAACAATTTGATAAATGTACTAAGCGTTATTAACAATCAAATCGGCAGACTTTCTTATATTTTCTTATACCAGTCTTTCTTACACTTCGACATCGATTAAGCGGCCCGACCGACGCGGTTATAGTCTAACCGACATTGGTTATCCAGACCGATATCGGTTACTATCTTTTACAGTTCCTGACAAACCAGCAACCTACCAATTTCACCATTCTGAGTCTGTTTCTGTTCCTGATAGATTGAAACCCTACTGTGTACTCCTGTCCATGGTTGTTATCACTTGAAAGCAAGCCGCCGCCATGGTTTCACATGCTTGCTCTGTGCCTTTTCCTGAATCACCCCCTTCACATTCTGTGGGGAATCCTACGGACACCAGCGAGGTTCCTAAAATTCCTATGGGAGATAAAGAATTTGCCAAATTTCTGGATGCTAATCCTAGCGCTGTACAATACTATTTGTCTCATGTCCTCGATCAGTACACCCGATGGTCAACTCCTTGTTGGCATGCCTATCAGTATAGCTGCTCATTTAGCCCCTTCTCCACCTGATAACTCTGTTTTCCTTCCACATCCTTAGTCCCGTCGCCTACCTCAGCAGCTTCAGGGGTCCATACGGCACAGATTGGCTTTCCTTTGGTTAATCTTGGGCCCAACATGTCATTACCGCCAACTACTCCCACCTCGTCTCTCTTGCAGACTGTTCTGTTCATGACTTGCTCTCTCGCCACCTATCCACACGAGCTTTCCTTCTCAATCTGCACCCACCTTTTCATTTCCACACACATATCCAGTAACCTCAGCTGACTTATATAGGACATCCCTATTCGGTTGCCTCAACACATTCGTCCTCCATACCTTATCAACATTCAACCCCACCATTGTTCAAGCGGTGGCCCTTGGCCCAATTTTCTCTCTGTTTACCACAACCACACCATCATCTCATCCAACTACCGATTTAATTAAACAAATGATGGACAAAATGCAAAATCTGGAGGCTTCGTTTTCAGAAGTCGTAGCGCCTTGACATACGAGAAAGTTTGTGGGAGCCTATCCACCCTTCGGTCCCCCTTTATTCATATCCTCCTCAATGGGAATTACCAAAGTTTACCCGTTTTAATAGTAAGGAAGACCCTCAACAACACTTGCGATCATTTAGACATGCCTCGTTATCCGATTGCTCTCACGATGACGCTTTACTACTCCGTACCTTTCCCATGTCCTTATCAGGACCCGCCTTGGAGTGGTACATTGCTTTAACCAAAGACTCAAGCTTCTATTTTAACCAAAGCTAGCCCAATATTTCTTGGATCATTTCTCCATTAACATTGCCAAGAAAGTATCTATCACCGACCTCTATGCCATCCGATAATTTGAAGAAGAATCTATCATAGATTTCGTTGGATGATGGCGGGGCCTTATCAACCAACTTACGTATGCCTTGCCTCGCATCGAACTTATCAAACTATTTATGCTGGCTTGTGATAAGCACATCTCTCCTACCCTCCAAATTAAAACTTTCCGTACATTTGACGAGGTTTTACTATGGCTCGAAAACTAGAGATTCGAGCCTTAGAGGAAGAGAAATTGCGGTTGCGCAACAAAAACCCCACTTTCTGAACCCAAGATTCCACCAACAAACCTAACACCACCAATCCTCACCCATCGACCGCTTCGAAATCAAAAGGGGTCGTGCACGCGGTGATGGTCAAATCTCAACCACCATCTAATACCCCGCCAAAAACCACCTATAAGTATAAAGTAGAGCCCATCAACTACACTCCCTTGGGAGAAACATATGGTGTGATATTGGAAAAATTGCTCAAAGCAGGAGCCATTACCTTACCTCCTGTTAAACCTCATTCCAGGTTTGATTCCATTCGCGCCATACCTTCTTGGTACAAAGAAAATGACTTCTGTAACTTCCACCGCGTGAAGGGACACAGTCATGAGAACTGCAAGATGTTGAAAAACATATTGCAGGAAATGGTGATCTGGGGGATATAGCTCTCGATAATCTTAACGCCCTCAAGCTAACCGAAATTTGAAAATATTCAACAAACCATTCCCGAATCATTCTTCTAACAGTAATCTAAACCAAGATATCTTAGCCGAGGAGAGTGTTCATGAGATCCATGCAGTCTTCGATTCCCAGCCAAAGACCTCCATCGAACAAATTCTAAATCAAACCTCTTCACTAACGCAGGAAACCGAACCCCCTTCCTCGCCATCAAGACAAACTGAAATCCTTGCCGTTCCTTTACCCATCAAGGAATTAACTGCCCAGAGTTCCCTTCTCACAAATGAGCCTTCTTACACCACATCCTTGCAAGACTGTGAGTGGATGTTATCTAATTTATCTATTTCCCAAGCGTCTCCTTCTACCATTCTTGCTGTACAAGAGGAAGGCTCGCCACTTCTTTTGTCATCCTTAGACAAGAAACCTCTTGAACCAACATCACCACATTCTTTAAACATGACAAATCCTCTCAAACACACCCTCCTACCTATTAGTCCTTCATCACCTAAATCTTTTTAGTAACCGGTTGACCTCTTAACGCCCATTGATATAATTGCCTCATATACCCTTGTATCACACCCACGGTGGACTGGAATTACAACCCACCTTTCTTCCATACAAAATTTCCTATTCACACATGAGGAATGTCATTCCCTAGAAGATAGACGAGTTCTATGGGAACGTTTGAGTACGCCATATTCTACTCAAATGCAAATGACTCGGTCCCGATGCCTCTACCATATACCTAAAGTGTTTAGATGGCTTAAAATGCCTATGTCCTCATCTTTACCCCCTCATCTCTACCAAATACCTCATCCACTTCTATTAACCTAACCAAATCTTCCCCTACGCTTGGGACCTCACCCATACCTATTCTAACACACCCACCTAAGCAGCTTGATTTATCTAAAAATAAAGCCATCCATCCCATTAGGAGAGCAGACTCAATCTCCTCAACCTATGCCGATAACACAACTAAAACCCTCGTCGTCACACCTACCTTCCATATTGGGACCCCATCCCTCTACCTTACATCAATATATCATACCTCCGTGTTTTCTTTAAAGCGACCTATGCCTTCGCACCCATACATAAATCCAAGGGTATAAGAACACCGTCACCCCCGCGTATCCTCGTCCACCTATCAACCCTAAACAAATTCCATTATCAAAAGATTTGTTTTTTGTCACTCCTATTTCTCCGTGGTTGTTTTCTGATACCACATCATCTGTGGCCTCATCATCCAACTAGCTAAACATAGCTTATGTGTCAAAGAAGCCGCGTTTAGTTAAAACCCATTATCAAAACTCCTTGGCTAAACTACCACCCATACAAACCAACCATACCACGTCATCACTAGAATCGACCCAGTCAATAGCCTCCTCTTCCTCTGACTTTGACCCACTCAAAGGGTCTTACGCCAAAATCCTTGCTATGTTGGTAGAGAATGCGACCATTTCCCTACCCCCACTTAGACCTTATGATCCATCTAAACCTCGACCTATAGGTTACGATGAGTCTAAAATCTGCACTTACCACCGCACACCCTGACATGACGTAGGGATGCAAAGCGTTGAAAGCCATACTTCGTCATCACCTCTCTTAGATAGAAAAGTTAAGAAAGACAACTTATGAAGAGAGAGACATTTAGCTTCAATTCCCTCTCCTATACCACCTGTCCCCACCTCACCAATATCTATCATTATTACAGCCCCACCTCTCAAAACCATGACCTATCCCTACCATCTTCCTCCTCTCGTATTCATGAGATCAATATGATTAGTGTTCTTTTACTCGAGGGCAGAAAACAATGGGAAAGTTTAAAGAAAACACACCTACGGCATCTCTTTCTCCGTCCACCATCCCGATTGCACCACCACCTAAAGTGGTTATTCGCGGACCCGCCTATCCCGTCTCTAATGGCATCGCCACCGAACTATGATCAAACACTTCACCAATCACTCGTAAAAATGACATTGATGATCTCATTCAGACTTCGAATCTCATCGACAAGCTCTCGTTGAAATCCTTCAAGGGATAGAGGTTTTACCTAATGAAACCTTTCTCTACCTCTATTCTAACAACCAATCACGTTGCTTTGCTCACCAAACAATCTATCCCCCAACCACTTCTATCTCTCGTACAAAGCCGCCGCCGCGCGGTTTCCGAAGATGAAATTATCGACTTTGGTGCCAAAGATCCCGACCTCGCTCTTTTCATCTCAGCGTACGTTCGGGATATTCGGGTACGTCGTGTTATGATTGACGGGGGCACTAGCCTAAACATCATCTCTTCAAAAGCCTTCCAACAAATGAATATCCCTTCTAGTTGCATGTGTGCCAACCCCATCATGTTGCGATCATTCAATGATGCTATTACTTCTACTTTAGGCACCGTGATCCTTAACATTCGTGTAGGACCACGTACTCTACCCGAACTCTTCTACGTCCTTGAGGGAGAGTTCCAATAAAATATGTTGTTAGCCGCCCTTGGATCTCGGGATATAGGATGTGTTCCCTCCACTTTACATAGATGCATAAAATTTGAGTACGAGGGAAGTCCTACACCGTAAAAGCTGATCCTCCCCTTCAAAACTTGCAATATGTTGTATCGCCCTAATGATGTGCTTGTACCGGCCAAGACACCCGCTCATCCAACCCACCATCCACTTCAACGCATCTACACCTTCAACCAATGAAACCGCCATTACAAATATTACTTCCTTTCCCGCAGATAACATCCCAACCTCCAACCCCTTAGTAGATGTTTTTCAATGCCTTACGCTGGGGGAGTACCGCCTATATAACGTTAGCTCTTTCCATACCCCGGCAGAGTATGACGATTACATGCACATCCCACCTACGACCGTCGCGTTGGGAGGTAATCTCTTATGGACCACCCCATTACCACACAAACCTAACGTATGGGGGTGTTGACGCATCCTCCGTTACCCCTGAACCTCCTCTTGGTGTGGTTCCCTTCCAATCCGATTTTCAATACTTGACAAATCGTCATTTCACCCTCACCTTCTTGACTCGTTGTGCTTGGAAAGGCTTTGGTTTTGGTCTTTATGAACAAGGCCGACATACACTCATTCCCGTGACCACAAGCAAACACAATGATCACAAAGTGGTCTCGCTTTTCCTAAAACATCTACACCAGAGAAACCTCGTGTCAGTTGTATCCTGGAAGATGACGACGTCACCCCTACCAAACCATCATCACCCACTTTGCCATCATCACCCACGCAGTCGATAGACCCTCGAATCTATCCTCCTAACTTTTTTTTTTTTTTTCATAAATGCTATCTTCATAGGTCCTCTCACTTATCAACACGATAATGAGGACCCATCTTCTCTCCCCTTCAGATATCGGACATGATCGAAGAGGATTTGCCTTCGATTAATGTTGTTGAGTGCCAGGATGATGACTCCATCCTCACTTACCTTGGGGCGGACGACTCCTATATTCAATGCGCCTTACCGTCTCAAACTTAAACCATGTTGAATGAGTCGACTATAGAAATCAACATCCACACAGTAGGATCCTCACATTGTGAAGATCGAACAATCCTCAACACATCGTAACAAGCCGCCTTTACTACATTTTCTCAGACCCGCAACCAAGCTTTCGCTTGTCCTACGCCGACATGTCGAATTGATCCTACCATTGCCATCCATAACATCACCCTAAACCCCAATTCCAAACTAGTCAAACAAAACCGAGAAAAATACATCCACGCATTGCCCTCTTGGTCAAAGAAGAGTTTCAACGACTCCTTTCTATTTCCTTCATCTTGCCTATTAACTATCCTCAATGTATTTCTAACATTGTGCACTGTCACTAAAGCGACGGGGGGACTTCGGATATGCACAGATTTCGAGACCTTAACCTCACTTGCCCCAAGGATGACTTCCTCTCAAGTATTGATCAACTTGTTGATCTCACTGCGGCCATGAAAATCTCTCTCATGGATGGTTTTTCAGATACAATCAAATTTTGGTAGCCCCAAATTTGATCAACATAAAACTACCTTCATAACTCCTTGGGGAACCTTTTGTTATCGTGTCATGCCATTTGGCATTAAGAATGCTAGTGCGACCTATCAGCAGGCTATGACTTACATTTTTCATGACATTATGCACACTATCCTTGAGGATTATGTCGATGATCTTCTTGGAAAATCTAAACATCGTAGTGAACATCTCGATGTTTTAACCATTATTTTCAATCGCCTATTACAATATTCAGTCCGGCTTCAACCAAAGAAATGTGTCTTTGGTGTTCTTTCGGGAAAACTTCTTGGCTTTATCGTCTCTTTTTTTGGCATTGAGGTCGATCCATCTAAAGTAAAAGCTATCCTAGAAATGCCCCCACCCAAAACCTCAAACAATTGCATAGTTTCGGGGTAAACATCAATCCATCCGGCGTTTCATCTCCCAACTCTTGGATCAATGTCAACCTTTCCATCACCTTCTTAAAATGGACATTACCTTTCAATGGAGTGAAGAGTGTCACCAAGCCTTTCAAGCTCTCAAAGCCTATCTCTTGCAGCCACCTGTGCTTATTCCACCTCAGGATGATCGCCCTTTCTACCTTTACCTTTCTGCCACTAACCATGCTATAGGAGCCATGCTCGCACATCGGGACTCGACACGTCGAGAACAAGCCGTTTATTATATAAGTTGTACTCTCGTGGATTACGAGACTAGGTATACACATGTAGAAAAATTGTGCCTAGCCCTATCATTCGTAGCCACCAAACTCCGAAATTACCTCCTGAATCACAAAACTTTTGTCATCACCAACACGGACCCCATTCATTATATGTTTTCCAAACCACATCTAAACCAACGCATTGCCCGATGGCTTATGCTCCTCGCTGACCTCAACCTTGAGTTTGTACAATAGAAGTCAATCAAAGGACAAACTATTGCGGACCAACTCATAAGGGCCCTTTACCTGGGGAACAATTCACCAATTTTAATTTCCCCAACGAACTCATCGCCACTCTTTCACTCAGGGAAGAGTCATATCAAATGACCCTCTTCTTCGATGGATCCAAATGCCAAAGACGATGGAGGAGCCGGCGTTGTTCTCATCCCTCTTGACGTTGAACCTATGCCTCTTTCATTCCGGCTTGATTTCCCTTGTACTAATAATACAGTAGAATACGAGGCCCTTGTTTTGGGTCTCTAGGTTGCATTACACTTAGGTGTCAAATCTATTAATATTTTTGGCGACTCTCAATTGGTAGTCAATCAAGTTATGGGCATCTACCAATGTAAGAATGAGGAACTTCAAAAGTACAAACATTACGTGGATTCACTTTTGACCTCATTTACTCGTTATTCTATCCGGCACCATTCCCGCTCCACTAATAAATTTATGGATACTATGGCTTGCTTAGCCTCGCAAATTCCTGCCTCACCAACTGACTCTAACATATTCATCTTGGTCCAACAACTTTTTGCCCAATCCTACTCAAATTTCGGTTGTTTGTATGATAAATAATGTGTCACGCTAATTGGCAGGATACCCGGTACCACCAATTTCACAACTACCTTACAACCTCTATTCTCCCACCTCGACCTTACTAGTAACGGCAAACGTGTTTTTCTTAAAAGTGTTTCTCGTTATGTCATCATGGGGGACTCCTCTATAAACGTGCCTTTGATGGCATCCTCCTTCGATGTCTAACCGCACGGAGGTCACCTATACCATCCAACAAGTCCATGATGGCATTTGTGGTGGACATTTTAGTGGCCTTGCCGTGGCCAAACGAATCATTCGCCTAGGTTATTATTGGCCTACTCTTAATAACAATCACGAATATGTTAAGCGTTGTGTTATGTGTCAACAGCATGCCAACCTTCAACATACTCCTAGCCATCCGCTACAGGTCGCACGAGATCTTTGGCCTTTCTCACAATGGGGTTTAGACCTTATTGGTGAGATCCACCCACCCTCTTCGCAACGTCACCGTTGGATAATCACAGCAACTCGAATATTACACAAAATGGGTGGAGGCCATTCCACTCATTTCAATCAAAAAATAAAAAATTGTCGAATTCGTTAACCATCACATTATATCTGTCGTTTTGGTATTCCTCATCGCCTAATAACAGATAATGGTAAATATTTTAAAAATAAGTTGTTACAAGACCTTTGTGACAACTTTGGGATCAAACTTAGTTTCTCATCCCCTTACTATCCACAGGCCAATGGTCAAGCTGAATCTTCTAATAAAACCCTAACCAAAATCCTCATGAAAGTTGTCAATGAGTCGGAAGAAATTGGCACGATCACATCCCCTTTGCCCTCGGGCTTATCGTACTAGCATTCGTACTCCACTAATGCCACACCTTTTCTTTGGTCTATGGTACCGAGGCTGTCCTGCCTCTCAAAATACAAATACCCTCCCTTAGAATATCTCTTCAGGATATTCTCACCAACGATGATTTCCGCCAAGAGCGGTTAGCCCAATTGGAGCTTCTTGACGAGCGTCATCTTACGGCTCTTGATCACCTTCAAATCTATCAAAAATGCATCAAGCGTGCTTATGATAAGCGACTTCATGAGCATACCTTTAAGGTTGGTGATCTTGTCCTCAAAGAGAATCAACATGTAACCAAACTAGAAAAGAGCAAACGTGGAAAATTTGCTCCTAATTGGATTGGGCCTTACATTATCACTCACACTTATGGATCAGGCACTTATCGTTTAGCTTCGCTTAATGGTAAACCTGAGCCTGAGCCCCTTAATGCCTTGCATCTTCGACCATTCTACTGTTGAATTTAGTGTTATATCACTTCTTATCTACCTCTTGCTCATCCCTTGAGCTCATTTACCATTACATACACTTTGTTTCCTACATCTTACAATCAAATCAAGCTCACATAGTTTGATTCCCACCTCCCCTTAACGATGCCTTTCCTTTTAGTCTAGTCCATGACTTCAAAGTATTAAAATGACACATTCTTAATTATATGCTTATGGGATTTTCTTGAGTCAAACTTTCTACCAAACTAGATGCTTTATGCCAAAAGGACATCTCGGCTCTCTAAATTATATATAGACTGCTCCTCGAAGGACAGCTATATGCCAAACTATTATTGCTATTATATATATAGACTACTCCCCTGAAGGACATGCTATGCACTAAAATCACATCTGCTACTATAAATAGATCGCTCCTCAAGGACAACTATACACATTCAACCTTTATTAGAAGCTTCTTGCATTGATCAGCTTCATGAAGACCTCAAGAATAGTACGATCAATATCCTTGTAGACTTCCCGCACCGATCGTCTATATTCAAGTAAAATAAAAGCCACATTCAAAAGAAATTTTGAGTCATGGACTTATCTATTTAGGGTAGGTTCTCTTTCGTCGTAATAACGCTCACTTTGTAACAAGTTCTTCATACCTCAGCTATACCATCCACCTCACCTCACCATTTGTTTAAACTCAAGGGATGTGACGTATATCGATATATTGTGATCATACAACTCTTTTCACCTATTGACTTCTCGTCTATGCACGGTACCTAGGGTTCAAGCTCATCCTGCATTAATATGTGATTTGTTTAGCTCTTTTCAACTACGGAGTAACTTTTTCCTCTTTGACTCGAATCTAGGATTATGTATTGATCTTAATCGGGATATGGTTCCCTACCACTTGGGTAGGCTAACTTTTGCTTCACTTCTACCTATTCCAAAATCACCAATTCATTACCAACACCAACAACATTACCCTACTAATATCAATATTTTTAGCAACAAAAAAATTGCTTGAATTCACCTCTCCCTGGTCTTAAGGGAGAACTACATCGGTCTGAGGCCCCTCCTTGCTTTGTGCAATGGGCTATGTAGGCAGCACTTAGGAGACATGGAGTCTCCCAAGGTTAGCTCGACCATCCCCTACCATACCTTATCATGTGTTGTCAATATAAATATTTTTCGTGTATTTCTATTCGCCAACGTTCATCTTTATCCTTTTTCAAAACAAACAAAAACAACATTTAAAACACAACCATTCTTATTATTATCATCACTCAAAAGAACATACATATTTAGTTTTATTTTAGATGTTAAACAAATACATCTTCTCTATCATCGACTCGCAGGCCGACATCCTTATTTATTCTTATATTCCTATAAAGTTCACTCAGACCCTTGCACCTCCTCCCGAATCAGGTGGTGATCGTGATCGTTGATGCCCCTCAGTGGGCCTCTCCATCCTCAATGGTGCCACTGCCATTGGTTCCTCCCATTGATCCGCCAACATCTCCTGTAACATACGAATACGTCCTCTCGCGTGGAGGAATCTTGCCTCCAGTCTCTCCACTCGTAACTGTGAAGCCTCTAACAATCCCATTGTCTCATTCACCTGTGTTTGAAGCTGGCGAGCCAAATCCTACAGATGATCTCTCTCCGCTGTAATCACAGCTATGTCAGGGCACTCACGTGCACCTCGCAGCTCTGCTACCCACCATACTCTATACGCCTCTGTCATTCCCACATCCATAACCCTACGATCGGCTGCTATCTCTTCTGGCCCTTCTGGAGGTGTAGGCCGGGGAGGTGAGAATGTTGCCTCGGCGTCGATCCTCATGTATGGTCTATATGTCATAGGAATATCCTGAATGAACCCAAATTGTCGCCGCACGTGATCTAGAGGAATCCTCTCGTACTCACCCGGCCTATGCCCTGCAATCCACCTCAATCACTCTACACCCCTCAACTCCTTAGCTATGTGCTCTGTCACCATATAGTTACCGTACGGCCTCCAACAAATATCTGCAATCATCACCATCTCCCATACCTATCTATAATACTCGATGTCATCTATCACGGCCTGGGATCTCGCTTCTTGTTCTATCTGGACCCATCATCTGAATCCCAACCTTTGCACTCCTGCCTCCCGACTCAATGGGTCGGCCTATTGGATGCACACAAACAATATGCTCATAGGCCCAACAATGTAATAAGTACGAACAATCCAGTGTCGTCCTGTGTTTTCACTTGCATGCCCATAAACCCCTATATAACTCTGCCAGATATGCGGGTGCCCATGCGAATGTCACGCTCATTTCTATCATTTCCCAAATAACACTCATCAATGCTTTGGGAAATCTTCCACCTTCCGCCCTCGGCAATGCATAATACCCCACCGCTATCATTAATAGCACGGCCAACCTTGTTTCCTCAGGGTGTGTTGCATACATTGTACCATACGTAAATGATAAACCTCGCTGTGTCAAATCTCGTGCAGCTGACCCAAATACTGCTGTTATCGCTGCCCACCCCGCGCTGGGCAACGCCTGATACACTATTTTTCCTATCATTGGGAGTCTCAAAATACGGAAAATTTCATGACCGATGCGCGACCGACATCGGTCACTTTAAAATCTGAGTTTGAACCCCCGCGCAACCCCCCAAATCCATTTTTTTCCTATTTCTCCTCTCTGTACCCACCCAAACACCCTAAAACCTACCCACCCAGCCGCCTTGGCCTATTTAACCTATCTACCCTCTCCTTTTTTAAATCATTTCCATTTATTAATTATTTTATCAAAATCTAACGCTTCTACCCAAAACTCAAATACAACATAATATAATCAAATCCACACAATGAGGGGTTTTGAACCTACTAGTACGATGACACGTCGTGGTGGTGGGATGGGTGGTGGTGGTCCGGCCTAGTCCAAAGCACCTCCCGCTCCTCCTAGCCGTGCCATGGATATAAACTCTCCTCTCTTGGGTCCTCCACCAATCAAGCTCGCGCCTCCTACTCACTCGGGTCCACTAAACACTCAATTCTCCACTCAAATAGCGCCACCTCAACCAAAAAATGCTCCAATCTCAACAATCCACCTCAGACAACTCCAATTGGTTTTCAAATTGACAATGTGACAATGATGGCAAGTATTTTAATTTTTATAGGTTTTTGACCTATAACCGATATCGGTTTTATTGTGCCCTAAGGAACCGGTATCGGTCATCTAACCGATATCGGTCATACACAATCGATATCGGTTTTATCTCACCTCTACCCCAATTTCGGCCCTTATTTACTAATAGCCCTTTCTACCAACATCGCCTATATCCACCTTCATTGACAACCCTTTGTTAACTTCATTTGACCAAGGCCGTAACCTACCATTTGGCCCGACCTAAGGTCAGAACCAACCCATTTGGCCCGACCAAAGGCCATACCCTACCATTTGGCCCGACCCACGGCAACAACCAACCTATTTGGCCCGACCCAAGGCCGTAACCTACCATTTGGCCCGACCCACGGCCGCAACCAACCTATTTGGCCCGACCCAAGGCCGTAACCTACCATTTGGCCCGACCCAAGGCCCTAACCTACCATTTGAACCTGACCCGCGGCCGTAACCGACACATTTGGCCCGACCCAAGGCCGTAAGCTACCATTTGACCCGACCCGTGGCCGTAACCAACTCATTTGGCCCGACCCAAGGCCGTAACCTACTATTTGGCCCGACCCCGACGTAACCAACCAGAATTAACCCATTTGGCCCGACCCAAGGCCGCACCCAACCATTTGGCCCGACCTAAGGCCGCACCAATTAAATACCATACCCACAATCAACGTTTTATTTTATCCATCCATCATGTACCTTTTTGTTCAATCGAGCTCACCTGTTCGTGTTTTAGCATGATCAGGGTCCTTGACTTGATCAGTCGACCAACTTTGCCTAGACCGAGCCGTGACGTTTATCTCACCCAAACCAACCATTTGGTACTGCCGAACATGCCTAAACGTTCCTGTACCTTACCCGTTATATCCCCTGGAGCTACTTCCTATGCCTTGGATACCAGGATTATATCACCCTTGTTTGGATAAACTATCGACCTTTGCCTATGAATTGCTTGTTTGCTCTTCAAATCATGTACCCTGGTCGCACTACTGCATGTCAACGTGCGTCTGCTTCCTTGGACCTACCCCACCATCTTACCGTTATCTCAACACCATTTACCCTTTATCAACCCTATCCCTGCTTTCATGCTACCTCAATCTGTGATAGATTTGAGGGGGATTACCTATACCTTAACTTGGGGGTAACCACTTCTTATTATTGTCCGTGCAACTTTACAAGACAAGCTACACAACAACAAGGGCTAATGTAGACACCAAATTTGTGTCTTACTGACCCCCTGTCCCCACATCCCATTTCGCAACCTAACCTCATCACCTAAACCTTACACAATTATTTATTAATTACCTTATAATTAATAAATCCACATCACCATACCCGACACCTTATTTCTCCACCTCATCATAACCTAGTCTTAACCCTAAACTAACCTAATTAAGACCTATAACTTGGTCCACATCCACACCCATGACTAATTACTATTCACCCGCACCTAAAACCAACCTCATAATGACTTGACCAAGCCCGCAACTAATCCTCGGGAGAAAGGAGGGAAAGTCTGGCTATTTTACCAAAAATAGCCCGCTTTGACTGACCGACATCGGTTCCTACTCGACCGCCGTCGGTTGCGTAACCGCCATCGGTTCCCCGTAAATGACCACCTCCAACCAAAAACAAAGGATCAGATTTTCATTTGATCAAAAAGGAGGAGAAATCATTGAAAGGATCTAGATTTTGCTTGGCCAAGCAGAGACAAGTGAAGAAACAGGAAGAGTTTGCAGAGAAGAACATCAAGCCCAAGACTGCAACTGAATAACCAGAGCCCAGTAACACTCATCCGAGCATCAGAAGAGGAGATAACTCATCTTGGATTGTCAGATCATCCAACTTGGGTCCTGTCTTCATCATCATAGTCAAAACTCGCATCTCGCATCGAGGATGAGTAAGTAGTGTTTTATATGTTTCTAAGCACCACTTTCTTGAGCTGTTGATTAATAGTAATCATAAGTTTATTCTCGAGATCTACTACCAAGCAACATATCGCACTTAACCTTCACCCATACATCCTGATATTGCCCAGAAGGCCATTTTACCACACTCTGAGTCTTCCCTATCCTCCCATCATTCCCCTCAGCCATCCCCCAATCTTAATAACCCCACAATCACCTTGCAACCAACCTCTATCTAGAAGCACTTAGATTGCTGACCCTACCGGTATCATTTATCCCTACCGTGGTGGTTCTCTAACCATGGTTGGTTACTCCAAAGTGATGGCGTCGGTCACTGTGACTTATACCCCAAAACCTTTTTCTCACCTATTTGCCACCTAACAACCTCAGATCCAGTCTGGTTTATCCCTATAACTCAACCTGAATGTATCAATGACCAGTAACCGAACAAACAACGTGACGCTTTATTATTGATAATTTAGCTTCTATTGCTTTGTAACGAGATACCTAAATCGTGATTTTGCAATAGATTTCTTTGTTATCATTTGTGTTAATTCGTGCTAGCAGTTAGGGAACCACCACCTTCGAAAGGAAGTTTTATATTTCTTGGGCCCAAGGTAGTTACCTCATTTATTGTCTAATTAAAATCTGGTGGTCTGTATTCTTACTTGTAGGTAGTTCTTCCAAGACAAAAAGGAGTTCTTCGCAATCGATCCGATCTTTCTCTACGGTATGCGCACACCATCTCAACATTCAACAGGTATTCCTTCTAGCCCTAACCCTTATCTATTTCTCAAAGGAATGATAGGATAGAAGCAATTCTATTCTGCAGAGCCGAAACATTCCGTGTGAAACACCGGTATCGGTTATCCATAACTGATATCGGTCACTGTAAGAGTTTCCAGAACTTGAGAAAAAAACCCATAGAGATTTGTTCTTTTGAATAATTATGTGTCGTTTTGATGTATGCAGGCAGAAGTAGGGTTAAGGATGAATGATACTATGCCAACATTGTTGTCACGAATCTGAGTGGATGTAACACCAGCTGAATGGGCATTGATAAATTGTTTGGGGTTAAGTGGAATCTGCTATTATTCAAGAATCGCACGTAACCATGCTATGTTGCAGGCGTTGATTGAAAGATGGAATCTAGAAAAGAATACCTTCTATCTGCCAACAGGGGAGATGACAGTGACTTTGGAAGATATGTTCCGTATTTTGAGACTCCCAATGATAGGAAAAATAGTATCGGCATTTCCTAGCGTAAAGGCGGGTAACGATAACAACAAGATTTTGGTCACCGCACGAGATTTGACACAGCGAGGTTTATCTTTTACGTATGGTACAATGTATGCAACACACCCTGAGGAAACAAGGTTGGCCATGCTATTAATGATAGCGGTGGGGTATTATGCATTGCCGAGGGCGGAAGGGGGAAGATTTCCAAAAGCGTTGATGAGTGTTATTTGGGAAATGATAGAAATGAGCGTGACTTTCGCATGGGCACCCGCATATCTGGCAGAGTTATATAGGGGTCTATGGGCCTGCAAGCGAAAACACAGGATGACACTAGATTGTTCGTACTTATTACATTGTTGGGCCTATGAGCATATTGTTTGTGTGTGTCAATAAGCCGACCATCGAGTCGGGAGAGGAAAGAGTGCAAAGGTTTGGATTCGATGATGGGTCCAGACAGTAACAAGAAGCGAGATCCCAGCCGTGATAGATGACATCGAGTATTATAGACATGTATGGGAGATGGTGATGATTGCATGATATTTGCTTTTTGAGGCCTTACGGGAACTATATGGTGACAGAGCACATAGCCGAGGAGTTGAGGGGTGTAGAGCGATTGAGATGGATCGCAGGGCATGTGGTAGGGTGAGTACGAGAGGATTCCTCTAGATCACATGTGGCGACAATTTGTGTTCGCTCAGATATACCGATGACATATAGACCATACATGAGGATCGATGCCGAGGCAAAGATTCTCACCTCCTCGGCCTACACCTCCAAGGGCCAAGAGATATCGCCGATCGTAGGGTAATGAATGCGGGAACACAAAGGCCTATAGAGTATGGTGGGTAAGAGAGCTGCGAGGTGCATGTGAGTGCCTGACATAGCCGTGATTACAGTGGAGAGAGATCATCTGCAGGAGTTGGCTCACCGCATTCAAACACAGTGAATGAGACAATGGGATTGTTAGAGGTTTCACATTTACGAGTGGAGAGACCTGGAGGCAAGATTCCTCCACGCGAGAGGACGTATTTGTATGTTACAGGAGATGTTGGTGGATCAATGGGAGGAACCAATGGCAAAGCGGCACCTTGAGGATGGAGAGGCCAATGGAGGGGCACCGATGATCACGATCACCACCGATTCGGGAGGAGGTGCAAGGGTGTAAGTGAATTTCATAGGAATATAAAAATAAATAAGAATGTCGATCCGTGAGTCGATGATAGAGAAGATGTATTTGTTTAACATCTAAAATAAAACTAAAGATGTATGTGGTTGTGATGATAATAATAAGAATGGTTTTGTTTTGAATGTTTTTTTTTGTTTTGTTTGAAAAAGGATAAAGATGAATGTTGGCAAATAGAAATACACAAAAATATTTATATTTACAACACATGATAGGGTATGGTAGGGGATGGCCGAGCTAACCTTGGGAGACTCCATGTCTCCTAAGTGTCGCCTACATAGCCCATCGCACAAAGCAAGGAGGGGCCTCAGATCGATGTAGTTCTCCCTTAGGACCAGTGGAGAGGTGAATTCGTGCAATTTGGTTATGGTTAGGCAATTTGTTGGTTGGTAAAAAAATTTGATGTTGGTAGGGTAATGTTGTTGGTGTGTAATGAATTGGTAGGGTATAAAGCGAAAGTTAGCATACCCAAAGTATGGAATCGTGTCCCGATTAAGGTCAACACACAATCCTAGAGTCGAGAAAAAGAGGAAAGAGTGTCCCTAGTTGAGAAGAGCTAAATAAACCACATATTAATGTAGGATGAGCTTGAGTCCTAGGTACCTGTGCATAGGTGAGAAGTCGATAGGTGAAAAGAGTGGTATAATCACAATATATCGGATATACGTCACGTCCCTTGAGTTTTGTTGCTTTGACAAATGGTGAGGTGAGGTGGTTGATGTGGGCGAGGTGTAGAGAACCTATTATAAGATGATTATTCTAACAAAAGAGAACCAAACCTAAATAGACAAGTCCATGACTCAAAAGTGTTTTGAAATCCGCTTTTATTTTTATTTTGTTTTTCTCGCATATAGACTGATCGATGCGGGAAGTCTACATGGGATATGTATTTTGTTTTTCTTGAGGTCTTCACGAAGCTGATCAATGCGAGAAGCTTCGATAAAGGCTGATTGTGTATAGATGTCCTTGAGGAGCAATCTATTTATAGTAGCAAATGCGTTTTTATGTATAGTGTCCTTCTGGGGAGCAAATCTATATATAATAGTAGCAATAGTTTGGCATATAGCTGTCCTTCACGGAGTAGTCTATTGTATAATTTAGAGGTCTAGATTTCCTTTGGGCATAAAGCATCTAGTTTTTGTAGGAAGTTTGACTCAAGAAAATCCCATAAGTATTTTAATTAAGAATGTGTTATTTTGATACTTTGAAGTCATGGACTATACTAAAAGGGGAAGGCATCTTTAAGGGGAGGTGAGAATCAAACTATGTGAGCTTGATTTTATTTTGAGATGTAGGAAACAACATGTATGTGGTGGTAAAATGAGCTCAAGGGACGAGCGGTAGGTAGATAAGAAGTGATATAACACTAAATTCAACAGTAGAATGGTCGAAGATGCAAGGCATTAAGGGGTTTAGGCTCAGGTTTACCATTAAGCGAAGCTAAACGATAAGTGCCTGATCCATAAGTGTGAGTGATTATGTAAGGCCCAATCCAATTGGGAGCAAATTTTCCACGTTTGCTCTTTTCTAGTTTGGTTACATGTTGATTCTCTTTGAGGACAAGATCACCAACCTTAAAGGTACGCTCATGAAGTCATTTATCATAAGCACGCTTGATGCGTTTTTGGTAGATTTGAAGGTGGTCAAGAGCCGTAAGACGACGCTCGTCAAGAAGCTCTAATTGGGCTAACCGCTCTTGGCGGAAATCATCATTGGTGAGAATATCCTGAAGAGATATTCTGAGGGAGGGTATTTGTATTTCGAGAGGCAAGACCACCTCGGTACCATATACCAAAGAAAATGGTGTGGCATTAGTGGAGGTACGAATGCTAGTATGATAAGCCCAAAGGGAAAAGGGAATGTGATCATGCCAATTTCTTCGTAATCATTAATAACTTTCATGAGGATTTTGGTAGGTTTTATTAGAAGATTCAGCTTGTCCATTCGCTTGTGGATAGTAGGGTGATGAGAAGTTAAGTTTGATACCAAAGTTGTCACAAAGGTCTTGTAACAACTTATTTTTGAAAGATTTTCCATTATCTCGTTATCGCGATGAGGAACACCAAACGCATGATATGTGGTGATTAATGAACTCTACAATTTTTTCTTTTTTAGTTGAAATGAGTGGAATAGCCTCCACCCATTTTGTGTAATATTCGGTTGCTGTGATTATCCATCGGTGACGTTGTGAAGAGGGTGGATGAATCTCACCAATAAGGTCTAAACCCCATTGTGAGAAAGGCCAAAGATCTCGTGTGACCTGTAGCGGATGGCTAGGAGTATGTTGAAGGTTGGCATGTTGTTGACACATAACACAACGCTTAACATATTCGTAGCAGTCGTTATTAAGAGTAGGCCAATAATAACCTAGGCGAAGGATTCATTTGGCCATGGCAAGGCCGCTAAAATGTCCACCACAAATACCGTCATGGACCTGTTGGATGGTATAGGTGATCTCTGCGCCGGTTAGACATCGAAGGAGGATACCATCAAAGCCACGTTTATAAAGGAGTCCCCCCATGACGACATAATGAGAAACACATTTAAGAAAAGTGCATTTTCCGGTACTAGTTAGGTCAGGTGGGAGAATAGAGGTTGTAAGGTAGTCGTGAAATTTGTGGTACCAGGTATCCTGCGAATTAGCAGACACATTATTTATCATACAAACAACCGGGGCTGAGTAAGATGGGGCAAAGAGTTGTTGGACCAAGATGAATATGTCAGAGTTAGTTGGTGAGGTAGGAATTTGCGAGGCTAAGCAAGCCATAGTATCCGTAAATTTGTTAGTGGAGCGGGGAATGGTCTGGATAGAATAATGAGTAAATGAGGTCAAAAGTGAATCCACGTAATGTTTGTACTTTTGAAGTTCCTCATTTTTACATTGGTAGATGCCCATAACTTGATTGACTACCAATTGAGAGTCACCAAAAATATTAATAGATTTGACACCTAAGTGTAACGCAACCTGGAGACCCAAAACAAGGGCCTCGTATTCCGTTGTATTATTAGTGCAGGGGAAATCAAGCTGGAATGAAAGAGGCATAGGCTCAGTGTCAAGAGGAATGAGAACAACGTCAGCCCCGGGCCCCTCCGCGCGCCGGCATTTGGATCCATCAAGAAGAGGGTCATTGGATATGACTCTTCCCGAGTGAAAGAGTGGCGATGAGTTCGCCGGGAAATTAAAATGGTAAATTGTTCCCTGTAAAGGGGCCTCTCGCAAGTTGGTCCGCAATAGTTTGTCCTTTGATTAACTTCATTGTACAAACTCAAGGTCGAGGTCGGGCCGAGGAGCATGAGCCATCGGGTGATGCGTTAGTTTAGATGTGGTTTGGCATACATATAATGAATGGGGTCCATGTTGGTAATGACAAAAGTTTTGTGATTCAGGAGGTAATGTCGAAGTTTGGTGGCTATGAATGATAGGGCTAGGCACAATTTTTCTACATGTGTATACCTAGTCTCGTAATCCACGAGAGTATGAATTATATAATAAACGGCTTGTTCTCGACGTGCCAAGTCCCGATGTGCGAGCATGGCTCCTATAGCATGGTCAGGGGCAGAAAGGTAAAGGTAGAAAGGGTGATCATCCTGAGGTGGAATAAGCACGGGTGGCTGCAAGAGATAGACTTTGAGAGCTTCAAAGGCTTGGTGACACTCTTCACTCCATGAAAGGCAATGTCCTTTTAAGAAGGTGATGGAAAGGTTGACATCGATCCAAGAGTTGGGAGATGAAACGCGAATGGATTGAAGTTTACCCCGCAAACTACGTAATTGTTTGAAGTTTTGGGTGGGGGCATTTCTAGGATAGCTTTGACTTTAGATGGATCGACCTCAATGCCATGCGCAAAGAGACGATAAAGCCAAGAAGTTTTCCTAAAAGAAAACCAAAGACACATTTCTTTGGTTGAATCCGAACTGAATATTGTAATAGGTGATCGAAAATAATGGTTAAAACATCGAGATGTTCACTGCGATGTTTAGATTTGCCAAGAAGATCATCGACATAATCCTCAAGGATAGTGTGCATAATGTCATGAAAATGTAAGTCATAGCCCGCCGATAGGTCACACCAAAGCATTCTTAAGGCCAAATGGCATGACACGATAAATGTAAGGTTCCCAAGGAGTTATGAAGGTAGTTTTATGTTGATCGCAGTGGGCAACCAAAATTTGGTCAGATCCTCGAAAAGCCATCCATGAGAGAGAGCATCTCATGGCTCACAGTGAGATCAACAAGTTGATCAATACTTGGGAGGGGGAAGTCATCCTCGGGGCAAGCGAGGTTAAGATCTCGTAAATCCATAAATATCCGAAGTCCCCCGTCGCTTTAGTGATAGGTACGATGTTAGAAATCCATTGAGGATAGTCAATAGGGAGGATGAAGGAAACAGAAAAGGAGTCGTTGAAGGTCTTCTTTGACCAAGAGGGCAATGCGTGGATGTATTTTCTCGCTTTTGTTTAATTGGCTTGGAATCAGGTTTCGTGGTAATGTTATGGACAGAATGGCAGGATCAATTCCTCGGCATGTCGGCGTAGGACCAATCGAAAGCTTGGTCATGGGGTACAGAAAGGTAGTAAAGGCGGCTTGTTTCGATGTGTTAAGGGATTGTCCGATCTTCACAACGTGAGGATCCTCCTCTCGTGTGGATGTTGATTTCTATAGTCAACTCATTCAACATGGTTTGAGTTTCAGATGGTAAGGCACGTTGAATAGAAGAGTCATCTATGCCAAGATAAGTGAGGATGGAGTCATCATCCCGGCACTCAAAACATTAATCAAGGCAAATCCTCTTCGATCATGTCTGGATACAGAAGGGGAAGAGAAGATGGGTCCTCATTATCACGTTGATAAGTGAGAGGACCTAGGGAGATAGCATTTATGAAAAAAAAAAAGTTAGGAGGGATAGATTCAGGGTCTATCGACTCTATGGGTGATGATGGAAAAATGGGTGATGATGGTTTGGTAGGGGTGACGTCGTCATCTTCCAGGATACAACTGACATGAGGTTTCTCCGGTGTAAGTGTTTAAGGAAAACCAAGACCACTACGATCATTGTGTTTGCGTGTAGTCACGGGAATGAGTGTATGTTGGCCTTGTTCATAAAGACCAAAACCAAAGCCTTTCCAAGCACAGCGAGTCAAAAAGGTGAGGGCGAAATGACGATTTGTCAAGTATTGAAAATCAGATTGGAAGGGAACCACACCAAGAGGAGGTTCAGGGGTAACGGAGGATGTGTCAACACCCCCATACGTTAGGTTGGTGCGGCAATGGGGTGGTCCGTAAGAGATTACCTCCCCACGCGACGGCCGTAGGTAGGATGTGCATGTAATCGTCTCTGTACTCTCGCGTGGTATGGAAAGAGCTAACGTTATATAGGTGGTACTCCCCAGCGTAAGACATTGAAAAACATCTACTAAGGGGTCGGAGGTTGGGATGTTATCTCGGGAAAGGAAGTGGTATTTGTGGACGGTGGTTTCATTGGTCAAGGTGTAAAGGTTGTCAAGTGGATGGTTGGGTTGGATGAATGGGTGCCTTGACCTGGTACAAGCACATCATTAGGCGATACAACATATTACAGGTTTTCAAGGTGGGAGGATCAGCTTTTACGGTGTAGAATTCCTCGTACTCAAATTTTATGCATCTATGTAAGGTGGAAGGAACGCATCCCATAGCCCGGATCCAAGGGCGGCCTAACAACATATTGTATTGGAACTCTCCCTCAAGGACATAGAAGAGTTCGGGTAAAGTGCATGGCCCTACACGAATGTTAAGGATCACGGTGCCTAAGGTAGAAGTAATAGCATCATTGAATGACCACAACATGATGGGGTTGGCACACATGCAACTAAAAGGGATATTCATTTGTTGGAAGGCTTTTGAAGAGATGATGTTTAGGCTAGCACCCCCGTCAATCATAACACGACGTACCCAAATGTCCCGGACATAAGCTGAGATGAAAAGAGCAGGGTCAGGATCTTCGGCACCAAAGTCGATAATTTCATCTTCGGAGAAACCGACAAAGCAGCTGCTTGTCTTTGACATGACAGAGACGTAATGGTTGGGGAGATAGATTGTTTGGTGAGTGAAGCAACATGATTGGGTGTTAGAATAGAGGTAACAGGCAAGGTTTCGTTAGGTAAGACCTCTATCCCTTGAAGGATTTCAACGAGAGCCTGTCGATGAGATTTAGAAGTCTGAATGAGATCATACAGTGTCATTTTTAAAAGGAGATTGGTGAAGCTGTTTGATCATGGTTGGTGGGCAACTCCATTAGAGACGGGGTAAGTGGGTCTCGAATAACCACTTTAGGTGGTGGTGCATCGGGATGGTGGACGGAGAAAGAGAGGATGCAGTGTGCTTTCTTTCGCTTTCTCATTATTTTTCTCGCCCTGAGTAAAGCAACACTAATCATATTGATCTCGTGAATACGAGAGGAGGAAGATGGTAGGGATAGTTCATGGTCTTCGATAGGTGGGGCTGTAATAATGATAGATCTTGTTGAGGTGGGGATAGGTGGTATAGGAGAGGGAATTGAAGTTAAAGGTCTCTCTCTTCGTAAGTTGTCTTCTTAAATTTTTATCTGAGAGAGGTGACTGATGAAGTATGGCTTTCAATGCTTTGCATCCCTCTACGTCATGTCCTGGTGTGCGGTGGTAAGTGCAGATTTTAGACTCATCGTAACCTATAGGTCGAGGTTTAGATGGATCATAAGGTCTAAGTGGGGGTAGGGAAATGGTCGCATTCTCTACCAACATAGCAAGGATTTTGGCGTAAGACCCTTTGAGTGGGTCAAAGTCAGAGGAAGAGGAGGCTATTGACTGGGTCGATTCTGGTGATGACGTGGTATGGTTGGTTTGTATGGGTGGTGGTTTAGCCAAGGAGTTTTGATAATGGGTTTTAACTAAACGTGGCTTCTTTGACACATAAGCTATGTTTAGCTAGTTGGATGATGAGGCCACAGATGATGTGGTATCATAAAAACAACCACGGAGAAATAGGAGTAACAGAAAACAAATATTTTGATGATGGAATTTGTTTAGGGTTGATAGGTGGACAGGATACATGGGGTGACGGTGTTTCTATACCCTTGGATTTCTATATGGGTGCCGAAGGCGTAGGTCGCTTTAAAGAAAATGCATGAGGTATGATATATTGATGTAAGGTAGAGGGATGGGGTCCCAATATGGAAGGTAGGTGTGACAATGAGGGTTTTAGTTGTGATAGCGGCATAAATTGAGGAGATTGAGTCTCTGTCTCCTAATGGAATGGACGGCTTTATTTTTAGATAAATCAAGCCGCTTAGGTGGGTGTGTTAGATCGGGTATTGGTGAGGTCCAAGCGTAGGGAAAGATTTGGTTAGGTTAATAGAAGTGGATTAAGTATTCGGTAAAGATGAGGGGGTGAAGATGAGGACATAGGCATTTTAAGCTTCAGTAAACACTTCGGTTATATGGTAGAGGCATCTGGATCAGTCATCTACATTTGAGTAGAATATGGTGTACTCAAACGTTCCCATAGGACTCTGTCTATCTTTGGGGAATGACATTCCTCATGTGTGAATAGGAAATTTTATATGGAAGAAAGGTGGGTTGTGATTCCGGTCCATTATGGGTGTGATACAAGGGGTAGATGAGGCACCGTATCAATGGGCGTTAAGAGGTCAACCCAAGTTCTTTGAAAAGATTTAGGTGATGAAGAAATAATAGGTAGGAGGGCGTGTTTGAGAGGATCCGTCATGTTTAAAGAATGTGGTGATGTCGGTTCAAGAGGTTTTTTTCTAAGGATGACAAAAGAAGTGGTGAGCCTTCTTCTTGTACAACAAGAATGGTAGATTGAGACGTTTGGGAAATAGATAAGTTGGATAACATCCGCTCACAGTCTTGTAGGGATGTGGTGTAAGAAGACTCATCTATGAGAAGAGGACTCTGGGTGGTTAATTCCTTTATGGATAAAGGAATGATTTCACCTTGTCTTGATGGTGGTGAAGGAGGTTCGGGCCCCTACGTCAGTGAAGAGGCTTGATTCAAAATTTTCTCGATAGAGGCTTTTGGCTGGGAGTCGAAGACTGCATGGATCTCATGAACACTCTCCTCGGCTAAGATATCTTGGTTTATGTTACTGTTAGAAGAGTGATTCGGGAATGGTTTGTTGAAGATTTTCAAATTTCGGTTAGCAGGGGCATTAGGATTATCGAGGGTTATATCCCCTGCATCAACCATTTCCTGCACTATGTTTTTCAACATCTTGCAGTTTTCGTGACTATGTCCCTTTACGCGGTGAAAGTTACAGAAGTCATTTTCTTTGTACCAAGAAGGTATAGCGTGGGTGGAGTCAAACCCAGAGTGAGGTTTAACAGGAGGCAAGGTGATAGCTCCGGCTTTGAGCAATTTTTCCAATATCACACCATATGTTTCTCCCAAGGGAGTGTAGTTGATGGGCTCGGCTTTATATTTATAGGTGGTTTTTGGTGGGGTATTAGACGGTGTTTGAGATTTGACCATCACCACGTGGACAGCTCCTTTTGATTTCGAAGAAGTAGATGTGTGAGGAGTGGTGGTTTTGTTTTATTGGTGGAATCGGAGTTTGGAAATTGGGGTTTTTGTTGCGTAACTACAATTTCTCTTCTTCTAAGGCTCAAATTTATAGTTTCGAGCCCTAGTAAAGGCCTCATCAAATGTGCGGAAGGTTTGAATTTGAAGGGTAGGAGAGATGTGCTTAGCATATGCCCGCGTAAAAAGTTCGATAAGTTCACTGAGGCAAGGCATATGTAAGTTGGTTGATAAGGCCCCGCCATCATCCAACGAAATCTGCGATAGATTCATCTTCAAATTGTTGGATGGCATAGAGGTCGGTGATAGATACTTTCTTGGCAATGTTAATGGAGAAATGATCCAAGAAAGATTGGGCTAGTTGGTTAAAAGAGAAGATTGAGGTCGGGTTAAAGCAATGTACCACTCAAGGCGGGTCCCGATAAGGACATGGGAAAGGTGCAGAGTAGCAAGGCATCATCATGAGCAATCAAATAACAAGCATGTCTAAATGATCGCAAGTGTTGTTGAGGATCCTCTTTACTATTAAAATGAGTAAATTTCGGCAATTCCCATTGAGGAGGATATGAATGAAGGGGGACAGAAGGGTGAATAGGCTCCCGACAAACTTGCTCGTATGTCAAGGCGCTATGACTTCCCAAACAGAAGCCTCCAGATTTTGCATTTTTTCCATCATTTGTTTGATGAAATCCGTGGTTGGATGAGATGATGGTGCGGTTGTGGTAAACGGAGGAAAATTGGGCCAAGGGCCTCCGCTAGACAATGGTGGGGTTAAGTGTTGATAAGGTATGGGGGATGAATATGTTGAGGCGACCGAATAGGGATGTCCTATATAAGATGTTGAGGTCACTGGATACGTGTGTGGGAATGAAAAGGTAGGCGAGCTTGAGAAGGAAAGCTTGTGTGGATAGGTGGCAGAGAGCAAGTCATGAACGAGCAGCGATCTGCAAGAGAGACGAGATAGGAGCAGTCGGTGGTAATGACATATGGGGCCCAAGATTAACCAAAGGAAAGCCAATCTGTCGTATGAACCTCTGAAGCCGCCGGATTGGGAGACGGGGCTAAGGATGCAGAAGGCAAGACGGTGTTATCAGGCGGAGTGGGAGCTAAATGAGCAACTATACTAATAGGCATGCCAACAAGGAGTTAACCATCGGGTGTACGGTCAGGGGCATGAGACAAATAGTATTGTATAGTGCTAGGATTAGCATCCAAAAATTTGGCAAATTCCTTATCTCCTACAGGAATTTTGGGGATCTCACTGGTGTCCGTAGGGTTCCCTATAGAATGTGAAGGGGGTGATTCAGGAAAAGGCACAGAGCAGGCATGTGAAACCATGGCGGCGGCTTGCTTCCGAGTGATAACAACCATGGACAAGAGTACACAGTAGGGTTTCAATCTATCAGAATGAAACAACCTCAGAATGGTGAAATTGGTAGGTTGCTGGTTTGTCAGGAACTGTAAAAGACAGTAACCGATATCGGTCTGATAACCGATGTCGGTTAGACTATAGCCGACATCGGTCAGTTAACCGATGTCGGTGTAATAAGACTGGTATAAGAAAATATAAGAAGTTGCTGATTTGATTTTTAACAACGCTTAGTACATTTATCAAATTGTTCTAAGGTGATCACAGAAGACAGTGTATAACAGAGAAAACAGAACTGAAAACAAGCAAGATGCACACATAAATCCGAGACTAACCATAGGGTTAATTTTAATTATTGTGGGCTTATGCCTTTAGACATAGAATGATGTTAGAATCCTAAACAAAAGACTTAGGGGAAATGTCAAGTTTGTTTTGGCTCATAAGGTTACCTCAATCGGGCGGGGGAATACCGCGGAAAAGGGGGATGTTTTGAGCTATTGTGTTAATTGTGAAGTGATTCAAAGTATGTGTTGTGCGGTGAAAGTAAGATTAATTTCTTGTTAATACCATGGATATCACCCCCACGTGTACGACTCATTACTTAATCTATGTTCACTAGAATTGAAAATAGCAAGCAAGAATGTGATGCACGTGTTTTAAACCCAAATCGAAAATGATATTCAATGAAGCAAAAGAGATGACTTTCACTAATACAAAGATGAAAAAGCAAGGCCAGTTCTTTTACCAAAATAAAAAAATACCTTGTGAATATCTTTAGAAGAAGAAAAAACATCGTGTATGCTCCCTATATGAAAGCAAGCAAGAATTAAAGAAACCCGAAATGGGTCCCACCGGGTGTGCCAAAATGTTTCGCACGAAATGTTTCAACTTTTGGGAATAGAGTTGCTTCTATCCTTTCATTCCTTTGAGAAACAGATAAGGGTTAGGGCTAGGAGGAATACCTGTTGAATGTTGAGATGGTGTGCACGCATCGTAGAGAAAGATCAGATCAACTGTGAAGAACTCCTTTTTGTCTTAGAAGGACTACCTGCAAGTAAGAATACAAGACCACCAGATTTTAATTAGACAATAAATGAGGGAGCTGCCTTAGGCCCAGGAAATATAAAACTTCCTTTTGAAGGTGGTCAGTTCCCCTTTTAATATGAATTAACACAAATGATAACAAAGAAAGCTATTGCAAACTCACGATTTAGGTACCTCATTACAAAGCAATAGAGGCTAAACTATCAATAATAAAGAGTCACGTTGTTTGTTCGGTTACATTAGTCGTTGATACATTGAGTTGAGTTACTACGGTGATAAACTAGATCTGGACTCGAGGTTGTTAGGTGACAAATAGGTGAGAGGAAGGTTTTGGGGTATAAGTCACAGTGACCGATGCCGGTCACTAGATAACCGACCATGTTAGAGAACCGCTGCCGGTAGGGGATAACCGACACCGGTAGGGTCAGTAATCTAGGTGCTTCTGGATAGAGGTTGGTTGCAGGGTGATTGTGGGGTTATTAAGACTGGTGGATGGCTGAGGGGAATAATGAGAGGGCAGGGAAGACTCGAGTGTGATAAAATGGTCTTCTGGGTAGTACAAGGATGTATGGATGAAGGTTAAGTGCGGTGGTTCTTGTAGGTAGTAGATCTAAGAATGAGCTTGTAATTACTATCAATCCATGTTGTGCTCAAGAAATGGTGCTTAGAAACATACAAGACACTACTTACTCGTTCTTGATGAAGATGCAGGTTCCAGGACTGTGATGATGAAGACAGGGCTCAAGTAGGATGATCTGACAATCCAAGATGAGCTATCTCCTCTTCTGATGCTCGGATGAGTGTCACTGGGCTCTAGTTATTCAGTTGCAGTCTTGGGCTTGATGTCCTTCTCTCGCAAACTCTTCTTGTTTCTTCACTTGTCTCTCGCTTCGCCAAGCAAATCCGGATCCTTTCAATGATTTCTCCTCCTCCCGATCAAATGAAAATCCGATCCCTTGTTTTTGGTCGAGGTGGTCATTTACTGAGGAACCGATGGCGGTTACGCAACCGACGGCAATGAGTAGAACCGATGTCGGTCAGTCAAAGCGGGTTATTTTTGGTAAAATAGCCATCTTTCCCTCCTTTTCTCTCGAGGGATTAGTCATGGGCTTGGTCAAGTCATTATGAGGTTGGTTTTAGGTGTGGGTGAGGAGTAATTAGTCATGGGTGTGGATGTGACCAAGTTATAGGTCTTAATTAGGTTAGTTTAGGTTTAAGACTAGGTTATGATGAGGTGGAAAAATGAGGTGGCAGGTATGGTGATGTGGATTTATTAATTATAAGGTAATTAATAAATAATTGTGTAAGGTTTAGGTGATGAGGTTAGGTTGCGAAATGAGATGCGGAGCACATTGGGGGTCGTAAGACACAAATTTGGTGTCTACAAAGGCATAGAATGATAATGAGGATAAATGCATGTAGATGATGAACGAGCTTTATCTAAAGAACAAGAAGCCGGTGAGTAGATGGCCACAAACCATCCACCGTAGTGACTTAAATAAGGAATTGAGTGATACAATCACCTACTTTAATAGAGTATTTCAGCTCCCTGATGCCCATTATTTCGACAAGTGGATGCTGAGATACCTGTAGACCATGAGAAAGAATTCACTTGATCAGCACTTCAGCTGGGGTGAAATCATCAGTGACACCATCTCCCAGCAGCTTCAACAAGCTCTAAAAACTAGGAAGTTCTACATGAACTCCTATGTTGTATACACTATTACATCAGAAAGGGATTTCACAGGGTTAGCTCAAAATGGGGTATGGCCCCAAGTCAAGATATATGAGTTCTACCCAGAGCTAAGGCTCAAGGCTAGCATCTCCTAGTTCTCTAAAATTAATGATGCCTTCTTCTATGAGGTAATCTTCTTGCTAAGGCCAAACATGAGACACGGTCGGACCAGCCCGAGTGTGATTGCTACTACAAATAAATGGGGAGTGTTGTTCACACAATTCCCCACATTCACATATATCTCAGAGATGTGAATTTCAAAGGAGAACCAATGAAATTGCCAAGGTTTGTAGGGCCTAAGTTGTTCCTCTGCTTAGAACTGTCAAGGCGCTAATCACTTATCATGAGAAGTGCATGAAAATGAAGAAAGGAGGAACCCCATTCTCGCTTACTGGTTGGCCGATACACATGCCCCACACTTTGAAAAGCATGAGAGATGTATCCTAAGCTAGAGTTGCTAAATCTAAAGCAAAAATTCCCAGCAAGGCCAACCTTTGACTTCCAGAGTTGCCTCCCAAAGGCAAAAATTGATCCCATCCATGTTCTGAGATCAAGGACATTTGGATCGACCTGACACATGAGATAGACATCAGGAGAAAGGATTACTTCCAATTGGTTCTTGAGGAGATCATCCACTATTGTGTTACCATTGTCCCAAAGGAATTCTAAGAGACTGATCAAGAAATTGATCAGGTTTACCTTGACATAGATGGGGATGATTGGCCATTTGTGGAGATTGACAGAGCCAAAGCACTGAAAACCATTCAGGAAAGGGTTAAGCCCACATTGCAACACACCAAACATTGGTGCAAATAGAATGGTCTCACCTACCTCGGAGTTGATTTCACTACTTCTCCTTTAGGTAGAGCACCTCCAAGACCGGACCATGTGCCGAAAGGAAAAGGAAAGGACAAGGAGGGTGAATCAAGAAGACAAGAAGAAACTCCTGAAGGCCTTCCTTCTACTTCTGAGAAGCAAGTAGTCAACCTGGTGTCTCTAGGTAAAGAAGAAACAACAAAGGTTTCAACAGATACATCCACCCAGGATGTTATCACAACTACAACTATTGAGGTACCCAGTGTTCCTTATTCCATTTCTTCACCCCCTCCCGTCATTGAAGAATCTATTTTGATGGATGTGTCTTCTCCTCTCCCTTCCTCCCTTCCATCTTCTCCTCTCTCATGGATGCCTGTCACCCGGTGTTCCATCCATCTAGTTACCTTCGTTTCCTCATCCTTCTCCTCCTCGTTAGTAAATCCAGCCGTAAGTAGCAGCAGTGCATTGACTCTTGTCAATGCCACCATGAAGTGTTTCAACACACTTTCCTGAGGAATCTATAGTTACTCCCCCTCTCACTCTCGTTTCTTCTTCTATTTCCTCTACTCCCACTCCCATAAGTCCTGGTTGGATTTCTGACCACTTGAGTCAACATAAGAGGAATTTTCCCTTTCATGCCATGGATTTCTCCATCATTCGAAGAAGGGAACAAAAATTAGAAAGTGATAACTCACTTCTCTAAAAGAACTTCGAGGGAGAGAGTCATGGAGATCACTTGCCTAGATCCCACCAAGAGAAAGGAGGATCTGTCTCCCACATAATTCACAGTGACTCAAGTCACAATGGGGACCTCATCGAAATCCTAAGGGGAAGCCTTATCTCGTGACTTTGGATTCTCTCTACAATAATCTCTAAGAAGCAAAAGAGGAGAAGAGAATACTCAAGGAACAAAACAAACATCTCCTACAAGCATTGCAGAAAATGGGAAATGCTCCTCCTGTGGATCGCGCCGACCCATTCAAGTTCCCAGTCAAGAGAAAATAAATGAATATATTAAGATTGGTGAACAAGGCACAGTGAATATCCTCCTAGATTGAGTGGATCCTCAGATATGGTGAGGAAGTTCTTGGGAAATTCACATTTCTTTATCAAGATATAACTCAAGAAAATAAGGAGCTACAAGCAGTAATAGGTTCCCTCTCCAAAGAATTAGATAACGCCAAGTTATAGCTTGAAACATTCCAAGCAATGGTTAACTTCTCAGTTGACAAACTATTGAAGGTCGGTGTTATCGATCACCCACGTGCACATAATAAGGCTCTCACTGCATTAGATTACCGGGTTGATTAGATGGAATATATCTTGGAGAGAATCAAAAAAATCAAAGATGAATCACTGGACAGATGATACAACATGGCGCGAGACGATTACAAAATGGCTCCGAGAGATGCTCAAAGTGAATCGTACACCTCGAGGGAAGTAAATGATACATTCCAGCATTTCAAGGCTATCATCACTCAAGGTTTGGCACTAGAGGTCACTTTCAATCAAGAGTCAATCAATAACCTCTTGGCCTCGCCGTGATTTCATTGATTTTTACTCGATGCATGCGACAATTTATTTCGCGCACTACCCGATAAGCTCAAGAATGAGAAAGAAACTTGTGAAGTCATTGGCAACCATTTTAAAGGTCCATACCATGATCAACTTCAAGCGATGATCAGCAAGTTTATGGAATATCGAGCACAGTGTCACATCAACTCTCTTGATCAAAAGCAAGACACCAAGTTTTAACAAAGGGATGATGAAGAGTATTTTCTCCTCTCGTGTGCATGCTTTGATCATTTTTGTAAAATATTTAAAAAGAATGTTGGCATAGATGATGACATCATCCATGTTACACCATGGGATGTTGCGATCCAAAACTTGCCCAAAGTCAACTTTTGACTTTTTAGATATTTTGTAAACATCTTGTAAGATATTTTGTAGTGGATGGTTTTCTTTTGTCTTATTTCCTCTTCTCCTTCTATAAATACTAAAATACTTGTGTTTATTATGGGTGGACATTTTTTTATGAAAAAATAAGTAAGGAGAGAAGGAATTTGTTCTTTCTTGTAATAGAAAAACTATTAATACATATGTTCAGACTTTGTGCTTAATGTATGTGTTATTTACATCGAGATATTTCTTAAGTTAGATCTATGTTTTTATTCTATTAGATTCATTCCTACTATCATCATATGTTCATTAGTATTGTTTTAATTGTTTATGCAAGTAAGTTTGGCTCATGTTTCATCGCCGCCCAAAGCATAAACCTTCTGACCTTTCCGTCTTGGAAATCATTTCTTTTCTTCCTTCAGATCTATCCTCCTTTGTTCCTTCTTTCCTACCTTTTTGTTCGTCATTGGAACTACCTCTACTAGGATGAGATCCCAAACCCCCTGAAGTTAGAATAGTGTAGATTTGCACATATTCCTGCTTGATAGATTAGCAATAAACTAGTTTCGCTTTCTCATTGTCTCAAAGAGGGCTATGCCCGTATACACTTTTGGCATGTTTCCCACGGCTTTAGCCTAACCGACAGTTTTTCAAACCAACACATATCATCAATGTGGAAATAGGGATTATTTATATCTCCCCCTCATCATAAACCATAATAAAAACATGGGATAAATCAATATCTCATAAATCAAAATGTGATATAAATCAATGTCCATCATCATCATAAACATGTCAAGAGAACATCAATTTCCATATATAAAAGTGTCTCGATATAATTAGATACAAAAATAATCCACCATGGACATGGATTAAAAAATGTTCCTTCATCTCAAGGTATATACCAAAAATAAATACATGAATATATTACATCATATAATAATCGAGTTAACCCTGACTCTCTCGGGCCATCTAGACTATCCGTCTTGTGACAAGTGGGGGCATCTGCATGGATCTAGTTGATTTGGAATGCATATGGGACCTCGTTGACCTAATTTTGTAAGATAACTATTGGGTATATCCTTCTCTACCCTGGTACCACATCCTTATACAAGGACCTATAATATATGACATCCATGGAAATCAATACAAAATCATATACAACATCCCTGTGTCTGATCCCTACTGTCTTTGAAGTTCATCAAACTCTACTATAATTTGAGATACATTCACCTATAGTTGAGTACTCTCAGCTAACAAATAATTCCTCTTGTATTCCACTATGACCTCTCTACAACAAGATGATCTCACTCTTATATGGCCTATTGGAACTACTACCTAAGAGTGGCCTACTCAGAGGATCCTTGTTTTATGTGTCTCTATAGGGTTTGAACTGTGATAAATGCCACATCTCCTCATAGCATGGCCATATCTCTCTCCACCTATAACTCATCCATTGATGGCCCACCTACTACTAGGATCACTCTAAATATGGGAAGCTGGTGTATGTGGAGGCCCCTACACAATATCCACTCCATCCCAATAACCCCTATGTTCTCGCTTAGAATATTTGGGCTACCTTCTCTAGGAGGTGATGGTGGAACATATACTAGAACCTATTTAAGGACTGTAGCTATGGGAATATGTTGTGTAGGAAACTATCGTATCAATGGCCCCTATGCCACCTATAAATGAATATGTTATATGATAGGAACTCGTTGTATAATTAACACGTGTATCCGGGAGGCACATATGGCATCTATTATACCGTGGCTATGCATGTCCTTATGGATATATGTGTCCCTTTCCCTATTCACGTGCATGTGTCTCGTGTCTCTATAGAAAAGGCCTCCTACTAGCCTAACCTAGCCCCGTATCACAATGGCTTGTTGCTAACTCCTACTATTGCTATGAAAACTCTCACCGCGATGGCTACCTACAGGGTATAATAAGTAATCTCGTGAATCGTGGTCATGTACTTAGGATAGATAATATTCTCGTGGTCCCGTGGTCTACAATATGTGCACGTGATCCCATACCGTGGGACCACACTTTGTGAAAACTGGATGATACTATATGTGGTTTGATGCGGGATACGAAATCAAATTTATTTCGTGTTACACATGTGTACCATCTATTATGTCATAGGATCCCTAAATTAATCCAAGCTAAGATCGCACTCTATCTACTTTGTACCAATTTAAAATATGACTATGGTTTCCTATAAAGTAGTGATTGACCTATGGTATACTAAGCTTCACCACATCAAAAGCATGCCAATGGTAAAAACATATGGCCTCCAAGTCACCATCTCAGAATTATGAGTCATCAATATATTGCCTCTAGAGGCTCTGGATCCCATGTGAATCTAAACATTAACCCCTACTAGATCCCAACTACGACACGGTGGCTTCTCTTCCTACTTGACCCATAAGATACCTTGGAACTACCCAATCGTTATGTTGTACTATGCCCATATATGAAGAAACATCACAAGACTTAGACTCCTCATCCATCTATAGGCTATCAAATGTAAATCTCTATATAGGTGGTCCAGTTTACATTGAACCCATGGGAAGATCTCTCCATCCATTAATCGGTGCACAAATCCTATCAGTTTGAGATGGAAATGTGTCTTATTCTTGTCATGTAGCAAGTATCTGTTAACAAGAGCCATCCGATAAATGGGAATTTATTTTATCCCCTTGCCCTCAAAGCATTTGTATAAGTGAACGGTCATCTCCTCGAGGTATTCCCTCTCGTGGAATAAGTCCTAGATGTGCTCCTAAATGTAATTTGTATCATCGTCATATAAAACTATGTTACCCTAGATTGGAACCCTCATGATCTGATAGATTTCCTCTAAAGTGATGGTCATCTCTCCAATGGGAATCTAAAAATTCTAGTTCTCACTGTGCTTTATCACTCGCTAAGGTTGTAAGAAGGTTGTGATCTAGTATAATTTGTGGGCAGTTGTGCTATATAAGATAGGACCATCACCTTGAGTATGGAAATAAACCCCATACTCACACCGAATGAAGGTCATCTCAAACACCCGTAGAATTTCATGATGCTCCCACACATCCAAAGATCATGGTATCTCCTATAGACCACTCAAACACACAAAAATTAACATCATTTCTTCATTAATCATCTCCTAATCACTTCTACATTCTTCTAATTTTTATAATTTATTGTAGCAAGTAAAAAACCACACTAGTGAACCTCTCTCTGCACTAGTGCACTTCCTTTAGCACTAGTGCATCACATTACAATGCTAGCACACTTATTTTTATGCTAGCGTATTACACATGGTGCACCTGTTGTAATGCTAGTACATCACATAACTACGCTAGCACACCAGATTTTACACTAGTGCATTTAACATGCTCATGCCCCTATTTTTATGCTAGTGCATGACCTTTATGCTAGCATGTTAGGGTGTAATGCTAGTGCACTAAAAGGCATGCGTTAGCATTAAAACATGATTTTCTACTGGCTATAAAATGTAATAAATGTGACCAAAATAAAAACAATTGTGTTACTTAGTATGGAACCATCCTCCTGGCAGTCTCTCATACTCTTGATCAAAATTCACGTGGTGTTTTTGTTCTAGTATGTGAGCCATCTCTCTCAAAACTAAAGAAACAATCTCTCAAATGGGCAAATAAAGTGTAATTGCACAAATGGTCACGATGGATTTTACCGCTCCCCACCTTCTATTTATACCATCCCAGCCCTAACTCTTCATCTTTCTTACCTCACAGGGGAAATATTACTCACATTTTCCTCTATTTTCCTCCCTCCATGTCCTGACATTCCATCGTGATGATTTATTTGAATAAATCATCTATTTCACTATCGTTTTCATCTCTCATGGGCATGTTCTTACTTCTCGGGACCTTTTCTTCTCACTGGGGCATATTCTTGCTTCCTGGTGACCGGTTAGTTTACCACACACTATCATTCTTCTATACCACATTCTCCCTTAAATTCAAAAAAATAAAAACAATTGGTAAATTAAAACAATCCAAAAAAAGTGGTAAAATTTCAAAAATCCAATTTTTTTTATAAACACAACATTTCAATAACCAAATATTTCATAGGAATCAACATCCTCAAACATAAAAAGTTATCCTAAAATAAATATTTCTTTGGTCCTCGATTATTCTTGCACATGACTTATGGATCATTTTTATCTTCCCTCAATAACAAAGTTGGTTTTCTTTTCTATGTATATATTCCTTACACATCTAGTTACTTGGGGCAATTTCATAGTTCATAATTACTTATTCATAGGAATTATATGTCATCTATTTATTCAATTTGCATGTATATTTTCTTGGAGTGTCATTTTTAACCCTTTTCGTATGACTCAAACATGTGGGAACTAAATCTAGATAACCAAAATAATGGTGTAAGCTGTCTTGAATGTTATTTGTTTGAGTACATTTGTTTGTGATTTTTTCTTTGTTGATCTTCTTTTTACTTTCTCGTATTTACATTATTTTATGTATGTTACTTTGAGTTAGTCCTTTAACAATGAAAATATATTTGTATTAGGGATTTTCATGTCATTTTACACTTTTGTTGCATGCTTATATTAAATAAAAAAATTCTCCTAGAAAAGATGATTTGTTGATTATGTAGCAACATGATCATAAAAAGTTATTCCTAATCCATCTCGTATGTTTGTTATCTCCAGCTTTTGATCTTTTGATACTCCATGTATTTTGATTTCTCTTTCTGTCTAACTTTCTACCAATCATTTTCCACATTTTTCTTGATTCTAACAATGGCCAACTAGGCTCAATTGGAATCCCTTCCATCACTATCCACATTTTCTTCTACAACACCTAGGGCAATATGGATTATATTTATCCCCTCCCCGCTAGTTTCTTCCATCCGTCAAAACGTAGGATTCCTTTTCCAATCAATCAAATTACACACTAGCCTACTAGGCTCGTTTCACATCTTCTTTTCCTTCTTCTTTTTGATCGTTGATCAACCTCTTCTATCACCCCATGGATAGTCAAGGGAGAATCCATCATTCTACTCATTTTTCTTCCATTCCTTCAAAATTTAATTGTTTGTAATTGTCTACTATGTTTGAAGTGGCTTCACTTGCATTACACACACCAAAGATGGGAAAATGTAGACACCTAAATCTGACAAAGTAGTTTTAATACTAAAATTACACTTTTTATCCTCTTTCCCATCATTTTGTTATAGTTATTGATTTCCCTCTAATTAGCTAACGGTCCCTCCATTTCAGTTAATTAACGACACTTTGTTAATTAAATAGCCTTTCCTTCATTCTGGATGCCAATTAACGATGCTTCGTTAGTTATAATCCTTTAGTAATTTAATTAACTACTTATTAGTTAATTAATCCTTTTTAACCTTTTATTTAAATAATAAACCTTCTTATTGGTTAAATAACCCTTTCAAATCCTCTAAATTCTACCTATTTCCTTATAAATTACCTCCAAATGGATTTATAATCTTATCTTGGCCTATCAATTAATCCTAGTTTATTAATTAAATCCCATTCAACTCCCATGAGTTTCTAATTACTAATTAATTCCTCTAATAATTCTCATCCCTTTCTAATTCTACTTTATCTTTATCCCACATTCTCTAGGTTTCTAGCTTCTCCCAAATTGGAAAGCTATATAAAGAACCTAGTACCTTCCTTACAATTTGACACCACTTATGGTATTGTATGCACATGATAAGATAATTTCTACTTGGAAAAGCTCATTGATCTAGCATCCATTCCTCTCATAAAATAGTAGTAAAGGAAGATCCAAACATGGCCACTAAGCCATTTTGGTGAGATTCTTTCCTCTTCATGGAGATAACATTCTTTTGATTTCTCATGATCACGATAGGTTCATCATAAGGAGCAACTACACATACAAAGAACATCCAAATTTCAAAGGGATAGCTTAGCATTTAATTTTTTCATGTTGGATGCATTTAGATTAGATTTCTCTTTCAAGCTTTATCATGATGTTATTGTTAAATTAGCTTAGTTATAGGGATTACTTTTAAAAATTCCTAGATCTTTAACTTAGCCTTCTTTTGTATGTATACAACATCATCACACATATAACATCATGTATCCATAAACAATATAAATCAAGATAAAAGCTAAGATATACACATGTAAGATACACTATAAAAATATAATCATCATACATTCATAATAAATCACATTATCATCTACTCTAGTCAATATAATCATATATTAATTAATAAAAAATACATCACCAAAAAAACAATAAACATCATATTAATCATTTTATAATGTCCAGATCATCAAAAATTGTCCATGTACACTATATCAAAATATGCCATATACATATTTTTATGCCATCAAGGGAATTGATCTACAAACGTTTTCCCTCATGTTGAGGCATATAAAAATATGTAGTACATCATTCAATAATAAGTCATCCTTGAATCTCTCCTATGCTAATCTACCTAGTATATCTCTAGGAGGTGGAATCTACACCGATCAAACTGATTTTGATGGTCTATATGACTGGTAGACTAGTTGGCTATCCTCTGGGGCTTATACCATGGAGCTCTCTGGCCCTCAAGGACTATGGCCTTGTAAAAGGATCTATAGTATCCTACCTCTTATGATGTTGCAATAACATCATGCATCACATTACTCAAACAACCTACCTCCTCCATGCTTCGAGAAGAATATCTCTCCACAGTCATCAACTACACTTGTCTAAGTAACCTAATCCCTCTATATAGTCAGTTTTAGATTCTTCATTGACCAATATCTCTCTATGGTCCTCTAATCTAGGATCCTCTGTAGGGTCTACACCATAATGAATCTTACATCTCTCTCGTATCATAGGTAAATATCTCTCTCGCAATGAATCGTTGCACCTATGTTATAAGACCAACCTCTAATAGACCGGGCACTAGTATATGTTCCTTAGGTCAGTACCATGCACTCTTCTACCACACATCATTTCCTCCTTCAACCCCAGACTGGGTGGTCTAGGTGGTGACAATGGACCCTTTACTAGTTCTTGAAATGGAGCTTACATTTGAAAGGGAATCTATGGATCCTATCCATGGCCCTAAACTTGTAAGGGTAGATGTAATGGTACATACATTTATATCATTGGAATATGCACTACTAAGACATGTGGTTATACTATAGTATTTAATGGCACATGTACTAGAAATTTTGTAGCATCTATATACTATACACGTGGCCCCTATGCCACATGTATCTATGGTGCCTATGCTACCTATCCTTATTGAACCTATCCATCATGTATCTATGGACATTATATATGTCCTTCTCCCTATACTTTTCCTTGTCCCTATAAATCTACCTCATCCTCGACTCCGACTTAATCTACCCACGACTTCTCTTTATGTCCCACCCATGGTTTTTTTATATCCCTATTGTTATAGCTATTTATGGAATAGTGATTTTTCTAGGTAAAAACATTGTATACCATGCAAAGTGTAATTTGGTGTAGTACCTATATCAACAATATAAGAATGAAGATTCCACACTTGTGGAATTAATTTGAAAAATTGTCCTTCGTATCTCTCTCCCGATTTATAGAATAAATTCCATTGTCGCATGTACTACTCTTACATACCATTGATCATTACCAAGTATACCCGTATAACTCAAAAATTTCACCTAACCTTGTATACCTTCAACATCCCTAATATGTAGATGTGAATACGATAATAAATTGGTCCACCTTAGTTTTAGATACCTCTATTCCATATATGGCCCATTGGTATAATATGTATGGTCTCCATGTCAATATGAAGCTAAATATCATCGACACCCACTTATAAAAATATATATCTCCCATGTGGCCTCTTTGCCTAAGACTATTGTCTCCCATATGATGGATGAGGGCTCATCTAGACGCCTCTCATGTAGAATCCCTATGGACTTACCAATAGATATATTGTCCCACCTCCATATTTGCAAAGAATTTGATTAGGTTTAGATTCCTTATACCTTTGTAGAATATCAAATGTAAATCTTTATACAAGTTTGATAGGATACATTGTCTCGATGAAAATACCTCACCCTCTATCAATTATTTTACTACACCTATCATATCCAACTAAAAATGAGAATCGGTCTTTTCAGAAAAAAATAGCCATTAATAAGATCCATAAGATAAATAGGCATTCTCGATATCTGAACTTTCATCCATGCAAACTGATATAGGTGCACCACCATGCTCTCTCTAGGTATATCCTCCATCAAATATAGGTTCTATATGTGTCCTAATATCCACATGGGATTCTCATCCATGTACCAAGATACCATATATCATAACCGAAATGATCCGATGCACATCCTTTAAGGTCATCATCATCTCACCGGTTTGTAACTTGAATGTCTAACTCTCACTATGCCATCATTCAACCAACGTAGTCAATAAACAATGATCCGATATAATTTGTGGCATCTACATAATATATGTCAAACCAAGTTACCTCTAATAGTGTGACTAACTCTCTTTACTAAGTGTGGGTGAATATCCTTTGAAACTATCATATTCATCTGTGACACTCTCGCATGTTTAACGCTAATGTTATCTCCTGAAAATCATTCAAAAATAATTTTAAATCATATTTCCTATATTCAAACCCCCAAATTTTCTTCTAAATATTACCTAATGATGCTAGTACACTTTCAACACACTAGCACTTACACTAATGTGTACACTTCGAGTGCTAGCACATTCATAGTAGTACATTCACTACAAAATTAATCTATTCATGATAGAACATCCACATTAATGCTCATGCCCTCACTTTGATGCTAGTGCATGCAACATGCTAACACATTCCTCTTATCACTCTTATGCCCTCATTTGAATGCTAGTGTATAAACTTATACACTAGTTCATTCATTGGGCTAGGTTAGCGCACTCAAGTTCATGCACTAACATTTAATTCCATTTTTCTCGCTTCACCTAACTAGTAATAAATGCATCAAAAATTAGGTGTTTGAGCTACTTACCATATCACTTTGTCGGCCTCTTCTTGATCTCTAACATAGTCTCGCATGATTCTTTTCATTTTGATCAATGAGCCATATCTGTCAAATTTTAGATTTAAAATCTCACTCAAATAGCAAAAGGAGTTTGTATGTGCAAACGACATATGATCTTTGCCAACTTTTAGATCTAAAATCTCACTCAAATAGCAAAAGGAGTCTATAAGTGCAAATGACATATGATATTTTCCAACCCTCCCACCCATCTATTTATACCCTTCTAACCCTAATTCTTCTATTTTTGGAAATTGTGACCAAATTATTCATTTTTATTCACCTTTTGTTTGTCCTCTTCTCTCTCCTCTCGAGAAATCATCCTCCATTCCATCACGATGTACACCTACTCACCTGGGTAACTTTAATTAACTCATTTGGACTCGTTAAGGCATTTCCATGCTTCATTGGGAAATTCGTGAGATTCCTGCTACTACCATGTTGCTCTCATTTTTTCATCATGTGCCTTCTTTTCGAGTCAAATATCACAAAATCAAACAAAAAAATCATATATTCTAAAAAATTCAAAAAATCACAAACATTATCAAAATCCAAAAACATTCAAATAATCAAAAAATCCTAAAAATTACAAAATCATCAAAAATTCAAATAGTACAACACAACTTGATAAAATAAAACTTTTTACTACTACCCTAGTGAGTGTTCTATTCATTTTATGAGTATCACAATAAATCATCTTCCCCTTGCATGTTAATATCTATGCTTGGGGAAAGTGAACTCAATTATTTCACTTGTGTGTATCCTCTCGGGGCAAATCAGACGCACCCAAAATTACATGTGCTACATTGGTAGGAAAACGGTTATAAAGGTCCCTAGTGATGATTCAAAATCCTTTTGAGAAGGTGTTCAAGCTCTAAAACCCATTTATAGTATATATTTATGGCCTAGATAGCCTTACTTATATTTTCCTTGCATTTTTCCCTTTTCCCCTTTCATTATGTGCTTGTTTTGGCCTTCAGTGCTAGGACCACCACCCCGCTTAGGCGGTAGTTCATGAACCACCACCCTAATCGGGTGGTAGGCCCCGACACCACCACCCTACATAGGAAGGCTAGTCCGATCAATTTTTCCAGAATCTACATATGAGAAATTGCTTGCGATGATTCACTTAAGTTTATCTTTTGAACACATCCATGAGTCGAATTTTCTAAAAATAGCTTCGTTTTCTTGGTTCTCCTAGTTCCTTCTATTTTTAAATAGATTTAATGAGTGGAACTACCTCTTCAATTCCTTGTGCATGAAGTAACCTTCTAGCCTCTCCGTAACTATATATTCCATTCTTTATTCAAGAAAAAGGCCTAAGAATTTTGTGTATCTTGCATT
>CM031237.1:1025035925-1025095291 GCA_018340775.1 Taxus wallichiana var. yunnanensis
ATACATCCCGAGCATGTCCTATAAAATCTAATTCACCTACCCAGTCGTCCATCTCAGTATCGGGGTGATATGTTGTCTTTGAAGTTGATTCTCATCCCGAGAACATACTTCACATTAGAGTCCGTAAATGTGAAGTGTACAAAGGATCGCAATAGCCACAAATGATCTTCCATGGAATCTGTGCAAACCCGACAATCTCATCCAAATATACTCATGCCACTACTCTAAATTGTGTAAATGGTCTTCACCTGAGAAAAGTGAGCCACTTTTGTCAATTTATCAATCGTGACCATGATGGCATCATGGTGATATCTCGACATTGGTAACTCCAACAATTAAATCCATGGAAATGTTGTCCCACTTCCATTTTGGTATAACATGAGGATAAAGAAGGCCTCATAGATGTCGATACTCGATTTAACTCTCTGGCACTCTAAACATCGTGACACAAAGGGCCACGCCTCGACGAAGTCCTCTCCAATGGTACAACTGCTGCAAGGTGGCATGTATCTTCTTCACCCCGAGATGGGCTGAATAGGGGTACACGATGTGCCTCTAAAATATGTCCCGCCTTAAGCCTCCATCTCTAGGAACATATATCCGACCTCTCGTGCTTGAGAAGACCATCTCGCATCTAAGGTAAATCCATCAAACTTCCCCTCAAGGGGTCTTTGAGACTCGATCTCCGCTCATACTTTGCAATGTAGAAGCTTATCGAAGAATCCTACTCCGCAAATTTGTGCTCACTAAAGTGGCCATAACCACATGTCTCCGTTTCTTGAGAGCATCTCGCTACCACATTCTCTTTCCCTTCACATGCTCTATCTCCATGTCATACTCACAAAGAAACTCCATCCAACACCACCGACGAGCATTGAGATTGCAGGGGTGAAGAGGTGACAAAGTCTCGAAATGATCCGTCTAAGGGTGAATCTCTCACCAAGAAGAAAGTGTCTCCATCTAACCAAAGCATGCACAACTACCGCTAGCTCAAGATCATGGGTCGGATAATTAAGCTTGTGATCCTTGAGCTTTATGAGACTCAAAAGCCACTACTATGCCCTCTTGCATCAAAACACCTCCAAGCCCTACTAAAGAAGCATCCAGGTAAACAAATAACTCACCCATGGATATGGCACCGTAAGAATAGGTGTTGTCAGTTGTGATGTCCAGCTAAAAACAACCCACTTGAGACCCATGAACAACCTAGGTTTAGTTAGAAAATTATGGAATATTTTTTTTTATTAGGAGTTAACGACCAAAGTCTCACAGACAGTTAAATTCAACTGATAACTTATCCCATTATAATAATTACTTGATTTCACATTATAAAGCAATAAATGTAATAGGTCCACACCTAGCTCAAATCTCCCTAGGGATTAAATTAATCACCGATTACAATGACCTTTTAGCTAAATAGTCCTTGAATAAAATTTAGGGTTAAGGGACCCAAACAATTAAATACCCAAGGTATTTAATTCAAGAGCAGGATTTAATTACAGTGAGGAAGGGAATACATATTTAAAACAATAGAGTAAGGTCTCACTAACCCACTCCCAGAGCTTGATTGAGAGAGTCTACAACTAGGTTACAAGGAAACAACTACCACTAACGGGTTCTAGAGCAACTCAAATCCACCAGAACAAACTTCTCTTTTATAAACAATTCTCAGAGGTCACAAGGTCCAAAACTTAGGGCTAGAAGTTTCAGTTAGGTTCAGGAGACAATTTTACTCCCATACCCACTCTCTAACAAGCTCAGAGTTTCAACTTTATTTTTCTCATACTTAATGCTTCCAAATTTCCCTAAACCATTCCCAATGGATAGGAAATTTTCTCACCTTTCTAGTGATATAAAGAAGTCCTCCTAACTCCTTACAGAACTCAAGATATGAGCGGGTGAAGTTTTTAGGTCAAATTTTCCCCAAGGGACACGTGTCAAGAGGAGGGGGAAACCTTTTGGCAGGTCAAGGGGTCGCGAGGCGGCTTAAGGAAATTTTCCTTGTGAGGAGAAATTTCCCAATTGCACCCGTGCCTCCGCAGGTCCTCCAAGGACATGTGGCGGCCTCTGAGTCATCGTCGGAAACAAGGAAGGGAAGGGTGAGCGGTGGAAGGATTTGGGGCACATCGCCCATGGAAGAGGAAAAACCAAACAATGCTCCCGCGCCCGCGGGTCCGCTTGGGGAGACGTGGCACTCCATGGTTTGTCACGGGAGAAGGGAGAAGAAGGGGCATGGAGTGGTGGGAGAGGTTGGTGATTTTCGCCAAAGGGGAAAAAGAGAAACAAAATGACGTGCGGGTCCGCGCACTGCGTAGGGAAAAAACCCATGGCGAGAGTGGCGGGAAAACGGAGCGGGGGGGAAATTTCAAAATTTTCCAAAGGACAAAACCGAAAAAAGACAAAGGGTCCGCCGCTCCCCATGCCGCCACTCCCAAGGTGCCACATGGCATGTTCTTAATGGTCATGGGCTAAAATGAAATTTTTTCCCCAAAATTTTCAAAAAGGCTAAGGGCAAAAAGGAACCACGCCTCCGCCGTAGCCCCAAGAGGACATGTGGCACCCTCTAATTGGTCATGTGGGGGCAGTGGAGGAAAAAGTTGAAAATTTTCCCAAGTCAAATTTTCAAACAAAACTTTTCTAAGGCGAAACGGCGAGGAATTTTTTGGGTTGCATGGCCCGCAGGAAATTTTCCAACATTTTCCCCGCCAAGGCACAAAAACTTCAAAGTGCCATAACTTGAGCTAGAAAGCTCAATTTTGGGAAAACAAGGACTTTTTGGAAAGATCTCAATGCCCTCTTTGCACAAGAAGCATAAATTTTACTTTTTGATAAGTTTTTAAGGGTAAATTTTGCAAAAAGGATCTGCAGGCTATAATTAGTGAACTGGACAGTTTTCAAACTTTTCAAATTGATTAAATTTGGTCTCCTCCTTCACTCAACATGTCAAAAAACATGGAGGATTGATCTAGGGAGGGTTTAGAGTGTTTTAGGAAGTTAATTTGTTCAATTGATTCAAATTGCATTTGTCCAACAAATGACAGGATATGGTTGAGGAAGAGATTAAGCTCAATTTTTGCAATGTACACTTTATCTTCTTAAGTTTCCTTTGTCAATTTGAATTCCTTATCGTCTTGGCATACTAATTTGTAACATTTTAAAGTTGATTACTAAGTGCAGGTCTAGACTGTATAATTTGATTGCATTCCTTTTACCAGTTTAAAAATTATACACAATGCTAGAGATCAGTTTCATTGAAGGAGTTATTCATTCATTTTTATCATATAGGTATGGTATTTACTTCCTAAACTAATCCATCACATTCAGTTGATTCTAAACAATTTATTTCCATGTTAAATTACAAGTTCTGATTTCAAATTTAATATATTTTAAAGAGAAACAATACAATATAGTTCCCACCTACGTGTTTCCTCTTCTTGCAATTAAACAGAGATTACATTTACAATAGAAATTCAATTCCAAAGAAACAATGTGAGTTTGAGAAAGTAGAGTATTCCTTTATTGATTTCTAACAACAACTTTACAACTTATTCCTTTCTTTTAACTTCAAAATACAATATACAATACATGTAACATTCTTTCACATTCCTTTTCAAAACAGAGAATGGAATATAACTCTTTACATTTCACATTTCAATTTCAATCTTTCATCATCAATACAAGTATCTTCTCATTTACAATAATTATACAAATCATCCACTTCAAAGTGGGAAAGGATTTCAATAAACTTGCTCACAAGAAGGGACTATCAAATGTATTCCTCTTGCTCAAAATAACATGCTCATTTTCTCTTTTCTCCAAGTTGATCACAACAAAAGAGGGGGAAAGGAAACGCTCTCCACCCAACCAAGACATCCAATGAAAGGAGAATCCTTCCTTCATCATTGGCCCCAAGCCCCAACCAAGATACAATAAAAGATGCAATTCAACCATGGCAACAACTGGCTTCCACAACACAACATTCTTTCACACACACATTTCTTTTTTAAAAACACAATGCAACACCAAAAGCAAACAACAGTTCACAACTGCATTCAACAACATTTCAAAGTAGAACTCAGGCTTGATCTTGCAAGCCAAAGGAGCAAGGACTATGGGGGAAGCTACTTATGCCTCCCAATTGGGAATTGGGCATCCACCTATAATCATACCACCAATATAACATATCATATCCCATAAACCTTATGCCTCCCAACCCCTCCTTATGCCCCCCAATTTTCCCTTATGCCCCCCCACAAGTAAGAAATGCAAGCTATTTCTTTTCCATGGTGGATCCCAAACCCAAAACTCCCTCCACAAAATTCTAATGCCCATGGCATTTCCCTTATGCCCCCACAAGAATTCCCCATAGCCTTCTCCTACACCATTCCTAAGGTAGTCTACCCAACCAGCCAACAAATAAAACAATGCATGCACCATACACACAACACAATAAGAAAATAATAGCAATAAGAAAGAAATAAATGCCTACCTTTCCATGGTAGCTTTTGTTTCCAACAACAAGCTCTCAAAGCCAAGAACACAGTCCAAAACAACAATCTCAAGTAAGAAGTTATCTCCAAATTCCTCCACAATCCACAAGAGCTCCAAACAACAAAAATGCGCCCCAAGGGAGTTTAAAAATCATTCAACAACCAAGCAACCGTATTTTCCAAAGCTTCTCCAAAGTAAGAGCTCCAATCATAAGAAAAATGCACCCCAAGCTTGCATACCAAATGTTTCAACAACCCCAAAACAAGAAGAGAGTTGGAATTATATAGAAGAGGGAAGGAAGAGGATGATGTGGATCCATGTAGGATGCCACCTCAAACATCCTCAATTTCAAACACAAAAGACAAGATTTCATTCTCCCAAGCACAATAAAGAGGTGGGTGAAAAATGACAAGTTACTTACACACACAAAAGAGCCCACACCTCAAGGGACAAAAAATAAATGAAATGTAAGAAAGTGCAATTAAAAACATGCACAAGATGAATAAAATGCATTATAAAAGTCACCAATCACTTCCCCAACCATAAGTATGGTTGGTAACATAAATTTAGAGGCATGGGACAAGTTTTACTTGTCCCACAAGCCTCCAAAAAATAGCTCCCAAGGAAAATTCGAATTTTTCATGGAGGTGGAGTATTTCATACTCCAAAACTGACTTACACAAGCTCTTACACATCTCTTACAAATTAAATACAAACAACCAACAACTCTTATAATTACTTTCCCATATCCCAATTTAATTTATTTAAATTTTAATCAAATGATTCTCACATAAATCTAACACAATTTTAATTAAATAAAAGAAGGAACACATTACTAATAAAATACATACAACAATAAATAAAAGAAACACATTAATAAAATACACAAACCCATGGTCACATATAAAGATGATTTCCCCCCATGGGAATCTCTAACAAACAACACACAACACAATAAAACAAGTTGCCATGGTGACCGTGTTGAATTCACCTAGAATTCCATTTTGGTTGGTCTCCGATCCCCGATGTTTTGTTGTGATATTTTTAAACCTACAAAACACAAATACCTCCTTTGGCCTCGTGGCCATATCAGAACATCCAAAATGAATATATAATATAATCACGAAATCATCTATACATATGAATCACAACAATCATCAAGGCAATCAACGAAATCATTTACAATTTATATCGACAACTATGTCATCATCAAATAATTTTCCTTTTCTAGGTTTATTCATAATCTCCAAAATCACATGTCCAAATAACTTCCATTAAACATCCATGTCAATAGTATATCATCATCCACATGTGAGTGTCTCTAATAATCACCATGCATTATATATAATTAGATTCAACAATAATCCAAGATCTGACATCTAACACCATACTAAATCAAAACTATTAAAATGTCTGTATCATATAGTCTACAGTATCATGATCAGTAATAAAAGGTGCCAAAGGGAAGTGGGCACTACATCCCCCTCCCCTTAGACTCGACTTCCTCCTGGAAGTCACAGAAAGAGAGATAGGAATAACTGCAACAAAAAAAGGATCACTCCCATTATGGGATTGTTTTCTTTAACAAGTGTGGGTCTACAGAACTCCAGTTTGGTCCAATATAATTTAACAAGAAGAAGGGAGATTGCAAGGGATGAGTTCTAAACTTTCTGCATGCAAGGCTATGAACATACAAATCTAAGGAGTAACTTTACGCTATCAAACAAGATACAACATAACAATATAACAAGAAGAGTTCCAAAAGATCATCAAGAGTAACCACCAAGTAAGGGAATTATAGGAAAATTTCCATAAACTTGAGATGACCACACAGTTTCCCACTGATACACATACCACATAACCAAAATTGAGGTTTCCACTAGGGTTAAATTATGCTTTCATAGTTTGTTGTTTAGACAAGGCTAGCAAAATCAACCATGGCCAAGATTGCATGAGGAAAACATCTACTCAAGGTCCACAATTTGAGGATCACAAAGGATGAGGTGGATCAACAAGGACACCTAAATCAAAAACATTTACCATCAAGGAACTATTCAAGGAAAGCACTTCTATAACTCGAGAGGGCACAATTAACTTTTCATGGTGATACTAAGTGAATTCAAGACCACAAGGTTTCCTACAGTCTGATTTTTTTAACACTTTGTTTTAAGAATCGAACACACCATACCAACCAAATCTAGAGAAGTCAACCATATAAAGAAAATATATAAATATATATATATATATATCTCCCCTAGCAACTAACATATCAATTCAAGCACCATACATTAAAGCACAATGGGGATTATTTTTCTTATTTCCTACTCAAGCTCGGAATAACCATAAAGAGAGCACAAGTAACACCAAGGACCACTCAAGGTTGCTAGGGAGAAGAGCAAGTAACAAGGGGTCCATTCAAATCCAAAGGTGAATAATATCATCTTGCACTTTCCATCCTAATGGGAAGAAGGGCTTCAACAACAAGGTGACCCAAGAAAATATGAAGAAAAGAAGACTTCCCCAAGTTATTCTATATCCTTAACATATGTTGCCTTAAAATTACAATACTTAGGTCTCCAAGGACAAGATAACATGCAAGGAGGTTACTTCTCAAACAACAGATAAGTCTCAATCCAAAAAGGACCACAACTCACATCCGTCGAGCTACGGGATGATAAGGGTGTGATGACCCAAAACTCCCACAAGAAGGCACATACATCCATGGACAAGAAGTAATAAGCAACTAGAACACATTACTATCCACCGGGTGTTTCACAATTTCAGGTAGGTGACAAAACTACGAGTTCAACTATATATTGCACTCAATACACATAAATTTTACCCATTTTATAAATCAACTTATTAAGTCAAAATTTATAGCTTTTCTTGATAAGAACATTCCTTTCATGCTTCCTTAGTTACAAACTTCCTTCTATTATGACATCATCAGTTTACGTTATAAAGAGCACCACTAAGGTGGGCATGATGTCTCACCATTCTGTATAGGTAGAGAGCATTTAGTTTACTTGCAAGGAAGGTGGATGGACAAGATTTCCTTTCTATTCTTCTACATGGTTTTTATTTCTTCTATTAATCTACCAAGGGTATAACAAGGATCACTTCCCTTTTCTATGCTCCAGTTAGTTCCAAGGTCAAATCTCCTTAATTATAGTTTTATGGTGTTTTGGTTGAGTCATCTTATCAATCTACCTTTGATGAGAATGCTGGTTCAAACACCTCACAAAATTACTTTTATGGGAAGGAGATATAAATCAACACACCACATTTTTAATTCTAAAGGATCAAGAGACATTCAACATAGAAAGCACATTATTAATTTTCTGTAAGAACTAGGAAACAATGAACCGACATGAATCACACCAAGATTTCAAAATTTCACCGAATAATTTCAAGCATCAATAAACATTCTTAGTGGGTCTCCATGCAAGTCTCACAAAGAAATTTTCAAGGAAATCTCATTAAAAGAGGTAAAATCTTACTTTTACAAATCTATTTGGGTTTAACAATCAATTCTCATGTCCTCACAAGATACCACCAGCCAAGAAACTAGATGACAATGCAACTTTACTCCAAGGAACCACATCCACACCAAAAGCATCGATGCAATGGGCCAACCAAATAATTTACCAAATCATGAACTTAACAACCAAGAGTTACAATTTTTTTTTAAAAGAGGAAGTACAATATAAGCACCATCAAGATTAACTATTAAGATCTACCCAACTAACATCTCTAAGAGAAAGGTCCAAAAGACCCAAAGCATCCATAAGTGTTTCCAAGTAACCCAAAGATTAATAGGTCATAGAATGTTATTCATAGTAAAGGAATTTAAGGTAAGGGTAAACTTATTTATAAGTCAAGAGAGTAAAACAAGTACACTTAAATAAACACACTACCTGAAAGGCTTAAATCTATCCATAATTACCAAGATGCATACATTCCACGAGTCAAAACTTTCTATAATACAACCAGGAACCCAAGATACAATTTAACATGCCATTGATGAAACAACACTTTTTCAGTAACATTTATAGTCAACCAAAGAGGCAATCCAATCCTAACAAAATCTAAAAACCCCTAAATAACCACTTCTACTCCGATGAGGGTCAAGCTCTTACCAGATTGAAATAGAATCACCACTACCACTGTCAGACTACGCCCTCTAGGCCACACTACACAACAAACTTTCTTTCTAGTAAGGTCAAGCAACAAAAAGGGTCACTCTAAGATCTTAGACACACTCAAGGTTCCATGCATCCATAACCAAGGCATGACTTTAAACACCTAAAAGGACCTTCAAGACACCCAGGGTGTACCCCCATATGACAATTGTCACCATACATGAAGCATAGAACCAACTCAACAACATGCAAGAAGGAAAACATGTAACATTTAGCCAAGTAGCCAACAACATCATGAGCTCCGAGTCATCAATCAAATAAAGTCTAAGAAATATCAGCAATCAATAAAAGTGGCTAAGTAGCGCATTGCAAAGTTTTGAAAAATTCTTGCAAGAATTATAAATAAATAAAAGATCCTCAGAGCTTCTTCAATCCAATCATAAAATAAGATGCTTGGTCCTTGATAAAATACACAAGATTACGAATGTAAAACACAAAAGTTAACACCACATTCACTCCGTAGCCTTTCATGGCCGCCAATAGGGGTACTCTACCTCGAGGTTAGTTCCAAGAACACATACACAGGATTGGGTCCTAGACGACACCCAGACTTAGTGTCCACCCTCTCATACGGGTAACAACAAGGAAAAATGACAACCAGACCCTCTTTCTTAACCACTCAAGGAAGGAAGCTCTAAACAACTTCTAATTAACTCTTCCCAACCTAGAACACAACCACTACTATCCAACCACAAGGGTCACATCTTACAACTCATCATTCCAACCACTCCAATAAGGAAGGGTCTCAACAAAGGGCTTAATGCATCATACAATTAAATCAAGTTTTAGGGCTTGTAAAACAACACATTTTAAAAAGGGAACCGAGTTTCTATTATACTAGAAGTTCACAAAATCAATTTAATCTAACATTCTTAGTTACTCCGGGTTTAGAAAAAATGTCACTAAGAAAGCACAACAACTCAAACAACTTATTATTATTTTATTATCATTTTAATTCTAGGCAGTTCAAATGAACAGAGTAATGTAATATTTCTTCATACTTATTTCTTCTTCAATTTTCAAACAAGTTTGTTTTCTTAGATTCAAAAGTGTGTCAGGTTTATAGTTCATGTCTCAAGTTTTCTAGTGTGCCCAATGGCCCAAGATTTTGAACTACTGCTCTGATACCAAGTGTGATGCCCAGTTAAAACAACCCACTTGAGACCCATGAACAACCTAGGTTTAGTTAGAAAATTATGGAATAATTTTTTTATTAGGAGTTAACAACCAAAGTCTCACAAATTCAGTTAAATTCAACTGATAACTTATCCCATTATAATAATTACTCGATTTCACATTATAAAGCGATAAATGCAATAAGTCCACACCTACCTAAAATCTCCCTAGGATTAAATTAATCACCGATTACAATGACCTTTTAGCTAAATAGTCCCTGAATAAAATTTAGGGTTAAGGGACCCAAACAATTAAATACCCAAGGTATTTAATTCAAGAGCAGGATTTAATTACAGTGAGGAAGGGAATACATATTTAAAATCAACAGAGTAAGGTCTCACTTACCCACTCCCAGAACTTGATTGAGAGTGTCTACAACTAGGTTACAAGGCAACAACTACCACTAATGGGTTCCGAACAACTCAAATCCACAAGAACAAACTTCTCTTTTATTAACAATTCTCAGAGGTCACAAGGTCCAAAACTTAGGGCTAGAAGTTTCAGTTAGGTTCAGGGAGCAATTTTACTCCCATACCCACTCTCTAACAGGATCAGAGTTTCAACTTGATTTTTCTCATACTTAATGCTTCCAAAATTTCCTAAACCATTCCCAATGGATAGGAAATTTTCTCACCTTTCTGGTGATATAAAGAAGTCCTCCTAACTCCTTATAGAACTCAAGATATGAGCGGGTGGAGTTTTTAGGTCAAATTTTCCCCAAGGGGACATGTGTCAAGAGGAGGGGGAAACCTTTTGGCGGGTCAAGGTCATGGGGCGGCTTAAGGAAATTTTCCTTGCATGGGAGAAATTTCCCAATTGTGCCCATGCCTCCGTGGGTCCTCCAAGGACATGTGGCGGCCTCTGAGTCGTCGCCAGAAATAAGGAAGGGAAGGGCGAGCGATGGAAGGATTTGGGGCACATCGCCCATGGAAGAGGAAAAACCAAACAACGCTCCCGCACCCGCGGGTCCACTTGGGGACACATGGCACTCCACAATTTTTCATAGGAGAAGGGAGAAGAAGGGGGCGCAGGAGTGGTGGGAGAGGTTGGTGATTTTCGCCAAAGGGGAAAAAGAGAAACAAAATGACGCGCATGGGTCCGCGCACCGTCCTGAAGGAGGAAAACCCCATGGTGAGGGTGGGAAAATGGAGCCATGGGGGAAAATTTCAAAATTTTCCAAAGGCCAAACCAAAAAAAGACAAAGGGTCTACCCCACCCCCCTTACCACCCCAAGGTGCCATGTGGCACATTCTTATTAGTCATGGGCAAGGGGCTAAAATGAAAAATTTTCCCAAAATTTTCAAAAAGGCTAAGGGCAAAAAGGAACCGCGCTCCATAGCCCCAAGAGGACATGTGGCACCCTCTGATTGGCTATGGGCCGGTGGAGGAAAAAGTGAAAATTTTCCCAAGTCAAAATTTTCAAACAAAACTTTTCTAAGGCAAAACGACGGGAAATTTTTGGGTTATGGGCCCACTAGGAAAATTTTCCCACATTTTCCCGCCAAGGCACAAAAACTTCAAAGTGCCATAACTTGAGCTAGAAAGCTCTGTTTTGGGAAAACGAGGACTTTTTGGAAAGATCTCTCAATGCCCTATTTGCATAGAAAGCATAAATTTTACTTTTGATAAGTTTTTAAGGGTCAATTTTGTAAAAAGGATCTGCAGGCTATAATTAGTGAACTGGACAGTTTTCAAACTTTTCAAATTGATTAAATTTGGTCTCCTCCTTCACTCAACATGTCAAATAGACATGGAGGATTGATCTAGGGAGGGTTTAGAGTGTTTTAGGAAAGTTAATTTGTTCAATTGATTCAAATTACATTTTTCCAACAAATGACAAGATATGGTTGAGGAAGAGATTAAGCTCAATTTTTGCAATGTACACTTTATCTTCTTAAGTTTCCTTTGTCAATTTGAATTCCTTATCATCTTGGCATACTAATTTGTAACATTTTAAAGTTGATTACCAAGTGTAGGTTTGACTGTATAATTTGATTGCATTCCTTTTACCAGTTTAAAATTATACACAATGCCAGAGATCAGTTTCATTGAAGGAGTTATTCATTCGTTTTTATCATATAGGTATGGTATTTACTTCCTAAACTAATCCATCACATTCAGTTGATTCTAAACAATTTATTTCCATGTTAAATTACAAGTTCTGATTTCAAATTTAATATATTTTAAAGAGAAACAATACAATATAGTTCCCACCTACGTGTTTCCTCTTCTTGCAATTAAACAAAGATTACATTTACAATAGAAATTCAATTCCAAAGCAACAATGTGAGTTTGAGAAAGTAGATTATTCCTTTATTGATTTCTAACAACAACTTTACAACTTATTCCTTTCTTTTAACTTCAAAATACAATATACAATACATGTAACATTCTTTCACATTCCTTTTCAAAATAGAGAATGGGATATAACTCTTTACATTTCTCACTTCAATTTCAGTCTTTCATCATCAATACAAGTATCTTCTCATTTAAAATAATTATACAAATCATCCACTTCAAAGTGGGAAAGGATTTCAATAAACTTGCTCACAAGAAGGGACTGTCAAACTGTATATTCCTCTTGCTCAAAACAACAACATGCTCATTTTCTCTTTTCTCCAAGTTGATCACAACAAAAGAGGGGAAAGGCAACACTCTCCACCCAACCAAGACATCCAATGAAAAGAGAATCCTTCCTTCATCATTGGCCCCCGAGCCCCAACCAAGATACAATAAAAGATGCAATTCAATCATGGCAATAATCGGCTTCCACAACAAAACATTCTTTCACACACACATTTCTTTTTAAAAACACAATGCAACACCAAAAGCAAACAATAGTTCACAACGCATTCAATAACATTTCAAAGCGTAACTCAGCTTACTTCATCGGAGCAAGGATTATGGGGAAGCTACTTTATGCCTCCCAATTGGGAATTGGGCATCAAGCCAAAGGAGCAAGGACTATGGGGAAGCTACCTTATGCCTCCCAATTTTCCCTTATGCCCCCACAATGTAAGTAAATGCAAGCTATTTATTTTCCATGGTGGATCCCAAACCCAAAACTCCCTCCACAAAATTTTGATGCCCATGGCATTTCCCTTATGCCCCCACAAGAATTCCCCATAGCCTTCTCCTACACCATTCCTAAGGCAGTCTACCCAACCAACCAACAAATAAAACAATGCATGCACCATACACACAACACAATAAGAAAATAACAGCAATAAGAAAGAAATAAATGCCTACCTTTCCATGGTAGCTTTTGTTTCCAACAGCAAGCTCTCAAAGCCAAGAACACAAATTCAAAACAACAATCTCAAGTAAGATGTTATCTCCAAATTCCTCCACAATCCACAAGAGCTCCAAACAAAAAAATGTGCCCCAAGGGAGTTTGCAAAAATCATTCAACAACCAAGCAACCGTATTTTCCAAAGCTTCTCCAAAGTAAGAGCTCCAATCATAAGAAAAATGTGCCCCAAGCTTGCATACCAAATGTTTCAACAACCACAAAACAAGAAGAGAGTTGGAATTATATAGAAGAGGGAAGGAAGAGGATGATGTGGATCCATGTAGGATGCCACCTCAAACATCCTCAATTTCAAACACAAAAGACAAGATTTCATTCTCCCAAGCACAATAAAGAGGTGGGTGAAAAATGACAAGTTACTTGCACACACAAAAGAGCCCACACCTCAAGGGACAACAAAATAAATGAAATGTAAGAAAGTGCAATTAAAAACATGCACAAGATGAATAAAATGCATTATAAAAGTCACCAATCACTTCCCCAACCATAAGTATGGTTGGTAACATAAATTTAGAGGCATGGGACAAGTTTTACTTGTCCCACAAGCCTCCAAAAATAGCTCCCAAGGACAAATTCGAATTTTTCATGGAGGTGGAGTATTTCATACTCCAAAACTAACTTACACAAGCTCTTACACATCTCTAAAAATTAAATACAAACAACCAACAACTCTTATAATTACTTTCCCATATCCCAATTTAATTTATTTAAATTTTAATCAAATGATTCTCACATAAATCTAACATAATTTTAATTAAATGAAAGAAGGAACACATTACTAATAAAATACATAAAACAATAAATAAAAGAAACACATTAATAAAATACACAAACCCATGGTCACATGTAAAGATGATCCCCCCATGGGAATCTCTAACAAACAATACACACAACACAATAAAACAAGTTGCCATGGTGACCATGTTAAATTCACCTGAATTCCATTTTGGTCTCTCGATCCCCCAATGTTTTGTTGTGATATTTTTAAACTTGCAAAACACAAATACCTCCTTTGGCCTCATGGCCATATCAGAACGTCCAAAATGAATATATAATATAATCACGAAATCATCTATACATATGAATCACAACAATCATCAAGGCAATCAACGAAATCATTTACAATTTATATCGACAACTATGTCATCATCAAATAATTTTCCTTTTCTAGGTTTATTCATAATCTCCAAAATCACATGTCTGAATAACTTCCATTAAACATCCATGTCAATAGTATATCATCATCCACATGTGAGTGTCTCTAATAATCACCATGCATTATATATAATCAGATTCAACAATAATCCAGGATCTGACATCTAACACCATACTAAATCAAAACTATTAAAATGTCTCATATAGTCTACAGTATCATGATTAGTAATAAAAGGTGCCAAAGGGAAGTGGGAACTACAATAGTGAGGCACTCCTTTGTGTCCTCAAGGCCTACTCGCATTTGTCGACCAAACAAACTTCTTCCCTTTCCTCCGAAGGGAAGTGAAAGGGTGCAATCTAAGAGAAGTCCCAACAAATCTCCCGTAATACCCTCGCTAATTCCATGAAGTTAAGCACCTCGGTCACCATAGTAGGTGCTAGCCAATCCATAATGGCTCTAATCTTGGAAGGATCAATGCGATACCTTCCTAGAAATAATATGACCAAAATACTACACCTTTGTCTTAAAGAATGCACACTCCTCCAAGTTCCCGTAAAGTCTTTGCTCCCGAAGACACGAAGAACCTAGTGAAGGTGCCCTCATACTCCTCACGTGTACATGAGTATATCAAAATGTCATCTAGGAAGATGAGCATGAAGTGATCTAAGATAGGTCATGAATACCCCATTCATCAAACTCATGAATATCATGGGGGGCATTAGTTAAACTAAAAGGCACCACCGTGAACTCATAAGGCCCATATCTCATGTGAAAGGTAGTCTTATGAATATCTACCTCTGAAATCATCAACCGATGGTAGCATAAATTAAGATCAATCTTAGAGAAAACCAAGGCTCCTTCATCCGATCAAACAAGTCGTCAACACGAGAAGAAGATAACGATTCTTAATCGTTACCTTGTTCACCAATTCGTGTAATCAATACACAACCGCAAGAATCCATCCTTCTTCTTCACAAAGATCATCGTGCACCCCAAGGGATACGCTAGGTTGGATAAGTCCCTTCTCCAAAAGGCCTTCAAGATGTAACTTGAGCTCACAGAGCTCTAGGGTGGTGGCAACCGATAAGGTGCTCGTGAGATAGGATCTACTCCAGGAACTAGATCTATATGAAAATCAATCTCACATGGGGTGGTAACCCTGATAGCTCCCCTAGAAAGACATCTGCAAAATCTCTCAAAATGGGATGATCATCTAGCGATGGTCCACTAGACCCATCCTCTGATATGTCACTAACTGTAATAACATACATTTGACAACCCTGTCGCACACACCGCTTAAGCTACATAAATGAGAGATAGTGTGAATGGAAATGAGTCTCCACCCCTAAGATCACCGACTCAACTCCTAAATCATCTGCACAAGATATAGTCTTGTGATAACAATCCATCCTTACCCAAAGTGTGTGATAACCAATCCATACCTAAAATGACTCCATACGAGCCCAAAGGAAGGATATAGAGATTTGAGGTAGTGGTGAAAGGTCCCAAATCCACTACACACTCCTTAACTAAGGAGTCTATAGAGATCTTGGCTCTAGAAGCCATCTCGACATCCCAACTAAGACCCTACCTAACTTCCACTAGCTTGCAGACGCTCTACTAAAGATGGTGCAATGAGAGAATCAAGAACCATAATCAAACAATACAGAGGTAGAAATACCACCAATGCTACCTGTGGTCTCAATAATTATGCTCGATGCTCGCCCGCAGCTTATCAACCACCGCATAAATTATGTGGTCAGTGTCCCATATCACCAACACTCGCCTCAAATCTATGCCTTACCCTTGTTGTTAGGTTCTATGGGCAATCTCTCCAAAAGTGTCTAAGAACTCCACAACCAAAACATCCTCCCGATCCTCCCCAATGAGTAGCACCTCCGGTAGGTGCCCCGAAGTCTGTGTGGTGTGGATCCCGATGATCCAACCGTGGTCTGCTGAGGTCTCTACCGGCGAGCTCCTACTCGACTAAGCTCTAGTCCACCCTATGTCCCGATGGGACCCATAGGAGGAGGCCCCATACTCTAACCTCTCTATGCATCAACTCTCTAGTGGAGGTCTATGAGGTGGGTGGATCTGCTATCCGCTGCTCGGGCCGTGTGGCCTAAAATATGACTATCCTTGCACTCGCCACCACGAGGAAGGGTGCCGACCCCCTCGATCTACCATCCCGCATCTACTGATGCGGCTCTGACTCGATCTCTAACTTGTTGGGTATTTCCTCAAGTCTCTCTACAATATATGCATTCTCGATGGCCTCGGCTAAAAGTCTCGTGGGTAGTAGATCCGCACTACACCTCCAATATCTAAATTCAGGCCCCGAATGAACCTCGTGAATCCACACATGCTCATCCCGCATATACTCTACATACTAGTTTAGATCCATAAATATACTCTCATACTGCTATCTGAAAGAGATGCTTGTCGGAGGTCATAGAACTCATATGATACGTTTTTTGCTTATGAACCTTCATGATAAATACCTTCTCCCGAATCTCTCCTCAAATAACTCCCAAGTCACCAGTATCGAATCTACATAGAGCTTCGCTCCCATGTCCTCCACCATACTCTTGCTCCATCCCTCAGTAGAGATGGATCACAACACGAGATTTTGTGTTTCTGTAACAAGGACAAAGCTTGGCAACCACTCAAGTTCACTAGCTATGCCTTTGCCTAAAATCCACCATGTCACCCGAGTAATGTGAGGGCAAGCTTCATGATCTCCTCGATGTGATCTCTGTCAGAGTCTGCAGCCTCTCTAGGTCTCTCTCGCACACTCATCCCTAAGCCTAGTGCTCCGAGACCTCTCTATGCTGCTTTGGAACTCTGTCACCCTATCCACTAAGTGGCGACTCTCCATGGGAGTTCTCTCCTCTATGCTCCTCATCGCCTGCCGAGGAGATACCTAACCCTTAATGGAAGGGGTCAGGTCATGACTAAATGCATGTCCTCCTCCTAATCCTCCGCGTGAGAGCGACATTGACATCTTCAAGGGTCTACAAGATCCTGGGGTAGGATAACTCAAGCACACCCCGATCCGATGGTGGTGGTGGTGGTGAGTTTGAGTCTCTGGGCGGCGAAGGTTCCTCTTGCCTCATCTAAGCCTCCTACATAGAAAAAGTGAGAGTTAGTTTATTTTTCTAAGTTGTACACAACTTCCATGTTTACTAAAATATACAAATTCTAGCTAATTTGTTTTCTAGGTTTAAAAGTGTGTTAGGTTTAAGTTTCATGTCCCAAGTTTTCTAGTGTGCCCAATGGTCCAATATTTTGAACCACTACTCTAATACTAAGTGTGATGCCTGTTAAAACAACCCACTTGAGACCCAAGAAACAACCTAGGATTAGTTAGAAAATTATGGAATAATTTTTTTATTAGAAGTGTCCACAACCAAGTTGCAAGACAACAATTGACACTAATCAGGTTCCAGAACAAATCTAAAATACTAGAACATACTTTTCTTTCATTAACAATTATCAAAGGTCACATGGTCCAAATTTTAGGGTTAGAAGTTTCAGTTAGGTTCAGGGGGTAAAATATCATCATACCCACTCTCTAATAGGCTCAAGAGTTTCAACTTGATTTTTCTCACTCTTAAAAAAATTTCCCTAAATCATTCCCATTGGATAGGAAATTTTCTCACCTTTCTAGTGATATAAAGAAGTCCTCCTAACTCCTTCAAAACTCAAGATATGGGCGGATGGACTTTAGGGGTCAAATTTTCCCCAAGGGGACACGTGTCAAGCGGGGTGAAAAGTAATTTTGGGTCAGGTAGGTCACGGGGTGATGTTTGGAATTTTTCCTTGCACAAGAGAAAATTCTCATTTGTGCCCGTGCCTCCGCGGGTCCTCCAAGGACATGTGTTGGGTCCTGATCCAAAGTGGGAAAGGGTGAGGGAAGGATGGAGCATGACGAAAGAGTTTGGGGCATTTCACCCAAGAGGGAGAGAAAACAAAATAACACCCATGCGCCCGTGGGTCCACTAGGGACACGTGGTGCTCAATGGGCCATCGCGGGGTGAAGGAGAGGGAAAGGCATGGCGGTGGAGTTTTGGAGCAACTTCACCAAAGGGGAAAAAGGGTAAATGGTGGGCGTGGGTCCGCGCACCCGCGAAGAGTCTAACCAAAGGTGAGAGGTGGGAGTGCGGGGTCGTGGGGAGAAAAGAAAATTTTTCCAAACAAAAAAATTCATAGGATAAAGTTACGAGGGTTTTCCCCACCCCACTTTCACCCCCATTATGCCACGTGGCAGCCTCTGGTTGGTCAGGGCGGGGAGAAAGATGAAAATCTTCCAAAAATTTTAAAAGGCCTAAGGGAAAAATGATGTCATGCCTCTCATGCCACTACCCCATGAAGACACGTGGCACTTCTCATCGGCTCATGGGGACGGTGAAGGAAAAAGATAAAATTTTCCGAGAAATTTTTTAAAAAAATTTAAGGATTTTTCTATGGAAAATTTTGGGCATTGAACTCCCGCTAAGGAAAATTTTCCCAAATTTTCCCACCAAGGTAAAGAAAACGTCGAGGGTCATAACTTGAGCTAGAAAGCTCGGGCTTTTGGGAACGAGGACTTTCTGAAATCTCTCAATGCCCTCTTTGCACAAGAATCATAAATTTTACTTTTTGATAAATTTTAAAGGGTCAATTTTACAAAAACGATCTCATAGATTATAAAAACCAAATGGTAAATTTTAACTTATTAATTTGATTCAATTTGGTCTCCTCCTTCACTCAACATGCCAAATGCATACATAAAGGTTTACTCTAGGAAGGACTTATAAGGTTTTGGTAAGGCCAATTTGCTCAATTGATTTCAATTTGTATTTTTCCAACAATTGATAGAAAAACGTCTGAGGAAAGGATTGGCTCGATTTTGCAATGTTCTAAATAGTTTTCTTAAGTTTTCTTTGTCAATTTGAGTTCCTTGATGTCTTAGCATGCTAAATTATATCCTTTCCAATTTGATTATTAAGTGCAGGTCCAAACTGTGCATTTTATTTAAATTTATTGCCAGTTTAAAGTTTATAACAGAGATCTATTTCTTTTAAATCTGTATATCACTTTTATCATTCAAGTGTGGCATTTCATTTCTAAACTACTCCAATACATTCAATTGTTTATAGAAAAACCATTTCAAACTAACTTGCAAAGTCTGATTTCCAATTTTAATATGTTTCCAAGGATACAAAAATGCAACATTAATTCCATGTACATTTTTTTTAAAACAAAGATCTAACTATCTCTTTTGCCATACAATAAACATTGAATTCAATCCAACAATGCATAGGAGAGAAGATATTTCAATTCTTTATTAATTCCAATTATATACTTTACATACTTCAATGTTTGAAAGCAATAACAACATTCTATTTATTTCTTTCCAATGTACAGAGCAGAATGTAAATGTCTTTCACAATTCGAATATATATATCCATAATCAATTACAACATCATTTCTTCACAAGTATACATTACAATTTCATCCACTTCAAGTGGGAAAGGTTACAAATGAAGTATAATTCACAAGGGACTGTCAAAACTATATTTTCCTTTGCTCCAGAACAAGCAACATGCAAGTTTCCTTTTTCACCAAGTTGATCACAACAAAATAGGGGAAAGGCAACGCTCTCCACCCAACCAAGACATCCAATGAAAGGAGAAGCCTTCCTTCATCATTGGCCCCGAGCCCCAACCAAAACACAATAAGAGGTGTGATTCAACCCATGAAACAACTGGATTCCATAACACATAACATTCTTTCAACATACACATTTCATTTTAAAACACAATTCAACACAAAACAATAGTTCACAACTGCATTTAAAGACATTTCAAAACAGAACTTAGGCTTGATCATGCAAGCCAAATGAATAAGGTCTATGGGGAAGCTACTTATTCCTCCAATTGGGAATTAGGCATCCACCATAAACAAACCGACAATAAATTTCACCTCATATATCCTTATGCCCCCACAAATCCCTCCTTATTCCCCCACAGTTTTCCTTATGCCCCCACAAAGTAAGAAATGCAAGCTATTTCTTTTCCATGGTGGATCCCAAACCCAAACTCCTCCACAAAATTCTGATGCCAATGGCATTTCCTTATGCCCCCCACATGGATTCCCCATAGCCTTCTCCTACACCATTCCTAAGGCAGTCTACCCAACCAGCCAACAAATAAATCAAAACATGCACCATTCATACAACACAACAAGAAAATAACAACATGAAAAGAGAGTTAAATTCCTACCTCTCCATGGTAGATTTTGTTTCCAAAAACAAACTTTTAATGTCAAAAACATAGTCCCAAAACAACAATCTTCAAGCAAGTAAAGTTTCTCCAAATTCCTTCCAAAAGCAAGAGCTCCAAACACAAGAAAAATGCACCCCAAGGAAGTTGCAAAATGATTCAACAACCCAAAACAAGCAAGGAGTTTGAATTATATAGAAGAGGGAAGAGAAGAGGATGATGTGGATCCATGTGGATGCCACATCACACATCCTCAAAATTTAAACACAAAAGACAAAATTTCATTCCCAAGCACAATAAAGAGGTGGGTGAAAATATGACAAGTTACTTGCACACTCCAAAAGCCCACACCCCAAAGGACAACAAAATAAATAAAATGTAAGAGAGTGCAATCAAAACAAGGCAACATGATTAATAAGATGCATTATAAAAGTCTAAAATCAATTCTTCAACCATAAGTATGGTTAGTAAATTAAATTGAGAGGTATGGGACAAGTTTTACTTGTCCGAAAAGCCTCCAAAAATAGTTTCCAAGGACAAATTTGAATTTCCATGGAGGTGGAGTGTTTCATACTCCAAAATTTGACTTACCCAACTCTTACACAACTTACATATCCATACTCCAAAATATGACTTACACAACTCTTACACAACTTACATATCCCTTACATATTTAATACAAGGAACCAACAACTCCCATAATTACTTTCCCATATCCCAATTTAATTTATTTAAATTTTAACCATATGATTTCCCACATTAATCTACCACATTTAATTAAATACAAGAAAGGAACACATCACTAATAAAATACATACAACAATAATAAAAATTAACCACATCAATAAAATACATAATACCCATGGTCACATGTAAAGGTGATCCCCCCCAATGGGAATCCCTAACAAAACAAGACACATACACAAAACAAGTCACATGGTGACCTTGTTCGAATTCACCTAGAATTCCATTATGGTTGGTCTCCAATCCCCGATGTTTGTTTTGATAATTTAATCCTACAAAACACAAATACCTCCTTCGGCCTCATGGCCATATCGAACATCCAACATGATATAAATGAAATCACCAAACCGACTATATAAATGAATCACAACAACATCAAGTAACAACTACATCATTTGTATTTTTAATCAACCACTATATCATCATCGTATAATATCCATTTTCTAGATCTACTCATAATATCAAAAATCATATGTCCGAACAACATTCATGTCAAATAATATATCATCATCCACATATAAGGTGTCTCTAATATTCATCATGCATCATAACTATATGATGGAAAGGTGACATGCGAGCATGGGAATCTACAAGTACCTCTTCCTCGTACCCGACCTCCCAAGGTCGTGTTAGATAAATGGTGAATGTTTGGATGTGAATAGATACAAACAAGCTTAATCGGGTAATATTTTTCCTCAATACGCAATAGTGGAATCTGTGAATCTAAGGAGAAGAAGGCCCTCTTGACCTTAATTAGTGTAATGGTTCATTCGGATATAAGGGCTGCTCGAGGCTCCAATCAATGTCGAGGTCCGTCGAGATCCTGCTTTCTTGGTTGTTGGATACGTGGGAAGTGACCCGTGGATCTTCGATATATCACCAAACTAGGTCATGAAAGTAGTGATAGGTGGTTTAATGGATTTGTAGATGAACTATGGGTGGTTTTCTAGTCTATCCTAAAAATATTAGATTGATTGGCTTCTATGTTTAATATAGAGAACTATACTATAATATCTGGTGGGAGTGGTGAGGATCTAAATACTAGCGTTCAGTAACCAGTGTCAATACTTGACTGGTTTGTAGGCCCATTGGGTTGTGGGACTTGGGGATCACAACCGTGAGTTCGTGGTTGTTGTGGACCTATTATGGTCATGTGAAGAATCAATCCCTTCGCCCAACTATCCAAAGAATCATATGCCTTTTTAGCCTCTACATGTTTAGAACTAGAAGTTGTATGATTTTCTTAGAGTACCTAACAAGTGTTCTCCGCAACTTGAATACGTAAGCTAGTGTCTATGCCAACGAGGAGGTCTCCCACGTTAGGCCGTGGAGACCAAAGGATCACAACCAAATGTTTGCTCTCATTTTGAATCCTTACACATTTATTCAAATGTTTTATCAAGGCAATCCTATAGTGTGGATGGTTTGACTAGAATGTGTAAGCTTTGTCGTCTTCGATGTTTAATCTTCTTAGTTGCTCACTAATTGTTTGTAAGTTTATTTGTTGTTCAAAAGACTCTCTATCCCGAGGTCCCGATCTATATCACCATGTTGTGGGTAGATTTGGTGAGGTACTACGGGTTCAATATATACTCTCTGAGCTCTCTAGGTCCCGTGATTGTCATATAAAGTGATTCAACTTCTAACTAACATTAATAAACCGATTACGAAAGAGGTATTACACTATGTAAGCATTCTTCTATTTTTGTATTTTCAATGACGTATTTCAATGAAATTAAAGAGTAAACTACTCTAGTATATCTATAAAATGAACAACTAATCTAATAACAGAATAAAAACAAGCAAAGTAGCCCGGTATGGCTATTTACCTGTGTAGTTGTGATTTTATCCTAAATATCTAAGCAACTATATATTTTGAATTGAAAGGCTCTCAATCCTACCTCAAAAGTGAGGAATGAATCATAGTTTCTCAGAAACTATCAATCCCCATAGCTTCCCGGTGATATCGAGAGTGAATTTTTAACTCGAAATGAAATAATTTACTACTTTATTTGATATGTCAGTAATTCTAGAACTTTGATAGCTCAAACCCGGCGTTTACAAAATAGCAGGGTAAATCCAGTTGGTGTGATTTTGTCCCCTCAGCAGTGTGATCTCCTGTTCCTTCATGTCCTCATGAATCCAAAAAGTGTGTATATGATAGTATCAACAAAGGATATGGTATTTGAACAATGGCAGACTTTGGATGTAGACCGAATACAATGCGAGTAGGAGAGGGATAACGCAAGTGAGGAGAGCTTGACTATGCAATTCCTAATGCGGGATTTATCATGGGAATACAACACAAGATGTACCGAGAGTTTCAGAAACTATCCTTGTGACAAAACAAAACCTACAACTTTAATGGATTCTAGTATAGAAATGAAGCTATTCTATGTTAAACTTGATCAGTGTATGCAGAAAGAGAATGAAACAAGACTTGAAACAAGAAGATGATATGACCTCTAAAATGCCAACAATGGAAGCAAAACATGAAACTAACGAAGAATTCTAAGCAAGGAATTGAAAAAATGAACAAGAGAATTGAGAGAGGATTAGGGGCCATTTGCTTGAAACAAGTCGGCTATTTATAACCAATGCATTTACTAGAGGGTAACTCCCATTAGAACTCTTTTACTATAAACAAAGGAAAAACACTATTACTAGGGACCAAAAACATTAATGTAAGCCAAAGTGGTTGAAGAAAGCGTGTAAAATCCAAGATTTACATTTGATGTGATCATCAAAGGATCTAGAAAATGCGTACAGGACCACCACCGCCCGCGTGGTTAGGTGGCAATTATCTCGGGCAGACCACCGGATTGCCGCCCACAGGGCAGCGCTTTTGTCATCAAGACAAAATGCAAGAAGAAATGGGGAAAATGGCAAACAAAGCATGTGGAGGCTTAGCGGGCATGCAGGATACAGTGTATACATGGCGAGCCTTTCTAGATTCCAAACACCTTACAAGGAGACCTATATCATCATTGGGGCACGTGTAACATCGTTCGCAAGGTGCAAGACCCTATAATTTTAGGTACGTACATATTGCCCCCTAGAGAAGCATCTTAGCCATGAAGAGGCGTAAATGGTGGGTCCGAGTATGGTGGTCCCGAAATGGGGAGTTATGAGTTATACCCGACATACCCATGTGCCGGAAAGTCGCCATCTAAGATCCCGCTACCCGCAAAATGAAAAAGGGGACTCAAGTGCAACTAGATAAAACAAATTGAGAAATAAGACTTGAATTGACATGAAAAAGGACTTACCATCTACGCAGGTTTTAGAACTTACCTCCACTGCTCTCAACCCCGCGAAAGACATTCAAATCAAATTAAGAGGGCTATTTATATAAAACGAGGTCATTTTACTATTCATTTACGTGGATTGATTTGATAGTTTTTGAGCTCTGGGACCCACTGATGGTTTTTGATGTGAGTATAGTCAAAAAGTTCATGGTGAGATAGTAATCATGCCTCCAAGAGTGGAACATCAACTCCGTGAAGTCTCAAAGTTAGTTCTTCTCAATTTATTAGTTTTAAACCTAAAATGTGGAAATGATGAAATGTTTCCTCTTGGGGGATCATTTTTGAAAATGTTAGTTTTAAATGTGTCTTTAGGGGGCGCCCATAGGGTAGGTTTCTTTTTTAAAAGGTGTTTTTGCTTGTTTTAAGCATTTTTAGGGCTTATGACCCATTCGACTTTGTGGATAGGACCACCCTGTGCAGGCAGGCAAGCAGGATTCGGTTATGGAGACCACCACCTTAGAAGGGCGGTGGTTATGGAACCACCGCTCTGCACAGGGCGGCGGTCCGTGACAGAGGACCAAAACAATACAAAATTTAGCTTATTTTTACATGTATAGAATTTTTACGTGTTTTTACTAGTTTTTCCAACTAGATTTCAGTACTAACTTACTCCTTTTTGTGTTTTTGGGTGTATGTAGAAGGAGGAGTATATTAGATGGAGCCGAGAGAGGGAGTGTGATTGGCTCCCAGCAGTGTTAGAGGCACTCTCCCAGGCAGAGTGGGATACTCTCCAGAGGGCTGGTATTTGGAGGATTGCACAGGTCCCTCACGTTGCACCTACTAGTCACATTCTATGTGACCTATTTTCATATTGGGATGTAGATCGAATACCTTCCGATTTCCAGGAGTTAGGGGTGAGTGGTCTATCACCCTAGAGGATGTTTACCATATACTGGGGGTTCCGATCCTTGGCAGTCAGCTATCTCTTAAGATAGTAGTATCGAGATCACAGGTGGTTCAATGGGCCACCTACATGGGAGATGTGGTTATATCGATGGGATCGAAGAAGGGCGTGATGATCCGCTCTATTATGAGTCCAACATTCCCTTGCTCCGCAAGGCCATCATGGGCATCCTCGCATCCAGTTGATTGGGGACAAGGAGGGATACCCTCTTATATTGTTGGGCCCCCATTATTGCACATAGATTGAGGGTCCATGGACATGTCTATGCCCTGGGAGCAGATATCCTCGAGACTACCTACCATGACTTATATAGGGTATTTCATTTACAGGGACAATCACCACCGAGCCACCCAAAATCTTGTCATGAGTTGGGTGTATGAGCACATCACCCCATATGGGAGAGGTGTAGAGGTGGAGATCCTGGGTTGTCGGGGTAGTGAGGTGGATGGGGATGATAGTTCTTAGAGCACCCCACCAGCCAATGGCCTCTCCACCATCGCAGACATGGAGGCCACCCCTTATTAGGCCATGGAAGGGGTATGGGGAGAGGAGACAATCAATTTGATTTCGCTATCAAACCACCACCAGCATTGATACGAAGGTGGGGAAGTTGAGATACACCCCTTCGACAAAGTTCCATAATAGTTTGGCCTCCCCTATAGTGACATGCTTCCTCCGACGATGCCGGTGTATAGATCTATTCACGAGGCTCGGGAGGTCCTAGAGGCCGGGTTGGACTATTGTTACTCCCGGTACTCCTATTGCAGGCTAGGAGGGTGGTACATGCACGAGGGAGAGCCGGTGCTCCTCAGGCACCCTTACTTTGGATTGCCACTAGTCCCACTCATAATAAGTGATGAGCCCATCGACATGGACTCAAGTCCGAGGAGTTTACTAGGGGAGAGACCGAGGAGGAGACAGAGGACATGGAGATCAGTGAGATGGTGGGGGATGATAGTGATCCTAAGTGGCATGATACCTGGAAATCTTATAGCCGAGAGGGCGGAGTGGAGTGCAGAGAGAGTGACTCTGGTTTCAGAGGAGTTGCTCTCTCAGGACTTAGGTGGAGATGGTGAGTCTGTTGCAGTCATCACATTGCCCCGCACGTGGTGGGTGAGGGGCACCAATCAAAGGTGACATCAATGGCAGGTGCGATCCTAGAGATCCTTCCTGAGGTCCGGAGATCCGAGTGAGTTGCCACTCTTTTCTTGATATTGCTTTAATTAGAGTTATCTTAGTTTATTATTTCTTTTGTTTTGTTTATTCTTGGTTCTATTGTTGATCATTTTCTAACTCATTTTCTCCTTTGTTTGCAAGTTGATCATGATGAGTGGCGAGACTTGATTTTCCGAGTGTGCATTGATACCTTACTTCTCCCCTCGAGAAGACTCAGGCCGAGCTTTCCGTGGATGGGGGAGCCTCAAAGCAGCCTGAGGTAGGCACACCATATGTTTGCCTCTATCTCGCATGTGGCAAGATCATGACTTCTCTCCACACGGAGGTAATTGGCATAGGATGACAAATGAGGCACCTGATGAGGAGGAGTCATTCTCTTAGTGAGATGGTAAGCTACGGTCGTGACCCCGAGCCCTCAATACATTCAGGCAGCGCCAGCGTAGCTTGAGTCCTGGCATGGTCATGCACTCCTCACGAGGGATCCCATAGGGATTGAGAGACCATTTTGTTAGATGTCATTTTTTTGTAGATGTCATTGATATTTTGACCAGTGTTTTTGTACTTTATGAACCTTGATTTATATATCATATATATATTTATATATACCATGCCCAGTGCATGATGGCATTCAGATATGAACCTTATATATATATATATATATATATATATTATATAATCCAGACTCTTGGCATCTAGAATTTCGTGACTTGTTTCCACATGTGTACTTAGATATTTTTAGAATATTTGTTTTCATGTTTTCGTAATGTATGCATTGGATAACAAATGATAAGTAAATAGAATGTTTCACTTTTTTATGCTTGTTGTAAAATTGATATGAGATGATACTAACATATGGTAAGTATCAACTTTTGAACTCTTTGGGAAATGTTTGTAATTTCCTCTTATGTTGGCAAAACGTGATGAATGCATAGTGATAAAGAGATGAACTTGCCCCAATCCCAAATCCACGCAACTAGTAAGATGCGAGGGCTCAACACCAAGAGTTAGGAAGGGCACAAGTTGATGAGTTTGATCAATGAAATGATGAGAGACAAACAAAATCCAAGAACAACAACCAAATTTGGACCTACGCACCTACCTTACTCAAACTACTACCATGCTTAGAAAGCCACTTACTTTCCAATTTATCTAGACTTAGATTTATAAATGGCAACTTGGTTGACAAAATCTGGTTTGAGGATTTGATCTCTTTAGAATTTGGATATTTGTTTTCTCTTAATAGAATTTGATTTTTGTTTTTAGCATACCAAGATTTGTTCATTTATGTGGACTGGACCCCTACACCCTACCTCACGCCACTAGAAGAAGCATGGGTTTGTCACCAAAGGAAAGATATAGGCGAGTAAGGGCACTTCTTTCCTTTCCCAACCTCACACCACCAAAGAAGAGATGTGGGCTTATCACCGAAGGTTATGGGGCAAAGAAGTGTGTAAAATAAAATATTTTGTTCACTTGGTGCTTTGAATTTCATTTGAGTTTGACTTTTTGACCTATAACTTTGGGATATCCTTTCATTCAAAGAGATTTAAGAGGGATAGATGTGACACCAAGAAGCTTCTAAACAAACTATAGGCAAGGAAAACTTCACCTAGTAGAAAAAGAAAGAGAAAGCCGAGTATGTAGGCTTGGTATGGTTTTGTTAATGTTTGTCTATCGAACTTGATGAGAAGATTTGAAAATACTTGATGATGTTTGAAGAGATGAGTTTTGAATGCTTTTGCCAATACTGTTTAGAAATTTGTAATGCAGTTGTTTTAAGAGTAAGCTCCTGACTACCACTTTTACGAAATGGATAAATGAAGTAATAAAAGACTAATGCAATGTAGGTAGCTATAATGTACAAGTAATGATTTTGATGTTTTATGTAAAACCGTTTAAGATGCAAGGAATTGACAGCCACCAAATTCCTCACCTTCTAAAGCGTGCACAAAAGATACGCACCATTTCCGTAGTCCTTCATGACTCTGTATGGGCCTCAACCACTGGGCCGGAACTTCCTTCCTTCACCGTTTTCTTATCGATCCTACTGCCTAGTCTTAAAACTAGATCTCCCTCATATATTTCTCACTCATAGACTTTTTGTTGTATTGTTGAAACATTCGGCGGTATAGGCTCTATGCCTTTGTTTAGTGTTTAGCCCGACTCAAAGTTTCTAATTGAGAGAGGCATGCCTCCTATAAGTTTCTTCATCCGTAATCCTCGTAATGAGATGTAGAGATCGGGAATTTCAACCTCGAGCGAGAACTGCTTCCCCCAAATACCAATGAGAAAGGAGTTTCTCCTATTGGTGTTCTTATTGAGGTTCGATGGGCCCATAAGGCCAAATATAGTTTTAAATGCCAATCTCACTTATTCTCCTCGACTGCTTTGAGGAGAATAGCTTTTAACGCCTTGTTTGTTGCTCGGCCTACCCATTGGCTTAGGGTAGTAAAGAGAGGCCGTGTGATGGTTTATCTTGAACTTGCTACATAACTCACGGACTTCGTCATTTTTAAAGGACATGCCATTATCTGAGATAATGACTTGTGGGACACCATACCTACAGATAATTTGATTCAGAATGAATTTGGCAATTACCGAGCCTGGTACAGTGGTGAGAGGCATGGCCTCTACCCATTTGGTAAAATATTCCGTGGCTATAATTATAAAATTATGGCCATCGGTTGATGAGGGAGAGAACTTCCCTATCAAGTCCAGGCCCCATGTGGAGAAGGGCCACAAAGTCACTATCGGTCAGGGGATTGTGCTGGCATATGAATCTCGTGAGAGAATTCTTGGCATTTGTGGCACTTACATACAAATTCTACTACGTCATGCTCGAGAGTGGCCAAAAATAGCCCATCCGATGTATTTTGTGAGTGGTGGTGTGATCACCAAAGTGGCCTCCACATATCCCACTATGGGATTCATGAAGAATCTTCTTGGATTCTTCTGTATCGAACGCATCTTAGAAGCATGCCATCAAAGGCTTTACGATAGAGTACCTATTCTAAGACAACATATTTAGTGGTAATAATGCGTAACCACCTTCTTTTCCATGACGTGGCACCTTCTCGGGTATGTATGGTCTATGATGAAATTGATGATATCAGTATACCAGGGACATGTAGAGATGGGAGGCCTAGTTTCGATGAAGTATATACACTCATCAGGAAAGTCTAGATTTACCAGATCACCTCCATCTAGTGGATTGTCAGCTAGCCAATCTACAATGATTTGTCCCTTAATGATTTTTGGTTTACGAATGTCAACTCGAATTTTCCCATTAAGGTTATGAAATGTCCAACCTTTTTAGATAAAGACCCTTGTGAGAAACGTTCGTAAATGATCTATTTTTACAATGACCCTTGTTTTCTTGGTTTAACATGTAATGTCTTAAAGATTTTGTTGCACAAAGACTATGGCCATGCATTCTCTTTCTTCCTGTATATAGCGTGTCTCATAATCTAAGCAACGCTCACCTAATGAAATAGACCGCACGTTCTTGTTTATCATTGTCTTCTTCGAGCCAACATGCAGCCGCTGAGACATGAGTGGCTCGTGAGTATAGGATCAAAGGGCGATGGTCTAGTTTGGGAGGCATTAGCATGGGTGGAGACAACAAGAAGCATTTAACTACTTGAAGGCCTGTCATGCACTCTTCACCCAATCAATGCTATAATCTTTCTTTAATAGATTATTGATTGATGAATAGAAAAACTTAGATCTGGGATGAACTCAGGATTGCATTGAGTTTCCCAAGAAATGATCTCGATTCCAGACTCGTCCGATGGTGGGATCATGTCGAGAACAACCCGTATTTTGGCTAGGATCAACATCAATCCCTCATGAAGATATAATGTAGCCCGTGGTTTGCCTCCTGTCACACAAAACACGCACTTCTCTCGGATTTAACGTGACGCCATATTCGATTAATCGTGAGAGGATGATACAAAGCACTTCGGATGATCACAACGTTTCTTGGCTTTGGCCAACAAGTCATCCACATAGGATTCCACAATTTTATGGATAAGGTCGTGGAATATATATGTCATTGTCCTGCGATACGTAGCACCGCATTCTTAAGACCAAAAGGCATGACAACATAGCAATATGTTCCCAGTGAGTTATGAATGTAGTTTTGGCTTGATCCTATTTAGATATTTTAATCGATTATACCCGAGAACCCATCCATGAGGGACAATAGTTCAAATCCAGGTTGTTGCAGATCAACGATAACGTCAATGGATGGTAATGGGAAGTCATCCTTGGGACAAGTTTTGTTAATATCCCAAAATCTATGCAAATGCGTATCTTCCCATTCTTTTTGAGGATAGGGATGATATTAGATACCCATTGTGAATAGTCAACGGGTTTGATGAATCCCACTGGAGAAGTTTTATTACTTCCTCTTTTACCATGAGAGCCACTTTTGGCTTCATTTGTCTTGACTTCTATTTAATTGGCTTCAGATCCGGCTTAGTGACAAGATTATGTATTGCGACTTATGGTGCAATGCCCATCATTTCTCTATAATTAAATACAAAAGCTTTTGATGTTCTTTGAGGATTTGGGTGTGTATTTCTATCTCCTCTGAGTTAAAGAGGATCCCAACTTTAAAATTTTTGGTTCTTCCTCTGCTTCCAATGTTTATGTCAATGGTTTCTTCTATTAAAGAAGCATTACCTTCTTCAAATTCAGGTGGGGCTGGAGGTAGTTCCAAACTTTCTCCATCTTTTATCTCATAGATATCGAGATCCTTCTATGGAGGAGACTCTATCATGGGATTTCCAAAATAGGAAGAGGAATGTGGTATTAAGGAAAGATCAACTATACGGTGAGCAAGGTGTAGCTCCGCATAGGTGTTTAGATATTCGAGAGTGACTTTATCATCATCAAAGTGATCTATGATGGAAAAATCATCCTCAGCTCTCCATGAGTTAGAGCGAGTTTGTTGGTATTTTGTGCACTAATGGCTCAAGATGAAAGTGATACCATGAAATTTGTATCCTCCAACTCACTATTTGGGGTGAAACAGGAAGTCGAGGTTGCTTTATTGAAGTCTCTGTGAGAAGGTTCTACTCGTGGGATTGCTTCAACCGATATGAAGCTATATTCCTTACTTAGATCTAATACTGCTGTCTTATAGAGTTGTAAATGTTCAGCCCTAGTTTCATATACCTCAAAGACTTGGTTTCAGCAACCAATCGTGAGTCTCCTAGTACTCTAATGTTGTCGACACCCATTCTTTTAGCTAGGATGAGGCCAAGGAGGAGAGCTTCGTACTCAACCCCATTGTTTGTACATTCTAAGTTTAATTTAAAGGTGAAAGGTAGGATCTTTCCTCAGTGAAGTAAAGATCACTCCCGCCCCACTCCAAATGACATCTAGCTCCATCAAAGTGGAGAGTCCAATACTTGTTTGGAAAAATGGATGTCAGATATATGTCGATATCTGCTTTCTTTTGCTTTAGCTTACTTCTACCATAAAAATTCATTCCGATGGAAGAGAAGCAATTTCTCTGGTGTGTCCTATACCCATGGAATCAAATGGTAGGAGAATAGGTAAATCTTTCTCTAAGAACTCAAAATTTTTGGCAGAGTCCCTAGTGACACCATTTTTATAACATTGGTCTCATTTTTGAGTGCTTGAATGTCCTCGGTTGGATTTGTAATCTCTAACTCTGTGGTGGGTATCAACTCTTCTTTTGGTTTCGAATTAATTGGTTTGATGAGTTGATTTGTTGGGAGTTCAAACTTGGAATGAATGCCCAATCTTTTCTTCAAATCGGGTAGGTGTATATTTAAGGGTTTTGGGTCACCTTGTGCTATGAATATTTTCCCTAAGTGTAGAAATATTATTTCTTGGAATAGCGTGGAAGGGATTTCCTTCATGTGGTGTATCCATGGCCAACAAGGATCATATTATAATTGGTTTCCGATCTATAATGTAAAACTCATGAGGACCATTTTGGGTCTTAAAGTGACTGGTAAAACTATGGTTCCAATCAAAGTGGCTTTGAGGCTATCATAACCTCTTAACGTATTTCACGTTATGGAACAGTTTGTCTCTCCATATCCTAATTTTTGAAGAAAAGTGAAGGGGACTATATTAACTACTACCCCATCATCAAGCATTGCACATTTAACATAATTATTGTAGACCCAAACTTGTAAATGTAAAGTCAAACCTCTTCGTGTGATTTCATCGTTTATTGGCATTTTGCTTATATCGAATATAAATTTCATATCCCTATCTTGGCTGCCCTAGAGGATAAACATCAAAGTCCACATGGTTTACTTGCATTTCCGGGGGAGGAGTGATGTTGATTAAATGACCAAGGCCTAACGCTTCTAAGAGAGCAGCCCTATGGGTGGGAGAGTTCTTTAACAAATCCAAGAAGGAGATGTGCGAGAAGGTTTTAGTTAAATCATTAATTAAATCATAGGTGCCATGGGTTTTACCACCGCTTGTTGATCTATTGTCAAGTTCCAATGAATAACTTGGAGTAGGTTGGGGTGAATAATCTCATGTTCTTGTTATGGTTTCTACGGGTAGCTCGGTGTCTAACTCTACTAAACCAACTATCTTAGTTTGAGGTCGAGTTCCTAATTGGGGTGCTGACTGGTGGATTTAATGAAGTTGAAGCTTCATGATCATTATTTCTGTTACAACACCCTTGTTCATTCCCATAGGATCTCACCTTCTATTGTTAGAGTGGTTTGGGAGTGGATCATTAAAGATCTTGAGGGGTGCATTTTGAGGGGAAACTACCCCTGCATAAGTGTTTGGCATGGGTACTACAGAATTTTCTAAAAACATATCTATAAAGAGTTGCTTTTGATCTTCTGGAAAATGCTGCATGAATTTATTGTATTCACGACAAGTCCTAGTATCGTGGCCTTGAATCTTGTGGAAGCCACAATATAAATTGGGATTATAATTTGAGGTCATGATTTATAATATGTCAGGCCCAAGTTCGATAAGGTTGTTGGTTGTTAGAGTTAAAATTTTGAGGTTGTTGCCTTTGGTTTTGACTCTGATATCCAGCTGGGTTTTGATTTGGACTTTGTGTTTGGATTTTCTTGTTGTTGTTGTTGTTTCCATGGTGGACGATTAAAATCCACCGCGTTGATTGTTGGAGTAAAATTGTTATTTTGTTGACTATTAATAGGTGACGCAAATGTTTACAACGCTTTTCCTTTTAACTTGGTCACTACTCCATCTGTTATAACTCTGCGGTTCTTGTTAAGGATTTTAGGTCCTTGATTTGTGTTCCCTACATTAGAATAGGCCACGGTGTTTTGATTGGGAGTGGTTAATTTCCCGTTTGTCCCATATGTCTTGTGACCACTATCTATCACTGCTTGGTTGATTCGGAGAGCACTCTCGAGTACTTCATCATAAGTTCTTAGTGGGAACTTCTAGACTTCTTCCTTTATCTCTCTATTGAGAGAATTAAGGAATAAATCACATAGTTCCATTTGATCCATGTTTGGAGCACTCACCGATGAGTAGAGAACCGTACACCATCTTTGGATAAAATGAGCAGTGGATTCATTATGTTCTTGTTTAATATGTAAGAATTCCCTTATTCTCGTTCTTAACAACTTGTTCATGTCAAAAGCTTTGATGAATTCGACATGATTGTTTGAATGAGTGTATCGAGGCTTTAGGTATTCTATAATACCAATCAAGGGCAATACCCTCTAAGGTCTTAGGGAATATCTTAGCAACAACCCCATCCCAAGGGAGTAACTCCCATATGGCTGTGGCATAGGCCTTAATGTGTGCATTTGGATCACCTTCCCCTTTGTATTTGGGTAAATTGGAAGAGGTCTTATAAGCATAACACCTCATATGGTGAAGTCTAAGGGCTCTTTTAAATATTCTGAATAAGTCCCTACTACGTAGGCCTCGACCATCGATGGGGCTTCACGAGGGGGTTGAGGTGGAATGGGCTATTGATATGGCATAGCATATGCATTTGTAGGGACATAAGGGAATCCCCGTGGTTGAAAAACATCCCAGAGAAGAGAACATGTCTCATTGTGGTGACTTTGAATAAATGTTTAAGGAGGAGCATTGTTCGTACGGGTTGTTTGGTGCCAAGCCGGAGGTGTCATGTTTTCAACTGGAATGGCGTTTGAAAACATGGTCCTAGTTGGTGTTTATTATGGGTAACTATAAGGATTTTGAGGAGGCATGCCTAACGTGCCTATTTCCTATAAGGAGTTCAACTCGATTGGGATGATGCGAAGGGTTGGGGATTCTTGCTTGCCCAAAATATGAATTTTGGTTTTCTTGAGCAAGTTCCAGCCCTCTAACCTTTTAACTAAGGCTGAAATGACCTCCATTGGTGAAGACGCAATGCTTTGCCTTAAGGGTGTTTGTTGTATAGCTTGAGGTTGTAAAGGGGTATGATACCCTGCTATGAATTGGTCGTTACCCTACCAAGCTTCACCAGGGTATTTCCCATAGGTGGAGGAATGGGGGTGTTTTCCTGGAATAGGGTATCAGACTATATTTGCAAACTTCCTATTGGTGGATACATGTTTTGGAAATGTTGTTCACTTTTAGTAAAGCGTGCTAAGTATTCCTCATCCAAAAAGGGGAGTGGATCTGACTGTCTACCGATATGTGGTCCGAACAAGACTTAAGGAGATGAAGTGGACTCTCTAAAGAAACATGTCATATTGTTAGAGCCTCGATGGCTTTGGCTATTGTGTTTGTGTAAACTGATCAAACTCCTCGATTTGGAATGAAGAACTTGAGCTAGTTATTTGAGGGGGAGTTTGTGACGACAAGTAATTACTTGAATAGTTATCAGCCCATGCAGAAAGCGAGGGTGATGGTTGTCTATTTGTTTGACTATAGTTTACTTCGCAGACCTGAGAGAGGTCTGCCATATGCATCATATCCCAACATATTCGGGGTATATGAATACCCGCAGAATAATGGGAAAGAGCGAAGGTGGATGAGAGAAATGAAGAATAATAAAAGGAAGAATCTGTTTGTTCATGTCAGGTTCACCAATTTTGTACGATGGAAAAGTGACATGCGAGCATGGGAATCTACAAGTACCTCTTCCTTGTACCCAACCTCCCGAGGTCGTGTCGAGACAACAGTGAATGTTTGATGTGAATAGATACAGACAAGATAATCGGGTAATCTTATATCCTCAATACACAATAGCAGAATCTATGAATCTAAGGTGAAGAAGGCCCTCCCGACCCGAATTGGTGTAATGGTTCGTTTGGATATAATGGCTGCTCGGAGGCTCCAATCAATGCGAGCTCACGAGATCCTTGTTTCTTGGTTGTTGATACGTGGGAAGTGACCCATGGGAGCTTTGTATATATCTCAAACAAGGTCATGAAAGTAGTGATAGGTGGTTTAATGGATTTGTAGTGAACTATGGGTGGTTTTGGTCTAGCCTGAAAATATTAGATTGATTGGCTTCTATGTTTAATAAGGAGAACTTATACTATAATATCTCGGTGGGAGTGGTGAGGATCTAAATACCAACATTCGTAAGTCAAAAGTGTCAATACTTGATTGGTTTGTAGGCCCGTTGGTTTGGGGACTTGGGGATCACAAACCGTGAGTTCGTGGTTGTTGTGGACATGTTATGGTCATGTGAAGAATCAATCCCTTCTCCCAACTATCTAATCGTATGCCTTTTCAAGCCTCTATGTTTAGAACTAGAAGTTGTATGATTTTCTCGAGTACCTAACAGTGTTCCGCAACTTGAATACGTAAGCTAGTGTCTATGTCAATGAGGAGGTCTCCCACATTAGGATGTGGAACCAAAGGATCACAACCAAATGTTTTCTCTCATTTGAATCCTTATACACTCATTCGATGTTTTATTAAGGAAATCTATAGTTTGGATGGTTTGACCTGCAATGTGTAAGCTTTGTCGTCTTCGATGTTTAATCCTCTTAGTTGCTCACTAATTGTTTCTAAGTTTGTTGTTGTTCGAAAGACCTATATCATGAGGTCCCGATCTATATCAACTAATGTTGTGGGTAGATTTGGTTGAGGTACTACGAGTTCAAATATATACTCTAGGCTCTCTAGGTCTCTGTGATTGTCATACAAAGTGATTCAACTTCTAACTAACATTAATAAACCGATTACGAAAGAGGTATTACACTATGTAAGCATTCTTCTATTTTTGTATTTTCAATGATTTATTTTAATGAAATTAAAGAGTAGCTACTCTAGTATATTTATAAAATGAACAACTAATCTAATAACAGAATAAAAACAAGAAAACGTAGCCTCTGGTATGGCTATTTACCTGGCATGTGATTGTGATTTTATCCTAAATATCTAAGTAGCTATATATTTTTGAATTGAAAGGCTCTCGATCCTACCTCGTAAAGTGAGGAATGAATCACAGCTTCTCGTAAACTATCAATCCCCACAGCCTTCCCATGATATCGAGAGTGAACTTTTAACTAAATGAAATAATTTACTACTTTATTTGATATGTCAGTAACTAGAACTTTGATAGCTCAAACCTCGGCATTATGAACAAAGTGGTAAATCTAGTTGTGTGTGATTTTTCCCCTCGGTGTGATCTCCTCGCTCCTTCGTGTCCTCGTGAATCCAAAAGTGTGTATATGATAGTATCAAAAGATAACATTCAACAATGGCAGCTTTGGATGTAGACCGAATACAATGTGAGTAGGAGAGGGATAACGCAAGTGAACAAAACTTGACTATGTAATTCAGTAGCGGGATTTATTGGGGAATACAACACAAGATGTACCAAGAGTTTTAGAAACTATCCTTGTGACAAAACAAAACCTACAACTTTAATGGATTCTAGTCTAGAAATGAAGCTATTCTATGTTAAACTTGATTTGTATGCAACAACAATGAAACAAGACTTGAAACAAGAAGATGATATGACCTCTAAAATGCCAACAATGGAAGCAAAACATGAAACTAACATAATTCTAAGCAAGGAATTGAAAAAAATGAATAAGAGAATTGAGAGAGATGAGGGGCCATTTGCTTGGGAAAAACAAGTTGGATATTTATAACCAATGCATTTACTAGAGGGTAACTCCCATTAGAACTCTTTTACTATAAACAAAGGAAAAACACTATTACTAGGGGACCAAAACATTAATGCAAGCCAAAGTGGTTGAAGAAAGGCGTGTAAAATCCAAGATTTACATTTGACATGATCGTCAAGGATCTAGAAAATGCGTAAAGGACCGTCACCTCTTTGAGGTGGAAGTTATAGGACCGCCATCCCTATCCCGGTGGCGGTCATGGGACCGCCACCTGGGTAGGGTGGCGATTTCATCACTAAAGGTAAAATGCAAGAAGAAAAGGGGGAAAAGGGGCAACACAAAGCATGCAGAGGCTTGAGTGGGGCATGTGGGATACAAGTGTATACATGGTGAGCCTTTCTCGAATTCTCGAACACCTTGCAAGGAGACCCGTATCATCATTGGGGCACGTGTAATGTCGTTCAGGCGGTGCGACTTACAATTTTAGGTACATACATAACAAAATCAAGATCAACAATAATCCATGATCAAATGTCTAACCACATACTAAATCAAAACATAATAATGTCCATAATGAAATCAACCGTATCAAAATAGGTATCAATAAGAGTCAAAGGGAAGTGGGCACTACATGGTTCATAGAATATAGGTGGTGAAATGAGAATTTTAATAAGATATTTTTACAATATAGGTGGTGAAATGAGAATTTTTATTTGTTGTTCCTTTCTAATATTTAATTTCTCTTAGCTTCACTTGGCTTCAAGAATAATAAATTCTCTACTGATAGTGCCAACCACATGAAGGTGGAAGCTTTTTTGGCACCACTAACCTACATAAACATGTTAGTAAGCAATTAAATAGAATTTTAAATCATACAAAATTTAAACAAAATCATTTAAGTAAATATTCAAATTAAATTCATGAAGAACATACCTTTGCAAATTCAATCCAATGAACCGTAAGGATCAACTCTATTCTCGATGATAGTGAATTGCTTCATGATCGATTCACAAACCTTCCACATATTTTGTTTGATGGCCAACCTCGATATTTGATCAATTTAATATTTGTTGCAAGGACCAAATGTGAATAGTGAAGTATCTTCCAATGTACTTCATAGTCTTCAAACAACCAAATGTTTGATTTTTTGATAGGATATCGTTGAAGCCAAGTTCTAGTGACTACCACCCAGATGACTACCAATATCCAAAGGGGATACTCAAGGTCTTCACCATCAATGACTGTGGAAGTCAATATTTTCCCCTCTACACAACGAGATAAGTAAGTAGTCTTGTTCCTCTTCGTAAATTCCATCAAATAACTCTAAAAACATGCCCTATGTATCACAAAGTAAAATTGTTCAGTCAATTTATAAATACATTAAGAGTTGACCATTTAATAATTTATAAATCTAAAACATGGCATGTACATATATGTATGTACCTTGTTGCACTAAATCAGAGACTTGGTCAAAGTCAGGTGATGTTGTCATTTGATCTGAAGACCCTGTAAGTTGTAATGCTCGTGGAACTTGATGTGTGTCGAGTGGAATTAGAGGTCTATACAAGTCCATTCATCCACCCAATTTTGTGACTCACATTCATTCCACATAAAATCAATGCATGATATACAAAAACATGTCATGCACCTAGTATAAATAGTCCAAGCATTTACATCTGAACTACGGAATGAGTGCATATCACTTGATCCTGCAACTGTCATACAATCTTCAAAGTTTGCTAGATGTTGTTCCTCTATCAACCAAAAATATCTACGAACCATTGATCTCTCTTGAGATTCATGGCCCATATTCTTAACACACCAATCAATAATGTTTTTTGCATCTGTAAATTTAGCACCATCCTTGAACTTTAACTCTTCTCTTGCAAGTGATCTTTTCACACATGATTTTACACCATCATGCTCTCCTTTTCCATGCCCTACCTCAGTAAAAATCCAGATATGTTGTACATTTGTTTCTTTGTGCATCTTTCTTAGCCAATAAAACATCCGTGCATTCTTGAATTGTGATGTGCAGTTGTCCGACCAAATGTAATGTTGATCGAAACTAATGTTCCTCTCATTCAAGTTCACATAAAACACCTGAAACACCCTTGTACATATTCTTGTAGAATGTGTCCAATCATCACTGATGTAGAAATGATACTCTCTTAATATTTTTGATCTTTCTCAGTTTTCTGAGGAGAGTGCATGAATGTTATATGCATGAAAATAGAAACTTGCACTGAGTTATAATATTGAGACTGAACCTCCATTTGTGGCTGCAATGTGTAATTCTCTGCAAAGTCAACTACTGAAACAATAGTACCAAGTGGGAATGTGTCCTTGCTTAACTTGAATTGTTCATCCAACCATCGAGCTCTATGTGTGTGCCTTGCATACTCATAAAAATTTCCTCTCTGAATTTGACCATATATTCTGATACAGGTAATTGTTTTCTAACAAGTTCACACCTCTTAGATTCTTTTCCATCTTTTAATTGATATGCCACCGATTTATATTTGGTGAAATCAACCAATTCTTTTCCTATTGAATATGTAATCTCCTTATGGATACAATTTTTAGATTTGGCAAGCCACCACATACATTGCACATGTTCCATCCAAACATGCTTTGTTATAAAAAATTGTCTTGTTGATTTTTCACAAAATATTGTCGGAATAAATTCCCTTGAAGATTTTTGTGGAACATTTATTCCACACTCTTGTAACATGATGTCGTATGATGCAAACACACTATATATTTGACAAAAAACATCATAATGCATTGAAAATTCAACATGATGCCTACAACAACAAGTGGTATGTGAGTGATTGATTTTCACATAAAAGGGTTTGCTCATTTCAAAGAATCTTTGGCTAATGTTAATTTGTGGATTTTCATTTTTAAACTTAGAGAACAATTCTGTTTGAGTCATATCTAAGAAATGTTTTACACACGATTCATGATTACGAGAACCTATTCTTCTTTTATTAGTATCTCTTCTATTCAATGACACCCTTGTGTTCTCATTCCAAAATTTTACAATTAATTCTTTTAGAATATCAGATGTATTCTTGTCTTTTCATGGAATTCTACTAGAGAAATCCCAATATTCAAGTGTTATTGACTAACTCAAGACATTTTACGTCTCTCTATTGCTTTCATTAGTGTTTTTCTGTTTAGCTTCAAAGCACTGCTTGTTTTTCTAATCAAGCGTTTATTAACTATTTTATCACTTACTATACAATTAGTAAGTGCACGCCATGTAACATTACTATATTTGGTGCGTCTTTTTCCACCTACAATTTGGTATGCTTTATGTATGTTTTCAACAATTGATGCATTTTGATCAACAACATTAGATGTTATTAACCCCAGGGTCTTCATTATAGGTCTCATCTTAATTAATTTCATCAATGAAACAAATAATTGACATCTTTGTGTGTCATTTAAATTCTCAAAGTAATTATCCCAAATTCCACTAGCTTTTCTTCTCGCATTTCTTTCAGATATTTTGTTAGGCATTGGTTTTATAATGTTTTCATCAATTTCAATTAAGTGAATTGGTTTTCTTCACAAAATGGAAGGAGGTGTTCTTAGAGGTGAAGATTCATTTACAAGGTTACTTTCTTCATTCAATGTTTTCATACAAATTTCGGGGTTAACATTTGGATTCTCAAGTAAGGGTTCAACAATTGGATTCATATCAATTTCTTCATCCATACCAACATTATCATTCAATTCAATATCATTATTCATTGTAAAATCATTATTCTCTACATTTTCATTATGTATTTCATCCCCATTTTCTAATACATTAGCTACATTTGATATAGCAGATGTACCTTGCCCTGCTCAATTTTTTTGCATTCTCTTCAATTTCTTTATTCTCTTCTCTTCCAATTGCTCGTGTCTTATTCTTGACTTTCCTCTTGTCCTTAGCTCGATGTTTATCTCCCATGATTACAAAAATCAACTAGTGGGGTAGGGGAAAAATGAACTACTAAAAAATCGTGCAAGAATGTAGAGAAAATTACAAACAAAACAAAATGTTTGTAGAATTCCCATGAAAGAGATGAAAGGGACGTTGGGGGGCCACAATATATAAAATAAAAAAAACATATGCGTGTTATGTAACGCATTACATGTTTTGTATTTTCTCTTTTCCCAAGCCATGCCTCAAGGCTTTGGATCCGATTTGGATCCCCAAGCCTGAGGCATGGACCTAAACACAACAAACAACGTGTTTTTTGTAAGAAAATGTAAAAATGTCACTTCCTCTATGATAAATCAAAATAAAACAATTGATCCATTTTAAAAAAATTATACCACGACGTAGAGTAGAGTTTCTTCTTTCTAAAAATATAATTTTTCAAATTTTCTAACTAATATAAGGTTTCCATATTATTTATTTTCTAACTATGCCTTTTTATAGCTATTTTTTGAAGTGTAAATATGTCTATCTTTCATTGTGTATCTTTTTTTGGGTGATCAAAATTTAAAAAATTATACTAGCCCAAAAGGAATAATATACCAGATCGTACAATAAGAACATGATGCTAATCAAACACCACGTAGTAAGATGAAATTAATTCACTCCAATAACTTTACATAAAACCTTTGCAAATAAATGAGCAGAATATCATATATTATTATGGAACTCAATGAAATACATTGAGAATGGGCCTTTCTAAATAGGCTAAGGAATAACATCTAATAACCAAAGGTCGTAGATCAAGCCATAAATCAAGGAAATAACTAGTCATCAAAGAACTAGTCAAGACCATAGATTTAGGAGAGAACTAGACATCAAGGATCTAGTTGTACCATAGATCAAGAAAGAACTAGTCAAACCATAGATCAAGGAAATAACTATACCTAACAACTAGATAATATCTCCTAATATCTAAATAAGATAAAAAAATATCCAACACATAAGTGGGTGAGGATAAATACAATAAAGGTAAATAAAGTTTTAGGTGAACATGAGCTAAGGTAAATACCTACTCTAACACCCCCTCAAGTGAAGCTAGGGGCTAAAATAGATGTGGCATGTCCACGGTATGAGTCCCTCGATAACTAGGCCTCTAATGAGGTACTCATGTATAATAAGCTGGGAAAAAGGGACACCGCAAGGTACCCAAAACTAGGAATAACAAAGTAAAGAGAGTAAAACCACTCCAAGAATCCCAAGAAGCTTGGCTCAAAAAAAATCATACATATGCTTGAAGAAGTTTGGTGTGCACTAGGGTTGAATCCACTATTCCACAAAATAAAAAAATCGACACTTTGTTTCACTCATAATAGCTCCATACAAGGAGATTACTCAACGAGTGATGTCGAAAGTGTAAAAAAATACCAAACATAATTCGATCAACTACTACAAATAGGTGTGCCACGATCCAAGAACAAAAACCAAAGCAACAAGGCAAGGACACAAACTCCAGAGTGTCATGATCCAAGAAAAGCTAAGGTAACAAGGCAAGGACACGAAACCCGAAGAAGCAAGGATCAACACACCACACCCTCCCATACCGCTTGAATGGGTGGAATGACACTACAAATCTATATGAGTTGCCCAAAACAATTACTCAAACACTAAAAATAACACTTGACTCACCAGAATAGCTCCCCCATAAGAGACTATCAACATGCCAAAAGTGTCAAAAATATAGATATAAAATCTCTCAACAAACAAGAGAGATACACTACACTTTAGCTAAAAAAATGCTCAAAACAAGAAGCATCACAATGCATAAGATATAGAAAGTGGAGCAAGAGGCCAATGGTGGAGGAGCCACCCATGTAGAGTCCTCTCTAATGAATGCCTATGTCTCTCATGAGTGATCAGATATCCACCCCAAATCAACACGGATGGATGAAGAAGATGCCTGCATATGACTTGGTGTAAAATGCACAATGGGTGCATGTAAAAGAACATCAGAATGTGTGTCAGGTTGATCATGTCTGATAACTAAAATCTCAGGTTTCTCAAGCCTGAGTGAAGATGCAAAACTCATGTGTTGCTCATGATCCTCAAAAGAGTCGAGCGAACAAAAAAGGAGCTCATCAATGTGTGATCCCAATGAAGTATCTAGCTCAAAACCAATGTCATGACGAGAATTCCACTTAACATGTGGAATAGAGGAAACAATACCCTGTGAATGTCTACCAATGACTCCACTAGTGAGACCCATAGAATGGAGCATGCGAGAACTGAATGCAGTGGTATGCTTCTTAAAAAAGCCATGCAGTTGAGCAAAAATAGATACACAACATGTGGTATTGTAATAGGCACAGATGTGGAAGAGCATGCAATAACAAGCTTCATAGGTGTATGAGCATCAAGAGCAGATGGGAAATGCAAACTCAAAGACTAACATAATCAATGTCATGGGTTTAAGAGCAAATAGCTACAAAGTGGACTAGAGCATGGATGTTTTTGTCCACAATATGATGGTGATGCTTTCAGGATAGCAAGTTTGTTCTACTAGGAGTGTATTATTGTATTCCTTATCGTGAATGAGTGATTGTTAAGAAGAAATTTTCACTTCTTGAGCTGATCTATTTTCTTCCACAAATTTTACAATATCCTTTTCAAGTCCACACACTTTATAGAAAAGCATATCATTCTTAGAATCCATGATAGATGAATCATACAACTCCCAAAGTTTATGCAGGACGTCAATGCCAAATTAAGTCCACAATTGATCACAACACTCCTTCATATTTTAAGACACTTTATAATTATAGCGCAAGTCTCAAAATAAATATTTCTAATGGAAAGAGCATTTAAAAACAAGCATTTTACAAAAACTGAAATTATTATCAACCAAGTTATCGATCAAAATTTAAAATCTTAAACATAAATTGAGATTTTGACCTCATCAAAATATTTTGGGGCCTAAATTCCAATTACCAACTAAATGTGTACAAGAATGGTTAGCCTTCATCTCACAATATTCAAATGTAAAGGGTTATAAGTTAATGCGGTAATCAAAAGTTTAGTCTCACATGGCCATACCATAAAATGACATTTAATTGATCTAAGGATTTTCAACCTTAATAGGAGTAATTGCACACAATTACAAAATACAACCAAATCCCAAATATATGAATAATACAAATAATTTATTTGTAAAATAAAACTTATGAGATGGATGTCATCAACAATCTCTATCTCGATACCATGAAAAATGGTAACCAGATCGTACAAGCCGAGAAGAACATAGATGCTAATCAAACACTTGATCAATAAGATGAAAGAATTCACCATAATAACTTTACATAAAACTTTGCAAATAAATGAGCAGAATATCATATATTATTATGGAACTCTAGATGAATGCAATACATTGAGAATGGGCCTTTGGGTTGAATAGAAAGGAATAACAATCTAAGAACCCAATTTTGGTCAATAACTCCAAAGTAGAGCCATAAATCACTTTGGAAATAACTAGTCATCTTGAAATTAACTAGTCAAGACCATAGATGATTTAGAGAGAACTAGAACATCAGTATCTAGTTACCTTATATAGATCAAGGATAAAATAGTCAATACCATGAATCAAGGAAAGAACTATACCTAACAACTAGATAATATCTCCAATATCTAAATAAGATAAAAGAAATATCCACACACATAAGTGGGTGAGGATAAATACAATAAAGGTAAATAAAGTACCTTTAATGGTGAACATGAGCTAAGGTAAATACCTACTCTAACAGCCCAAACTAGGCATAATTTATACATATTAAAAAAAAAAAATGGGATTTTCTAATTTTATATTTTTTTTGAGTAGATTATGGGGGCATTTTTTGATTTATTTTTTATTTTTCAATTAACATTAAATTTAGGTGTAGTAGAAAAATCATAAATAAAAAAATATTTACTGGTAAAAAAGGTAAAAAAAAATGGAGCCAAACTTAGATGCTCAAACTAGAGATGTGTTTAGAGTTTTCTACCAAAGGGTTTTCAAAAATACTAAATGGTGCTAAAAATGGTGGGGGCACAAAAGTCACTCTATTATGTTTTTTTAACAAAAATAAGCATCTGTTTGTATTTTAGTTGTTTGAACCACTTAAAATTATCCATTTTCAATAAAATTTAGTAGCTTAGAAACTAGACTCAAAATGCTATGATTCATATTTCTACAACATCTTCCAATTTCTGAGTGTAACTATTTCAAAAACTCGCATAAGTTGAAGTTTTTTTCGAAAAATGTGTCCACTTAAGACCCCTTCGGACCTTTTCTACTGTGGTCATAGTAGTATTGTATTAGGAGATCCCTTCAATTTTTCTCATTGGAAATGGAAAGAAAACAACTAATAAAGCAGTAATGAAAATGGAAACAAAATAGTTAACAACAATGAAAATGGAAACAAAATAGAATGCTAATAATCCAAGATATCTTTCGGAATTAGAAAAATGGTAGAAATAGAAAGCATGTGACAATGTCTCATCATCAAACTAAATAAATTCTAGTTACTTGGTGAGTAAGCTCACGTAAAATTGTCTTTGACAAAGAGCACTAGATTACATTCTTCGCAAGATGAATAATTAGAACAAACCGAAGCTCCAATATAAAAGTTTTAGCATTATCAAATAAGATATCCAAAATATAAAATATGCAAAAGAAAGGAACGTCTCCCTTTGATTAATATTTGCAATGTGAATAGACATAAATCCAAGAAAAAACATAATTTTCATATGATATATACACCCTTGTAATATGCAATCTCATGTTCAAGTGATTTCCAAATCAGAAAGTACATCAACGAAGACAAGATTTTTTCATTGTCTCATTCGCACCGATTACGAGCAACCACCATTATTGATGTATCACACCATCTAAATCCAACAACTAAAATAGATAAGCTTAGGAAGAGTTAGGTCAATGTGAATGCATACAATTTATATTACAAGATACAAAGTAGAAAAGAATCAACGAAATAACATAAAAAGATTTAATTTCATATGTTTGATTTTGTGTTGTCAAGGGAAATAGAGAGCACAAGAGAATCAACAAAATTTACTTTTGATATATATATATATATATATATATATATATATTTGACTAGAAAATATAGAAATAAATTTGAGATACTTGAAGGAAATACACAAACTTGATATACGCATGATAAAATCTACAACTTTCTACAATCTACATCATGTCTTAAGGGTCATCAGGGATGCATAGAGAAAACATGGTTTTGAAAAAATACTTTTTAAGGTTGGTCTAGCTTGGTTTTGTGAATGGTTGAGAGCAATAACACAAGAGCCATGATCAGTGCTAATTCTACCATGGAGTCTCTAGGTCAGATCCATCGGACATCGTATAATCAAAATAAACCATATCATTTGACCCCTTACTCTTATTTCAATACCATTTTCCAAAGCATGTGTTTTGAATTGGGTATCAACCATGTGGGAGAAATTCATGATTATGCAAGCTAGGATTTCAAGCCTAAATGTGAGAGTGGTACATAATGTGGGTCCCGCCATATGGAGAACTTTAGAAGCTTGGAGGAGGCTCAAGTGCTAAAGGGAGATTCTTTCAGGAAATAGAGGCTTGGTGTTATTTGTGTATCAATGCAGATGATTCTTTGGTCTTGGCCTTCCTTGAAAATGGGGTGCAATGAGTATGCAATTACTAAATTCTCTATTCTCTTCTTAATTAAATTTAATTTTTGTAGTGAAAATCAAACAATGTAAATATAATTACTACTATTTATGAACTAGATTTCGTTATGAGACATTATTTTTTTTAGATCCTACGACATTCCTACTAGGGAGAACTCTATTATGTAGAGGTGAACCGCGCTATCCAGACTATTGGGTTGACTAAACTAGATGTTAGCTCTGGAGTGAATTGTCGCTTGCATTGTTTTGAGATTAACACTTGGTTACCCTTTGCAACAATCAAAACATGATGTCGATCTAACTGGAAACACCTCCTTTTGAAGGTCTTATTTCTGAAGTAGTACAAGTGTCACAATAACGTGGAGGCACAAATATTTAAAAAGAGACAAAGCAAATCGAGTAGAATCCAAGATTAGAAATAAAGTTGCATGTGAAGGAGGACTTGCTTACCCATGGTTTGGTCAACATTTTTATTCAAAGATCTCACCGATGAACAAACATCCACCTTAAAAGATGGAGAACTCCGACTGAGATAGAATAAAAGATAGAATATTGGGTGATATTATGGTATGCTTATAAGTGGAGTATGTTTTCATTTCCAATAATAAATAGAGTTCCCAATCAAAAGTTTTATGGAACTATTTAATTAGGTGAAAACAAAATGTGAGTTGAAAAATCAAAGCTAAGTTAAAATCATTGTCCGAAGTATACATGTGAATCTCCGAATGCTTTCAAAACATTTTGTGTATAATGCCTAAGACGACTATGCATGTGATCACTTCACTTATAGAGCATTTTGAGGTCATGTGCCTTATAGGTAAGATTTATTCTCTTAATTTTATATGTTTTTAATCAATAAAACATCCCTTTCGTTTTTACGATGAGCATCAATACCAACGCGGCATCCCATGTATAGTTTCTAATTATTTCCATGCATTCAAACACCATGACATCTATTATGCCTTACTTTTTAAAAAATGACTAATTTTAACTATCAAAATATATAAAAATTTAGTGATATTTCTGAAAAAATAAAAATTATTGATATCAAGATATACTTTAAATATGAAAAAGTTTTGTAAAGGCTTGAATTTGCAAGTAGGCCCTAAGTATCAAAAGTATAATGCCTATCAAATAACTTTTGAATGTGAAAATTTTTTTAACAAGGGCTAAATCAGCCAATGATTTAATAACAGATATTTGGAAAGACAACATGATACAACTTGTCTATCATTTAAATCCATGACTCTAATGCATCCATGGGCATTGAGCTCATACATGCATATATTTATGTTTCAATTTTCCGAATTCATTTCAAAATGATTTATGTTTGATGATTCTTTTGAAGCTTTTTGATAATGGTGATTAAGCTAATGTGTAACATATACTAATCCTATAGATGCATATCCTATTTGGCAAAGAATAACATAACATAACTTCGTAAAACCCCTACTTCAATGTATATGATTCCTCCAATCCTTAACCACCTCGATGATACGTTTAAGACAATGCTTGAAAGCATTTTCCATGATCCAATGGCATATGTGAACTTGTGTCACATTTCTTTATGATTTCCTAGACAAGGACATTTTCCTGGGATGGATGGCCAATCATAGAAGCCCTAGCTTTATCCATTTGACACAAGATTTACTAATAGTGCAAGATATTTCACCATGTTTCTTTTCTCCCTAGTCTAAGATAATGATGAATGGCGTTAAAAGATGTGGCTATAGACTTTGATCGATAGAGTATGGATTTATACATGTTTTAAGTGAAGAAATATTGGCCACATGGAGAAGACTTCACAAGAATTGTGCTTAATCAATCCATTTATAAATGGCACATAGCTTTCTAATGGTTTACCCAGACATGCATGATGTTTCACGAAATGGCATGTGTCAAGCTGATATACAATTTGGAAAATCCAGTTCACAAACCAAATTTTAAATCAAATATGAAATCCCTACATAAAATAGAATGGAACATGGCCTCAGAAAACATGCACTACAAAAATACAAATAGCGAAGTGATCAAACCATGGGCATAAACTTTGTGTAATCATCCATGCTGTGTAGACCTCTCAATATAGGTAATGTGTTTTGTCAAACTCCGAAGAGTGAGTAAGAATGTGTTTTTAAAACATAAATGTTTAGGTTTATGAAAGTTCTAAAATTTGGGAGAACATAAATTCAAAGATTTAATTGAAATATTCAATAGTTATAATTGAAATAAATGTAGATAATAAATAATTCACTAGGTGAAATCAATTTTAAAGCCAATTTGTTGATTATGTTTAAAGGATTTACCTAAGTGAAAGTTTTACCCAAAGAAAAAATCTACAAAATATCATAATATCTCATGGTGATTACTTTGAAAAGGACCATGCGATGAAGATGTAAATTAAAATGAGGAAGATGTGGATAACAAGAAATCAGTGGAGAATAAAGTATAGCACATTGGTTGGTATTAGTTTAAAAATGAAGAGGACCATAGATCTGGGAGAAATTTGAGCCATCGATTGGAAGTTTGGGGGAAAAAAAAGGAAAGGAAGTGGCCAAAGACACGATTATACCAAACTGAATGTTTTCCATCAACTCTATGAATATAGTGTATGAATCAAAACATGATGAAGCTTACCCAAAGTGTTCATGTTGATGACACTCGAGGCATAAAGAAAATAGTCCCCACTAAATCGAATGAAATTTAAAAACTTCTACACATTGTTCCCGAGGAAAAAAATTCCAGGTTGCCTTCCTTTGAATTTGAGCATGGTTATTTCCTTCTTGGCCCTCTCAATGGGATAACAAATTTTTTAAACTCACGAGACGATCCTAGACAAAGCATGAGTGATCAAAGGTCAGCGGAGACAAACCAGGGGTTTAATTTATAGATATTTGAGATGTTGGGCTTAGTTTGAATAGAGTGGTTTCTTGTCCAACACGTGTCGATATGATCAATTCACATGTACTTGCATGCCATGAGCCTATCCATACACAAAGTTGAAATAGAACATGGATGTATACCAAAAATTATGAGGAAGGAATTGACCATATGTTTAAGTTCAATATCCAAGGTTGAGGTCAAACATGTATTCAAAATGTAAAGCATGCAACGTGTTTGAAAAAAGATGGAAGACTAAATGGTTGTTCAGTGTAAAAATCAGCATCCAAAATGGCACTTCATGGATAACTCAACATTGATAATTTTCTTTCATTTCATTTTTACATCATAATGTGAATAACTTAAACTGAATTTGAAGAGCTTTAACCACTGACTTTCTATTTCACTTGTGTGTGGTGTGTATGTTTTGTTGCATCATCTGGATTTGAAGGGTGATAGAAATCATGGCCATGAGGGAACTATCGTAGTGTGTAAAGACTCATGTATGAAAGCTTTGTGAATGAAGCCCAAAACATAAATGATACTATTCACAAAAATTGCATGTGATTTTTCATGTCGATTCTTACAACCTCTTTGGCATTACATGAGTTTGTCAAACTCCTTTCCATATTTATTACTACCATCTAGGTTTGAGAAAACTCGGGGTGAAATTCCTATTTTGTAGTTGTCTAGTCATGTTGGGCAATCAGAATTTGCCTTATGTGGAACCATTTTTAGAAAGTTCACTTTATTTTTGACCTCTGAAAAAAATGAGAAGTGCAAGAAACTTCTACTGAATAACCCTTTGTGTCCTCAAACATCCTAATAAATATTCCATGTAATTTTGATTTCTCATTTGGTTCCATACACCAAATTGCTGAATGACCACGCCAGTGTTAGATGTTTGAGTGATAAAATCCTTGGTATTATTTATCATCTTAAGAAGGGGAGTTTTCATGATGAAAATATAATCAATAATAATGTTCAGGAATGAGATGTGTAAGAGAAAAAAAACATACTAAATGCCATATTTAATACTAGTTCTTATGTAATGTAAAATTCATTTTGAGGTTTAAATTTAAAATAATTATCATGCTTTTAAATATATTCCTTTACTATGGTGAGTTAAAAGTGTACTATTCGGCCCAAGGGTTTAATTACTTGTGTTTTTACTAATTTTGTATGGAGTAGAGTGAGCCATGTAATTATTTAATTTCAAAGTGGCCTAGACACCTATATTTGTCTACACGTGAAAAACTATGTGCCTCAGTAGAAGACACCTCTATTCTTAAGCCTCAACATAAGCAATTGTAGAAATCGTGATCCCAAACACAAAAACCCCTGTAGGCACAAATGTATGAGCTTTTTTACATGGGTGTATAAGGTAGAACACTGTAACATAGTAATTATTTTGGGTAAGACAAGATGTAAATCCGTATAATGGACAATCTCTAGAACAAAGTGTGTAATGGGCAATGATTGGTCTATAAATGACTATATAAGCATAAAAGCTAGGGTTTAGAAGTAAGAAAGAATTAACAAGAATTAGAAAGAACTTGCAAAAGTTGGTGAGAGAGAGAATTCTTGGTGATGAAGCAAAAGCTTGAGAGAAAGAAAGTATTGTACATCTGAGAGGTGTGGAAGATTGTAAATCTTCATTGTATATCTTGTCAAAGCTTTGGATAATAGATTGTCTTGTTTTTTGGTGGACGTAGCCCACACTGGGTGAACCACGTTAAATCTGGTGTTGATTTATGTCTCTTGTTTTGTATATTTCTTCTGGTAGAATATCCACTTTTATTTGCATGTATGCTTAGATATGATATATTATCTGTACAACCGGTGTGCTAACCCCAACAACTGGTATCAGAGCTTTGTTTGAGGGTTTTGTGTGTTGATAGATTTACTCACAGAGGGTTTTCTGATTGAGTGGGAGCTACAACAATGGCAGAAGAAAATAAATACAAGGTAGAGAAATTTGATGGCCAAATTATCAATTATGGAAGATGCAGATTGAGGATTATCTATATCAAAGAGATTTGTATTTACCGTTGGATGAGAAGTCTAGACCTACGAAGATGACTGATGAAGAATGGAAGATTCTTGATAGAAAGGCTTTGGGATCTATAAGATTGAGCTTGACAACATCCGTGGCTTCCAATATTACAAAAGTGACTTCTACGGTAGAGTTAATGAAATCTCTTGCTAATTTATATGAAAAACCTAGTGCTTCAAATAAAGTTTATTTGATGAAGAAACTATTTAGTTCTAAGATGCATGAAGGTGGATCTACATCTAGTCATTTGAATGATTTCTGATCTATTGTAAATCAGTTAAAATCGGTTGATATACCATTTGATGATGAAGTAAAAGCACTTTTATTCTTATGTTCTTTGCTTGATAGTTGGATAACTTGGTAATGGTTGTTAGTAATACAACATCTGCTAATAATATTTTGAAGTTTGATGATGTGGTTAGTATAATCTTGAATGAAGAAATTCACAGGAAGAGTACAGAGGAATCATCATCTAGGAAATGCTTTGAATGTAGAAAGCAGGGGGAAGAAGGAGAGATCCAAGAGTAAGAGTAATGGGAAATCAAAGTCAAGGGATAAAAGATCTAAATCTAGAAGTAAGGGAATTACTTGTTGAAATGTGGAAAGAAAGGACATGCAAAGAAAGATTGTTGGTCAAAGGATAAAGAGAACCAACAACTAGACAAAAAGGTAAAGAAAAAAATCTTGCTACATCAGAGGTAATGCAAGATGCTCTTATTCTTTCTTTAGATAATAGAATTGAATCATGGGTTTTAGATTCAGGAGCTTCTTTCCATGTAACCCCTAATAAGGGTTATTTTAGAAATTATGTCTAGGAAATTTTGGGCATGTTTATTTGGGTGATGATGAACCTTGCAGTATTATTGGTAAAGGGGAAGTTCATCTAAAATTGTAGAATGGAAATACATGGGTATTGAAAGATGTGAGGCATGTGCCAAGCCTCAGGAGGAATCTTATTTCTGCAGGGAAACTAGGTGAATCTGGTTGCATGGTTACTTTTACAGGAGACTCTTGGAAAGTCACCAAGGGTGATTTTTTGTGGGCAAGAGGTAAGAAGGTAGGAACATTATATTTATCTACTGTATTAAATTCATTTTTACTGCATTATCTACTTCAAATTCAAATGCATGCATGTGGCATAATCGGTTGGGCCATATGAGTCAAAAAAGGAATGTAGATCTTAAAGGCTAAGGGTAAGTTATCATATTTGAAAGATTTAGATCTTGATTTATGTGAGCATTGTATCTTTGGAAAGAAAAGAGAGTGAGATTTCTCAAAGTTGGGGAAACTAAGAAGGAGCAAAATTGGAGCTTGTACACTCGATGTGTGGGGACTTCTCGTAGCTTCTCATGGAGGATCCCAATATTATGTTACTTTCATTGATGATGCTTACAAGAAAGGTATGGGTTTATTGTATTAAACATAAATTGATGTTTTTGAGACTTTTAAAATATGGGTTGATTAACATGGGTGAATCCATAATTCAAAGTTAAAGTTTCCATTAGATCCAAAAATGATTTTCGATGGTGGTAGGATCTTGAAATTGAGTCAATCTTTTAAATGATTTGAATTGCCATTAAAAAATATTTTTCTAATTCCAATGGTAAGATGGACTGCTTTTATTCTTCTTGTTGTAAATTGATTCATGAAATGACCCAATGGGAGAATATTTTTTTAGAGATTATTCCATCATTAATAAGGTGGTTTTTAAGAAATTTTAAATTGATGGTTTTAGTATTTATTTTTCCTTTCATATGATACATTATAGTTTAATGTATTTGATGTAATCATTTTTTTTTCTGATTACTAATGGGCTTATCCATGAATGGCCATCATCCAAGAAATCCAATACATGTTCAAAAAAATAGTGATGATTGAATCCATATTTAATGTGCTTCTGAAGACCGTCTTGGAGGAATCTTATTTTCTAAGAAACCAAGTGAACTAATCATTTTATATGGGTACATTTTAAGAGACTTTATTCACCAAGGGAGGTTAATTTTATTTCCCAAGAGATCCAAGATTGTCTATACCAAGGTATAATATTATATTTATATATCACGTATGTTCTTATTCTATTTTTAAAGCATTATCTATCTTGTATGAATTCAGATATGTATGCATGTGGCATAATCGGTCATGGAGCCATATGAGTCCAAAGGAATGCAATCTTAAAGGCTAAGGGTAAGTTATCATATTTGAAATATTTAGATCTTGATTTATGTGAGCATTGTATCTTTGGAAAGCAAAAGAGAGTGAGATTTCTCATTTTTCCTAAATGGGGCAACTAAGAAGGAGTAAAAATTGGAGCTTGTACACTCAGATGTGTGGGGACCATTTTTTCTAAGGTAGCTTCTCATGGAGGATCCCAGTATTATGTTACTTTCATTGATGATGCTACAAGAAAGGTATGGGTTTATTGTATTAAACATAAATATGATGTTTTTGAGACTTTTAAAAGATGGAAAGCCCTTGTTGAGAATGAATCAAATTCTAAGTTAAAGTGCCTTAGATCTGACAATGGTGGTGAATATTGTAGCAAGGCTTTTAATGATTATTGTTTAGTGAATGGGATACGTAGAGAAAGAATGGTTCCAAGAACACCACAAGAGAATGGTGTTGTAGAGAGAATGAACAAGACAATCATGGAACATGCTAGAAGTATGAGGATACATTCTAGATTGCCCTTGCAGTTTTGGGTAGAAGCAGTTGATACATGGTTTATTTGATTAACCATGGGCCTTCAAGTTCACTAGATGGAGGAATACTAGAGGAAGCTTGGACCGGAAAAGAGGTAGATCTTTCTTTTCTTAAAGTTTTTGGTTCATAAGCTTTTGTGCATGTTGATAAGGAAAATAGAAAAAGTTGGATGCAAAATCCAAGAGATGCACTTTCATTGGTTATGGATCTAGTGATTTCGGTTTCCGTTTTTGGGATTTAGAGAATTCTAAAATTATTAGGAGTCATGATGTTGAATGGAATGAAAAGAGAATGTACAGGGATCAAATTTTGGTACCCAAGGATGAACCAGTTGAGAAGTTTGTGAATGAAAATGAACTCTCATATTTAAAAGAATTACCGACAGGGTTACACAATAACGTGTCGGTTGACCCCTGACCGACATCGGTCAGATGAACCGGTATCGGTTACAGAAGATCCAAACCGCATCGGTTAGCGAGAACCATGTTGGTTAGAGGTGATGACGTCGTCATCACTATCGATATTTGGATAGGAATGTCCAGGAGGTCCAGATGAGCCTCCGGTACCCCAAACTCTGTGAGAAGGTCACAAAGGGTAAGTAAACCTCCAGAAATATTTACACCTTCTCTATTTTATTTATTATTGACTGATAATGGTGAACCAAAGAGCTTTTGAAGAAGTAATGTAGGATAAGACTCACGTCCAGTGGGAGCATGGCATGGATGAGGAGATGGACTCCTTGAACAGAACCAAACTTGGGATTTGGTTAAGTTTCCAGCAGTAAGAGAACATTGCAAAACAAGTGGGTTTACAGGATCAAGGAAGAAGAGGGTGGATAGAAAAGGTACAAGGCAAGGCTTGTAGTAAAGGGATTTACACAAAAAGTAGGTATTGACTTTGGTGAAATATTTTCTCTGTTGTTAAGATGACTTCTATTCATACTTGTATTGAGTTTAGTTGCAGTAGAAGATTTACATTTAGAGAAACTAGATGTGAAGATGGCTTTCCTTCATGGTGATTTGGATGAAGAGATTTATATGCAAAGAACCACTTGGGTATGAAGTCAAGGGTAAGGAGAAATTAGTGTGCAGGTTGAAAAAGAGCCTATATGGGCTCAAAAAAGCTCCAAGGCAATGGTACATGAGGTTTGATAGTTTTATGCATGAGCATGGTTACTTGAGATGTGAATCTACCATTGTGTTTATTTCAAGAAGCTTGAAAATGGGAGCTATATTATTTTGTTACTGTATGTGGATGATATGCTTATTACAGGATCTAGTATGCAACATTGGTGAGCTTAAGGAAAGCTAGCTCACACATTTTCTATGAAGGATTTAGGAGCTGCAAAAGAATCCTTGGCATGCAAATACATAGAGACAGGAAAAAACAAGAAATTGTATTTGTCTCAGGAGGATTATATCTACAAGGTGTTAGAAAGGTTCAACATGCAGAATGTAAAACTATTAGTACACCTATGGTGGACACTTCAAATTGAGAAAAGATCAATGTCCTTCATCACATGAGGAGGTCAAATACATGACACGAAGTGCCATATGCTTCAGCAAGTTGGGAGTCTCATGTATGCTATGGTTTGTACCAGACCAGACATTACACAAGCAGTGGGAGTTGTGAGTAGATATATGGCCAATCCAGGTAAAGAGCATTGGAAAGCAGTCCAATGGATACTCAAGTATTTGAAAGGGACATCTAGCATGCAGTTATGCTATGGAGGTTTGGATATTTCATTATGTGGCTATGTTGATTCGGATATGGCTGGAGATCTAGATGGTAGAGGAGCACTACTTGGATATATTTTCATAGTAGGTGGGATGATAGTTAGCTAGATTTCAAGATTGTAGAAGGTTGTGGCTTTGTCTACTACAGAGGTAGAGTATGTTGCAGCTACAGAGGCTAGCAAAGAGATGATATGGATGAGTAGGTTCATGGAAGAGTTGGGAAAGGAGCAAATGATTGTAAATTATTCAGTGATAATCAGAGTGCAATTCATTTGGAAAAGAACTCAACATTTCATTCGAGAATGAAACACATTCAGTTGAGGTATCACTTCATATGGCAGGTATTGGAGGATGGACAGTTGAATCTGGAAAAGATTCATACGAGCAAGAACCCTGGATATGCTAACGAAGCCATTAGCAAAGGAGAAGTTGGAGCTACACTCCACTTCTGTTGGTCTTCAGTTTGAGACTTGAAGAGGAAGAAACAAAGCTAAGGAAGGATCCAAGAATGATGTTGTATACAGTATGGTGCAGTAATTAATCTCCAAGTGGGAGATTGTTGAGTTGTGGAGCTCAATTACTTCAGTTTAGCATGTAATGGAAACTTGCTGGAAAATACAGTAACCGTCATCGGTTAAGGGGGAACCGACATCACCAAGGGGAACACCAGATGACAAAGGGTCACTATGACCAGATCGGTCAAGAGCAAGGAAGGAACCGACATCGGTTAGGGCTAACCAACATCGGTTACCTGTGCGAGGATGTTTTAATTAACTCTCGGGAATTAGATCTATTTTTAGCATTAAAGTATATCTATTGATTGTAATTACATGGCTAAGTTCCCTAAGTCTATAAATGACTATATAAGCATAAAATCTAGGGTTTAGAAGTAAGAATATTAACAAGAATTAGAAAGAACTTGCAAAGTTGGTGAGAGAGAGAATTCTTGGTGATGATTTCTCATTCCTTGAACATTCCTTTTACGCATCACTTTTCTGAATACTCAAAGCTTGAACTTTGAAAGAATGTGTTTAGTAATGCCCTTTAAACACAAATTACATTCATGTGCATAATGTGTGAAAGAGACGCAATAATCTTTAGCCTTTAATTCATATCCTCCTTGAACATCCCTTTTTGTGCGATACGATTAATGCCAATCGGGTTGCATCACCTCCCTCCCGGTGCAAGCATCACCTTGGCCATGACATTATGCCACCCTTCACGTTTCCTAGTGTACTTCACCTCCATCATCCACACCTCGAAAATATATGTGCCTCACGGTAGAGACAAACCACTTGTTCATTTCCCTAATAGCTCACGAAAGAAATCATAATTGTAATTGTGTATGAAACCCTACCTTAGAATTTTAGGTTCACACCACATATCCTTGTTTCTAAATTAACCCTTGAAACACATAAGTGAATTCCCCTTGCATTTATTTCTATTCTAACTACCTATAAGTGTAAGAGCCCAAATTTTATTCAACCTCTTTCACATTTGTATTTTTTGCGGTCAGGTTCCAAAGTTGGAACATGTTGGCTTTTCCCTTTTTATTTTTCCCCTTTAGATGTAAATTGAACTCACGTGAATACTACACTACCCTAATCATTTACTTGATAGTTGTGAAAACACCAATCTTAAATGTTAGACCATGAAATTGATTAAGTCTCAAAGTAGAGGAAGAGCGTGCGCACTGGGGTAAAGTAAGGTGCAGAAAACGCTCGAGAAAGGCGCGCGGGAGAAAGAGTTAGCGCGTGGTGGCGAAAAAAAGGTTTGGCGACTTGGCTACATTTCTAAAGGTGGTATCACGGAAAAACACATGAAGGCTTGAGTAGGCATGATGAGTGGATAAGGTGCTAATCATGGAGTCTTGGAGTTCAATGACATATTCCACGTAATGGGAATATTCCAAAGGAGGATCATTATAGTTAGTGGAGAGGCTTTTTGCAGCTGACATAACACCGATCGTAAGGACCACATTTCCCCTTGGCATGTGATCCGCTCATGGGTGGAAACCCCCTATAAGCTACGATGAAGAAAGGATCCAAATTTTATTTAAAGAGTACTTGGGTCCAAAATCGGGAGGAGTGGAAGGATAACAAAGTGTTGCGATAATGTTGTGGGATAAAGATGGTTTTAGAGGCTAATGAATTGATGCAAGAATGTGTGGATTTGTGATGTTCGGGAGGTAATAGATGTCATTTAGCATAGGTAGATTATTATTATTAGGGCTAGAGAGAGAAATTTGAAAGGATGATGATATGTATGGATGTAGTAAGTGCTCGGGTTTGAAACAAGAGTTGAAATGGAAGAACATAGCTAGGGTTTGCTTTATGCGAGTAGTAGCTTTGTAGGGGATTGGGATGTTATTCCTTGATGTATATGTGATCCGATATGACCCTTTTGATGTAATATGGATCATATAAATGCTTATAGTCAATATATGAAGCTTTGTTTCAAATATTGTGTTTATAGACCAAACTTTAGTGTGTTTTCATAGTTATTCTTAGCTAAAGATCTGATTCTATCATGTTTGTTGCTGATGTTTATGTTTATCTCATGAGCACATTTGTGCTTAGAGT
>CM031237.1:1025095391-1025159056 GCA_018340775.1 Taxus wallichiana var. yunnanensis
CATCTACATTTTCTCATCATTTCCCATCATCACATCCTCTCACCTCCTCTTGATTCATTCACACTCAACACCACTACCTCCTTAGTCCCTTTTTCATCTCATCATCCATCGTTGGGTAATCTTACTTAACCGTTGCTTCTCCATTCATTTCATGTCTTGTTTCATCATTTTTCTCTCATTCATTCTCTCCACTACGCCCTCTCCTTGCCTTCATCTTCCTACACATCATTATCCTCCTTTATTTACTCTTTTCACTCCATCTTCTAGAGTTCTCACCACATATCTACCCCCATACTTACTACCGTCATTTTCATCGATCTTCCCTAAACGTATTTCATCATCCTATTTCTATTTCCGCGCTAGTAATTATAGATTGACTTCTCCTAAAAATCAACTCATCCCCATTCTCATAGCAAGAATATTTTTCTTTGACCTCCTCCATTCTATCTTCATTCCTTCCTTCCTTTATTTCTCTTATCATTATCGAGGACTTCTCCTAAAGTCCCTTCATTGGCATTCTCCCATCCCATTCTTCAGTTTACTTTCTCCATTGTCTCATCTTTTGTCCGTATATTTTCCTACTAATCATTATCGATGGATTTATCCTAATATCCATTCACCGGCATTGCCTCTCCTATCCCATCCTTTCTTTTTCCTCACTACTTCTCTACTTCCATTCTTCCTTTCCAATTTATTCACTATCTTCATCATACACCTTTTCTCTATTTTCTCGTCATCAACATATCCTCATCTCATGTATCTCCGCTTCGTTTTTCCAGTAGATGTCATTCATCCTCTCAAGCTTCTCTTTACGCTTCTTTTGTTTCTCACTCTTTATCAAATATCTTCATTCTTGGTTCTCTTCCTTAAGCATAATTTTCTTTCATTCTCTTTTCCTTCTTTCTTATCTTTGTCTTATTTTACTTCCTCTTTATCATTGTCCTTTTCCTCGCATTTTACCTCACACTTCCTCCTTACTTCCCCATCGATAAACCTAACTCTTCAGTGGGTTATCCCATCTTCCTTTATCATCTCATCATCCACATGCATTTCCATGCGGTCCGCCCATATTCTTTGCCTTGGATTTCCTCACTATGATATTTTTCCTCAATTTTCTTTTTTTCTATCATGTTTTTCATTTTCCATTACCTCTCTATTTTCCTACTTCATCCTCCTTCATCACATCTTTCATTTTAAATAACTCTCTCTTTTTCATGATTTCATCCTCTACTCTATTATTTTCTTTTTCTCTTTATTTTGTCCTTCTTCATTTCCTTTCTTTATAATCCTTCTTCTTCTTCCTCCCTTTCATTCCTTATTTTCTCCTCCTCCGTCTCCGCCCCTCTATTCCATATCCTTGTCACCTTCATATTCAATCTTTCTTGATCTTCTCATAATTAACCAATCCTTCATGTCAATTCCCTTTTCTCTTTCTCAACATCCCTCACATCCGGAATTCACAAACTAATTCCAATGTTTCTCCATTTATGTATCCCCATCTGTATTTCATTATCATTCTTATTCTTCTCTTTGCCACATTGAACTCTCTTCTCTTTTGAGAACCCCGTCACATCTTTTATCTTCATCAATCCTCTCTCACAGGACACCATAATATCCATTTCTAATAATCTATTCCCATCTTCCTTTGACATTTTTCTTGGATGATACCATAATGGCCATCACCTATCTAATCTTGTTCTTTCCATGAATATTTTCTTTGCTTTTATTTTGATGCAAAAGTATCTTTATCATACTTACCAAAGAAACAAGACTTTTTTTTCTTCTTCACCTCCTAATTTTCTAACACTTATACATCTTTCCTATAAAACATGATTGTCCATCATATTTATTATCCTTTTAGGAACTTTTATCTCACCTTTCATGTTTTCTCATCATATCCACATTTATGAATATTCCCCTAGGATATCTTATTTCAACATCTATCTATGTCTTATATTGGGGTGTCTTTTCATCCTTGTACTTATCAATGCATATAACTCAATATTTGTCCTTCTCATGCCCCGTCGTGCCGGGGCATCATTATCTTCATCCACATCCCTTTTGTGGACGCATGATTTTTCACACGATTCCTCTTAAACAAAGGATTGAGCACATCTTTCACATTTAGTTACACATATTTTGATGTGTTCTATGATCCATTGGTCATCTTGGTTTACATCCATAATGTAGTGGTATTCACCCACTCACCAATCTATAGAACATTGTCATCCTGTCTCCATTGAGACCGTAATTATCTTCCTATACCAATGTGATATCGAGTCACCGCCATACTTTTTTTTTATATTTATTTATTGTGATCCTTTTTTCTTGAGGAATCTTGCCTTTGGTCATTCTTCATCCATCCTCAAACACATATTTCATCTAACCCATTTTGTTTAATGTCTCATGGCTTGCTATCCAAATCATCTCAACATCCATTCAAATGTAGACATCTTACTTTTATAACTCCCTCTCTAATATTACATGCACAATAATTCTATTCTCGCATCTCTTTATCTTAAATTAAATTAAATCTTATTTATTTTCTCACATTATTTGATTGATTATCAAATGGGCTTCATGTATGGACCCATTTGATAATTCAACTTTTGGAATCATCCCCATCTCTCAAAAAATTATTAATCCATGGGTATTAATATACTCCAACACACTTCTTCTTTTAAAATGAATCTATTATCTCACCTACCATTCAAATCATGTCTCCCCACTCCATCTAATAATTCAAGCCATGGACCCACATGATCACATCATCTATTAACTCACGTTACTTTACCACACCCTAGGTACTTGTTAACCCAATCTAACCTCATATCCAAGCTATAAATATGGGTTTTTTCCCATATTTAAAAGGATGGAAGATAGAGGAGGACTCCAAACCTAGACTGGAAAGATTTTAGAAGCTTGGAGAGAAGAGAAGAGAAGACTAAGTGTGTAATTAATTTTTGTCAAGAAGAAGGAGAAATATTTTCCATGGTTTGTTATCTTGCCATATTGATGTCAAGTTCATCTCCATAGAAGGACACAAGCTAAGTTATTCATTTTAGTTATTTCATTTTATATTCCATTATTTTTTACTATTGTTCATGATCTATTATTATCTTTTTGACACTGGGGTCGACATCCTCAAGGAGTTAAATCCTCTCGGGAACCAATGCATTGTCTGGGAAACCCCATATATTGTGTTCTAATCTTATCTATGTTTAGTTTTGCATATCTAGCTTCTTTATAATGCATCTATCTTATTTACCCGTATCATCCATCATCATCTCAAGGTACTAATCCCTCCATCATTTGACATGGTCTCGTGTTTCGATTACTTCACCTCACTTTCGACAGAATGAAATACAAATCAACACTTACTTAATAACATGTAGGTATTATTTAGTTATTAATGAACCTCATCTATGACACTATGCATATGCCTCATCGGGGAATGATGCTCCTATCACATTCATCTGCATACCATTCCATTTCACTTATTCATCCAGTGATATGCATATATCTTGGTTACACACACTCTTGTTTATTTATACTAGTTACATAGACATTTTGTTTCACATGATAGAAAGATAATTAGTATATGTTATTTTTATCATATACACATGTTTGTCACTTGGTATTTAGTGATGTACCATGCTTTAAAACCCATATTTTACACGGTCCATATGGATGATGCACATTTATATGTTACCATTCCCATGAAAGGCTCCTCGGGGCATTTACTTTTACATCTAAAGTGTTATGACTAGTTTTATTTTTGCATTCTTACCTTATTTTCTATCAATATATACATTATTCAAGGACATAGTTTATCTTTCTAACATGTTAATAGGTGATTCATGTCTAGACATCTTTTCAGATCAACTATTTTCCACAATGGTTGTCTAATACATTGAATGATTTTGTTTTCCATTATATGCCATTTTTATGGGCTATGCCCTATGTCAAAGTCTATGTTCATTACTTGTATGATTTGGCCGCTTTGTCTTTGATTGTCTACATGACATCGTGAGTGATGTCCCATGTTTGCAACCCACTTTTCGTGGTCTACATTGAACTTATTTTTCTTGGGTGAAGATTACACTTTTCTTTATATCATACTTTTCAATTGTTTCATGTGTAATTGGTTCACAATACATGCACATTCCTCCCATCGTAAGAATGCATTTTATCAACATCTAGTCCTCTCCTTTAGAACACATCCTCGGTACAGACGTCATCACCCCAAACGAGTGGGGTATAAATTGGGTGAATCAATCACCCATACAATAGCTTAGACCTCTTCCCCAATACAAGCATTCTATTATGGTGTGAATCACCCAACAAAGTTATGCTTGTAGAATGTCCCAAGTTAAAAATTTGGTCTTAGTGTGAGACACCAAATCAATGTCTCGCTCTACATAAAATTTTTAAAGACTTGGGTTTAACCTTTACACTAGACACCTATGATCAAGTGGACAATTTTGTTTTACTACTTTTTCATATCTACATACTTTTGCTAATAGTTCACACTTGCTGACTCACGATTGCTGCTTACAATTACATAGTCCTCTAGCAATTGTGCATTTTATCTCCTTTTTCTATTTCATGAATTGAACAAAACACACATAGAATTATTAGGATCACACCATTACATATTACTATTATAAATTTGGGAAGCATTGGCAAGGATTTTTATCCCCAACAATACTTTTGTCGTGGCATCAAATCTTTCTCAAAACTCGTCTTTTCATTGGTGTCAAGATCACCTAAAAACTTGCACTTGCATGAGATCGCCAAAAACTTACTTTTGCTCTCATGAGATCGCCCAAAAAATCCTCTTTTTACATCAAGACTTACACATTTTTAATCCTTTTCACTTGAGCATCTTATATTAGGTAGTCACATGTTTCAAGGTTAATTAATAATTCAAGAGAAAATCATTTTAGATACTTTTGATCATAAGTGAATTTCATAACACATGACTTTGACTACAAAATCTTCACCCGCTAGGGTCTTATTTTCTTAGCTTCCATGCTTCATTTTTATACTCAATAAGAAAATCCCTTTATCAAGTTACAATGACAATATGTACAAACAACAACACATATGCTTCACCCCTATGGTCACTTCCTCTTCCTTAGCTTCCACACTTCATTTTTATCATTCCAAAAATTTTCTTGTCTTTTTTCGCACACTTTCATCATCGATCTACATGGTTATCAGTACACATCTCTTATCTAACTTTATGTTATCAATTTATTCAACAACAAAAAGTTTTGGGGGAAAATGTAGACACAAAATCATGCACTTGGGTACATTTATAGGTCCTAATCACATACTATTATTCATATGATTCCTAAGTAAGAAAACTAGTAATCGACATCTAGCTTGGCCATTTTCCATCTTTCTTGTTTCCTATTTGGTCTTTCACACCTACCACCCATTCTATATTCATTTATTATCTTTGTTCAAAGACACCAACACCTATGCCAAAATTCCTAGGTGCCCTCATCCCCTTGGGTGCTCCCAAACTCTTTGTATCTTACTTGCCTCTTTTGGGAAATTTTATCTTTTGGGCATCTTATTTTCTTATGGGTATGGATTTTTCAATTTTTAATTACGAAATTCAAATAAAGGAATCATATAAATAAAATTTCTATGTGACCATAATAAAGGACCAAGAACTAAGCATGTATTACCATCACCTAAGGTTGCATCAAAGGAATTAAGAGAGTATAAAAGACATCCATCTAGGATTTCATTCAAGGGACAAGGGAATGCATACACACATAGGAGGGGAAGTTCATTTTTCCATCCACACATCTATCTACATTAATATATCTATCTAGTTATCCCACTGCTATCAGTGAACTTGCACAAGGGCTTCCTAGGAACATGATTCTACACACACACACAAGAACTACATTGAGTTTGAGATGTAGTGCAGTGCTCATTGTAAGTTCACTCTAGTTTGATGATAGTTAGGGTTATTCGACTCCCCATATTCGATCTTTTTTTTTGGGATTTGATGTAGTTTTGAGGGTTTGTGTAGGTCAACATCTCTTTGCAGGTTACAGATGACATTTTGAGCATAGTACAAACATACAAGAGACTAAAAATACTATCAATGACCATCTTATGACACCAAAAAATCAAGTTTCAAGCCCTTGCATAGTACCACAAATAAGAAGCAGACTTTGCGCATAAGCACGTCTCTAACTTAGTCTAGGCTCATCTAATAATTCTAATTTTTTTTCTCTCGCGACATTCTTCCCATCATGTTCATCAGCTTTTCCAATCCATAATGGGGTTCCACGGATAGTATGGGAATCATCTAAGTCATTTTTCCTCTCTTTCAATTAGGGTTTCATATTTATCTAGCTTATTTGTACTTGGTCAAATCTACACTTTAGTATTTATTTATCATATATGAATTTTGCAATTAGGGGTTTATACAAAATTATATTTTTGTTAAATCATCATGTTGGTGATGATGTAATAGATAGAAAACCTATGAGTGGAAATGTTTTCAAGTTTGGTATAAGTGTCATTACTTAGATTAAAGTAAGAAGCAACCAATAATCTCCATCTCTTCTATTGAGGTAGAATATAAAATTACAATGAAGGAAACAAAAGAATCCATGTGACTAAAATAGTTGTTGGAAAAAAATTCACATGGAAGTTAAAGGAAGTACTCCTCTCATATGTGATACTTGAGTTGCATTTCTCTTGTAAACAATCCAATTTAGCATTATCGGATGAAGTATATAAAAATTCATATGCATTTCATTCGAGAGAAGGTTATTTTCAGTGATATAGATATCCAATTCTGTTGATTAGGCTAAAATGTAAAATGTATAAGCCTAATCTAAATGCTATAGTAGCATTAAATGAATAATAATTAAGTACAAAAATTACACCCAAGTAAACTAAGCAATATAATGTGAAACCCTAAGTGTAAAGGGTGGGTAAAAATCCTTAGCTCATTCGCAATAAAATCTGGAGTGCACCAAAGTGCTGACCAGGTGAAAAGAGAAGCCAGAGTGTCGCTCAGAGACCCAGAAAAATGTAGATCTAGAGAAGTAGGCTGGATAGGAGCACCTGGAGAGGGATAGGGGCACCCGTGGGTGCCTTAGACCTGTTTCTAGGCACTTGGGTCTGCGGAAAATTTCAGGAAACCTCTTCTAAGGTGTTATAAGTTGTTCGAGTTGTTTCACCTTTGTCACTCTAAGGTCACATCAAGATCGCGAGGTCACCTGGAAAATTGAAATGAAGTATGAATATGCAAAACCCTTAAATAGACATCAAATCCTAAAAATAAAGATGTAAAATGAGGGTGTGATTGTCTTCATTTGTCACAATGGTGAACTTACAACTGAGCATTGCACTACATTTCAAACCCAATGTAGTTGTGTGTGTGTGTGTGCATAAATTGTGTCTTGTGTGGCTCTTATGTGTGTCACACACTTAATAGCGAGCAAATAAGCTAGATGTAAATAAATGGAGTAGATGTGTGCATGGAATAGAATGAATTTCCCTCCTATGAAGTTTTTGTAGAATAACCAACCCATGTCCCCTTTGATGGTGCTAGTAGATGCAATGGATATCTTAGATGCTTGATGGATGTAACCTTAGGAAGTGATAGATAATGCTTAGTATTTGGTCCTTTATTATGATCACATAACTTTATTTATATGATTCCTTGCTTTAATTTCATAATTAACCCCAAAAGGCTGACTACCAAAAAGATAAGATGCTCAAACGGATAAAAAGGACCCAAAAAGTGTGAATAAAGTACAAAGGGGACAAGGGCGCCTAGAGGGGACGAGGGTGCCTAATGCATTAGCTTCCAGGACTAGGATTTGGTGTCCAGGATGAGAAAATCTAGAGTGTAAAAAAGCAGACTAGAGAAAATAAACATCTAAGACAAAAGTGGAAATAGAAAGAAAATAAAGGTGGCCAAATACATGGGTTAATTAATACTTTTCTTACTTAGGAATCATATGAATAGTAGTATATAATTAGGACTAGATAATTACCCAAAGTGCATGATTTTGTGTCTACATTTTCCCCACTTTATGTTGGTGAGCAGAAATCTTGGTAACATAAAGTAGATAGAGATGTGTACATGATAACCATGTAGATTAATGCAAAGCGTGTTGAGGGATAAGACAAAGTGTGGAATGATAAAAATGTGAAGTGTGGATGTTAAGGAGGAGAAGTGTAAAAAGTGATGATGAAAATGACCCTAGGGGCAAAACGCATATCTAAATGTCATGATGTGCATGTTGTTGATGTCGATGTTGTTGTTGGTGTTGTTAATGATGTTGATGGTGTTGACTACTACTTCCCATATAGACTAACCTGAAAAGAGAAGAACAAACAAGTAGTCAAATACGCATGTATATATGTAAAAAGTATGTAAAAATATTAAAAATGTGAAAAAGGAACATGTGCACCTAATCCGTGATGAGAAAAAGGGTATAGAAAGGATCTTGAAGATGTTGAGAGACCAAGTTTTGGGCGATCTCACACCAAAATTAACATTAGCCGCAAGAGTTTTTGGGGCGATCTCACACCACATCAAGGAATAAGTGTAGGGATAAAATGTTGGTATGGTGTAATGTAGAGGAAAGTGTCATCCTCTAACCTTTAACTACTTACCATGCAATGTAGGACACCACATGATGGTACAAATGGTGTGCAAAATTAGTGAAAGTGATAAGGACTATATGCCCTATAAAATCCACTATGTGGAGTTCTCAGACTATATTGAACTACAATCATTATGTAATCCGCCCTCACGGTTACATGCATCCTAGAAGGCATCGTTGTGCTAAGGACCCAAGTTTGATTGAGCCCTATCATAAACTGAATAATTATATTATATTAGTGTATGTTGTGTTATGTAATGGATGTATAACACTTTGTATAGGGTGACTGATTCACCCAAATGATGCCCCCTCTTTTTGGGGTACATGCGACATCACAAAGGAGTATGCGACCCAAAAGAGGACTGACCATGTGCTGAAATTGTGCCCTACAAGGGGAAGGGAATGTGTTTGGTAGAAACCAAGGCACATGCAAAAAAAGTGGCTAGGAGACAAGTGTTAGTACAAGAAAAGACAAACACATGCATGTAGAAGACAAATATGTAGACAAAGCTAGCTTTAGACAATATGTAAGTAAAAGTTAAGATGCAACAAGAAGACAATGTAGACTATGAAAAGAGGGTTACAAACATGGGACATCACTCATGATGTCGTAAGACAATCAAGGCTGATGAATACAAAAGAAGACAAGTGTGCACACAAGACAAAGGAAAATCCACAAACAATGGCAACAATGACAAGAAAGAACAAGCAATGTAACAAATAACCATGGTGGAAAATAGACCTGCATAACAAATGTTGCACATGAAGCACCCGTTAGCATGTTAGAAAGATAAAAGTATGTCAAAGCATGTATAATCTGATAAAGTAATGTGTTATGAAACAAAATGAAACAATAACACCTGTAATGTATGAAAAGTGGATGCCCTAGGAGCCTCTGTGGGATTGGTAATAGGTATTGTGCAAACATCCATGTTGCATGTATGGATATGTAGAATCTACTGATCATAACTAGAAAGTAAGTGAATGTGCATGTGTGTATGATAAAGATAATGACATACAAGATATCTATATAGCATGTGTAATAAGATGAACATGTAAAAGTATAAGTAAGCGAGAATAAATGCAACCAAGATATGTATGTTGTGGATGAGAAGGAATGGAATGTAGTGTGAATGATAGGAACAACCTACCCCCGAGTGAATATGTATGTGCATGCAATGAGGTTCATTTTTTATGCCCCCTCAATAGTCAAGAATGAACCATAAACGAGAGTGCATCATCGGGAAATGGTTTGAATGTGTGTATTAAAAAGATGTGATCGTCAAAGCGCAGCAAAGTGTAAGTGTGTGTAAGTGAATGAGTGAGTGTATGATTAAACGTGTGAGTGTGGTGAGGTCCATTTGAGATGTAGACCCTTAACAATCAAGTATGGACCATGGAACTAGAGTGCGTTATAGGGTAATGTGCATCATGGGAAAGTAGATGTCAAAAATATATGTGTGTCGTTAATGTGTAAAGGAGATGTTGAGAAGGAGATGAATATGCGAGATGCAAAGTGTGTAATGTGATGTGTATATGAAGTGTGTAGTGCATGTATATAGTGCATAGTGTGTGTACATGTCGAATGTACGCAGTGTGATAGTGAGCAAGTGCGTAGTGTGTAGGTGTGTAAAAAGGATTGTAGTGAATAGTGTAGTGCGTAGTGTGTGTGTGTAGTGTGTAGTGCAAAGTGCGAGTGTGTGTGTGTAGTAGTGTAATGAGTGAGTTTTATGATATAGGATTCCCTAAATAGCCAAGTGTGAACTAAAGCATAAGAGATGCATCATCAGAAAGGACTATACAAGAGGTGTGAAGATGTATATGTGAAAATCTAGGTGTAAACTTATGATGCGTATAAGAGACGTGTGTCGATGTTAGGGGAGAAATAATTGTAATGCCCCCAAGTGTGTGTTGATGAATGAGCTATCCGATAAAAGTAAAGGATGAAGGTCCTCTACCCGATGCTTGTGTGATGAAGGCATGTGACCATGCTCTAAGAGTGGTGGTATATGTGACAAGAGATTGTGCAGTGAATGAATTCTTTATGCAAGTAATGAGTATATGGTAGGTGACTTTTATAACAAAATGTGGAGATGATGGAGACCTATGTAAAGAAAATGAGAAGGTGATGGATACCTACTATGAAGTAGAGCACGAAGGTGATGGATACCTACATGGAGTAAAATGAGGTTGTGAAGTGTGCCTAGATATAGGAGATGTCCAGCGATGTGACAAACCTAGACCGATGTATGGACTAGTGAGAGCAATGAGATTATGCGGGTGTGTGCTGAAAAAAGCATGCTAGGAGTGGATTGTTTTAGTTACGCTCAATAGCCGTAGGGAAATAGATGGACTAGGTGATGCAATGACACCCTCAAGAGGAGGTTGTGACCATGGAGTAGATGGAGGAACACCATTGATAGAGATGACTTGATTATTGTGAATGAAATTTAGATGAAAATGATTCATGGAGATAATAGACCAAGACTTGTGAATCCAATTGAGACCTAAGAGTATGTCACACCCTTTAATAGTTTGTGCTACAAGGAAGGGTACAAAGCATGGTGAGAGGACCTATGGTAACTTAAAGTTGGACTACCCCGTATGATTTATCCATAAGATATGAAATATGTGAGAGTGGATAGCCAATAACAACAAGAAGTGGAATATAAAAACACATGATAGGACATGATGGATCAACTTTAGTGTTATTAATAGAGATGGATCTGATAGAAGCGCTAATGTGTAAGTGATCAAAAGAGAATGTAGCATGATAATCATGATCAAAGAAATAAATTATTAGTGGAAAAATGTCAACATGAGAAAACTAGGAAATCAAGAGCCCCGAGGAAGGAGGAGAGACTACGTGATATGTATGATTAGCTAAGGAATTCATTCACTTTCTTGTCTTATGTTTTAGAAGAGGATTATTAAATATTTTGAGCTTATGATTTTCATTGACAATGGTGTAGAGGCCATAGGCTCTGGAAGATCTATTTTGTTTTCATTGATAAGATCTTGGATGATATTACAAGTTTGAAACACCTATTTGTAGAATGTCTAACACATTGATGATAGTCACATCAAAAGTTCTCATTGTAATTTTGACCTTTTGGACGAGATGGATCTAAGTCGAAAGAGGAGGAAGCGTAATAAGATTTCTCTCAAGAAGTTTTTGTAATATAAGTTGTGGAGCAATAGTCAACTTTGTAAATGTACACTTAGGTGGTTTCCATTGAAGTTATTTGGTGTTAGAGACAACATTGACAATGACTTTAATGTCGTAGGTTTCGTGGTTGGTTTAAAATATGACTTACTTTGAAAGCATGTAGAGGAGGAAGCTTTCTCTTGATATTTAAGTTTTCCTATAGATAATAGTTTAGTTTCATATAGCTTGAGAGTGTGACATAGTTGATCAAATGATGGAGATGTCTTGAAGAGAACACTCTCCTAGAGAGGTGGAAAACTCTAAATGAATAAATATTGAAGCTCAGAGTCTGCAAGCACATTAGAAATCTTAGCTAGGTTGTTCTTGTATCACAAGACATAGTCCGCTAAATGTTCATTTGGATCCTTGTTTAAGTTGTGAAAGTTGCATGTATGAGATATTAGAGTCAATATTGATAGAAAATGAGTAAGGAAAAAAATCGACTAGATGCGTGAAATATGTTACCGAGTGGATAGGTAAGTCATATAACTAACACATCACATAATGTGAATATAGGAGGAAAAATCTTAGCTAAAATAATGTGATCATCTATAAAATCTAGACAAGCCACATAAAAGGCTCGAGATGCTCTTATGGGTCACCATGCCCATTAAAAATAAGAATCTTGGGGGTGAAAAATTTAGGGAATCGAGTATGTGGAAATGGCAATGGGTGTGAATGGAGTGTGAAGTAATAAAGTGGAATCAAAGATGGAGATGTGCAAGAAAAATATGTTTACAATTAATGGATTTGTGTTTTAAGGTATTGATAAAGAGAGGCTAAATCTTGAGTTGCTATCAGAGGAAACTTGCATGTGTGAGAACAAGAGGTGGAGTGAAGTGGTTAGTGGAAGTAGGAATAGAAATATGAACATGAGAAATAGGTGGGAGAGTGGAGGCAAAGAACTTGAGTAGTAATGGAAGTGGGGATGGAGGAAATAACATTAAGCTTAGCGAGATTGGTGTCCTCTTCATGAGCAATGAATAAAAGAAAGTCTAGGTCTTGTAGGATGCTTTCAAGCAATATGATCATTAAGGTATTTAGGGTGGGATTTGGTGAATTTACCAAGAGTGAGCCATAGTGATAAGAGAATAATATTCCTAAGGAGAAGGTGGATTCGAGCGAAGAGTCGGGTTCACAAAATGATTAAGATAAAATGTAAAATGTATAAGCCTAATCAAAATGTTATTGTAATAGTAAATGAATAACAATTAAGTACAAAAATTACACCTAAGAAAACTAAGAAATAAAATGAAACCCTAAGTACAAAGGAGCGTAAGAAGCCTTAGCTGATTCGTAATAAAATTTGGAGTGCATCAAGTGTTGACCAGGTGAACAAAGAAGGGAGTGTCACGCAGAGACCTATAAAAATGTAGATATGGAGAAATAAGTTGGACAGATGGGGTGCACTGAGAGGGGGACAAGGGCACCTTGAGGTGCCTTAGTCCCATTTCTGGGGTGTCTGGGTCTATGGAAAAGCTTAGGAAACCTCTTCGAGGTGTTGCAAGTTGTTTACATTTTTTCCTTTGGTCACTTTGAGGTCGCACCAAGATTTTGAGGTCGCTGGAAACCTGTAATGAAGTATGAACCTGCAAAACCCTCAAATAGACATCAAATCCTAAAAAGAAAGATGCAAATGAGGGGTCAGACTATCCTCATTTGTCACAATGGTGAACTTATGACTGAGCATTGCACTACATCTCAAAACCAATGTAGTTCTATGTGTGTGTGTTTCAATTGTGCCTTAGGTGGCTCTTGTGTGTCACACTTGATATCGAAAATAAGATAGATGTAAAGAAATGTAGTAGATGTGTGCATGGAATAAAATGAACTTCCTCCTATGAAGTTTATACAAAAATAACTAGCCCTTGTGTCCTCTTAGATGGTTCTAGATGGATACAATGGAGCTCTTATATGCTTGATGGATGGAACCTTAGGAAATGATAACTAATGTTAGTGCTTGGTCATTTATTATGACCACATAACTTTATATTTATATGATTCCTTTGCTTGAATTTTGTAATTAACCCCGAAAATGCCAACTACCAAAAATATAAGATGCTCAAATGGCTAAAAAGGACCCAAAAAGTGTAAGTAAATTAAAAAGGGGATAGGGATGCCTAGAGGGGACGAGGGCGCCTGGCGTTGGCATCCTAGATGGGAGCTAATGTCCGGATGATAAAATATGGAGTGTAAAAAGGAAGATTGACCAAATAAAAGTGTAAGACCAAAAGTGGCAATAGAAAGCAAAGAAAGGTGGCCAAAGACATGGGTTAGTTAGTAATTTTCTTACTTAGGAATCATATGAATAGTAGTATGTAATCATGACTAGATAATTACCCACAGTCTGTGATTTTACATCTACATCTGTCCTACTAAAGATCAAATTATAGATATCTTCACAAAAATTTTGGTGTTGTGAAGTTTTGTAAATTTCAATAAATTATTGGCCTTTCCGAGTTGTGATTGAGGGGGAGTGTACAAGACAATGCCACCTCCTAATGGCCAGCCATATGTTTTTTTTACCTCTATACTTCTTCTCCATAAAATTATTATAAATATCCTTATGATCTAATTAAACTTCTCTATCTAAAGTTTACCATGTAGTCTTGTAACAAAGCATTGTTTCTTAAATGAGGTCCTTACTTTATAAAAGTCTCCTAAGGTGCTTATAGTTAATCCAAGAGAAATCATGAGATGTAGTCTCACAAATCATGCTTAGCCTAAATCATTCACTTCTGATTTATGGATTCGAAATCCTTTTGTACAAAAAGGTAAGTTTAACATGATGAATGCGTATAGATATTGAAAGTGATATGCTTGCCTTAAAACCCCATCATGGTTTAAAGATTGTAAATCCTTTTGTATAAATAGGTAATGTTGGCATATAAACCCGCTTAACATTAAGGGGGAGTTTTGTAATATAATATTAAGTGGGTTATTATCCCCTTATATGGTTCCTAATGTTATATTTAATATTTATATTATATATAACTATAAATGATAGATTATAGTTAATAAATAAGATATATAAGTATAATTTTATTTGTTAAATATAACCTATGGGTTTATATAAAATTTATTCAACCAATTATGATTGAAAAGGTGTTTTCAAAGGACACACTCGATCAACCAATTAATTAGGGAACTTGGGGCCCTTGAAAATATACCGAGAGAGGAGAAGTAAGGGGTAAAAAGGAAATAATGTAAAAATTATTATAAAAATTGTGATGTGTCTCATTAATGGATTGCTATTACAATTGGTGGGTTTTTTTAAATCTCTTAGAGGTTTTCCCATAGTAAAATATGTGTAGTGCTATTTAACTTAGTGTATTGTTATTTACATAGTGTTTAATGGCTAATTTAATTTACCCTGGTCCTCTTAAAATTGTTCACACTTTCGTAAGATCAAACTTTCCAATTACAAAAAGTGTTTATACTTTTTCTCATGTTGTAGATTCTACGCAATTGCTTCATAACCCAAGTTACATGTATGTCTTTATATCACTTTCCTATCAATTACATTTCTCATAATCTTCCTATCTATGATGGAAAGAGTGATCTTAAATAACATCTCTATACATTCCATGTTTCTTACTTAATATTATGCTTAAAATGATACATTACTCACCAAGATCCTTCCCCAAAGTTTAAAATATTTTTATGTACCATGGTTTTATGATCTCATTGTGCATTCTTACTTACACAACTCTCTATCAATCTACAAGACACAGCTTCCTATGATAAAATGTCTAAAATATGACAAGGTTATAATAAGCACATTAGTGACTATATTCTACACTAGAAGACTATTTTTTTGAGATGAATAGTATTTTGGTCAATATTGAGCTTCAAGATCTCTTTACACAAAGTTTTTTTACTCGTTTACAACAATAAATTATCTTTGATAAGTTTCATTCATATGTCGTACATGGAAAGAGCATGAATATAAGCTCCTCAACATGAATAAGCTCAAATATGTTGTTAATCCTCCTAACAAAACCCTTTTTTATTAGTAAAAGGGGGTTGTTAGTCTCTCACCCTTTCATTAATCAACATGAAAGTTCATACAAAAAAGAGTAATAAATGAATCTAAATGAAGGACCAAATATAGTCCTCCCAAACTATGTTATAGAAGTACAACACCCATCATTACTAAAAAATGTGTCATTCAACTCAAAGAATAAAATCCAGAAATATTACAAAAATAATCACAATAAAAAAATGATGCAATATATGTCATGCTACAATAGAAAAAACCTATCATTGTTGAATGAAGGGTAATAGATCCATTCGAATAAATTCCCAAAGATTGCAACCGTTATCACCAATATCTTATCATTATAATTATACCATCTCCTTTTATGAGTTTCTTATATACTTATTCTGAATGAAGAACAAAAAACAATGCTTCTCAACTATGTTATATAAGTACCACACCCATCAATATTAAATAAATGCCCCATTTTTCTCAAAGCACTCTAAAAACTAAAACCCAATAGTATCACATAATAAATCCCAAGAAATAAATGTCATAGTTAATATCTCCTACAATAATAGGAAAAAATCATCACTATTGAATGGAGGGGAGTAATTAAATTTTTAATAAGATTCCAAAGACGATAACCCAAACTGCTAAATATATAACCACTAGAATTCTACCATCTCCTTTCCTAAAGTTACTTGTTTTATTTCAACAATTTCAAATAACCACTCCCTAACATCATCATTCACCATTAAGATGATTTCGAAATAAACATCCATCACCTATAAAACATTTTTTTGGTATGAACAAATTATATAGGAAAATAAATTCACTCATTGTAATACATTCATCCAAAACTCATACATATATATAAGCACAACCACAACCTCACGTGATAATATATGATGTATATATATATATATATATATATATATATATATATATATATATATATATATGTTGAAGTGTTGGAGCTTGAACGGTTAAGTTTGGAGACTTCAAGAGCATTCTCGCAAATGCATTTGTTGTGACATTGTTGTGCGATCGCTGTGTCGTTGTTGTGACGTTGTTGTTAATTGGTTGTTAACGTCGGGACTATTTTTCCAACCATGGGAAGTTGAAAGATCATGACTTTCAAACTTCTAGGGTCAGCTTTAGGACTTCTTAAAGGATTGTAATCCTATAAATAGAGGTGTTAGGGTATCTTGAAGATATCTTGAGTGTTCAAGAGGTCTTGAGTCTTAATGATCAAGAGGTGATCAAGAGTGATCAAGGTTATGCAATTGGGTGTCAATTGTGGTTTAGATGTGGTTTAACATCTTTGGAATTCTGTTGTGAGTTCATAATTGAGAGAAGACTGTGAGAGTTTATTTTACTCTTGTTGATAATAAAATCTGAGCAAGTTCTTGGTGGACATAGCCCACATTGGGTGAACCACGTTAAATCTTGTCTTGTCTTCTTTTGTGCATTATTCATTTATGTTGTTATATTTCTGCAAGTATAATTTTGCTATATAGTTTCCTATTGTTGTGGTTTGAGGAATTGTTTCCGCATATTTGTTCTCTAATTCCTAACAATTGGTATCAGAGCTTTTGGTTTTTTTTTGCTGAAGTTGTAAATCAAGGAAAGTTTAGCTTGAGTGGGAGCTATGGCAGATGAGGGTAGATCGAGGGTTGAGAAGTTCAATGGGTAGAACTTTGGTTTGTGGAAGATGCAAATGGAGGATTACTTATATCAGAAGGACCTCCATGTTCCTTTGGTTGGAAAAGTAAAGAAACCTACAGCCATGTCGGATGAGGATTGGGAGTTGCTGGATAGAAAGGTGCTTGGGGAAATTCATTTTATGCCTTGCATCTTGGTTGCTTTCAACATATCGTAGGAGAAGACCACAAAAGGTCTCATGAGTGTGTTGGGGAAGTTATATATGAAAAACCTCTGCCTCTAATAAAATATTTTTGATGAAAAATTTATTTAATATGAAGATGTCTGAGAATGGTTTTGTTGTTGATCATTTGAATGAATTTAATACGGTTGTGAGTATGTTAAACTCGGTAAAAATTGACTTTGATGATGAGGTCAGGGATTTGTTGATTTTGTGCTCCTTACCAGATAGTTGGGACAACTTGGTTATGGCTGTAAGTAATTCAGTCTCTAATAACTCAAAGCTGAAGTTTGAGGATGTAATAGGTGTGATCCTAAGTGAGGAAATGCAAAGGAAGAGCACGGAGATTCTTCTACTTCTGGAAATGCTTTGATGGTGGAGAGCAGAGGGAGACAAAAGAACAGAGGGAAAGGTAACCATGGGAAGTCGAATGATCATGGAAGGTCAAAGTCCAAGAGTAAGTTAGAATGTTGGCACTGTGGGAAGGTTGGTCATGCTAAGAAAGATTGTTGGGCTCTTTGGGATAAGAAGAAAAAGAAGGAGGAAACTAAAGAGGTAAATGTGGTAGTAGGTGATGTTTGTCAAGATGCCTTAATTCTTTCTTTAGATAATATTGTTGAATCTTGGGTGTTAGATTCAGGGGCTTCTTTCCATGCCACCCCACATAGACATTACTTTACTGATTTTGTTCAAGGTGATTTTGGACATGTATATCTTGGTGATGATGAACCATGCAGCATAGTAGGGAAAGGTTGTGTTTGGGTGAAAATGTAGAATGGGAACACATGGCTACTTAAGGATGTCAGGCATGTGCCTAAGTTGAGGCAGAACTTGATATCAGTGGGACAACTAGGTAGTGATGGTTGTACGGTTAGTTTTACAATGGATTCTTGGAAGGTTACAAGGGAGCTCTTGTGGTTGCAAGAGGTAAGAAAAATGGTACTTTGTATTTAACTAGTGGTGCTGATTATTGTAATTTAGTTGTTGTAGATGGAGATGCAACTTTGGCACCAGAGACTCGGTCATATGAGTCATAAGGGCATGCAGATTATAAAGGACAAGTTGCTGGATTAAAGGAGTTAGATTTGGACTTCGTGAGACTATGTGTTTATGGGAAACAAAAGCGGGTGAGATTCCTCAAGGTTGGACCTACCAGGAAGGAGGGTAAGTTGGAGTTAGTGCATACAGATGTATGGGGCTAGCTAAGGTAAACTCTATTGGTGGTTCATGTTATTATGTCACTTTCATTGATGATGCAACTAGAAAAGTTTGGGTATATTGCATTAGAAAGAAATATGATGTGTTTGAAACTTTCAAAAGATGGAAAGCCTTGGTTGAGAATGAAATAGGTCTCAAGTTGAAATGTCTCAGGTTGGATAATGGAGGGGAATATTAGCAATGAATTTCTTGATTACTATTCGGTAAATGGGATCCCAGAGAAAAGAATGGTTCCAAATACTCCATAGGAAAATGGAGTGTCAGAGAGAATGAACAGGACAATCATGGAGTGTGTTAGGTGCATGAGGTTACATGCGGGGCTGCCACTCATGTTTTGGGTGGAAGCGGTAAGCACAACTATTTATCTAATTAACAGAGGACCCTCTATGGCCTTGGATGGAGGTATACCTAAGGAGGCTTAGTTTGGTAAGAAAATTGATTACTCATTTCTTAGAGTATTTGGATGTGAGGTATTTGTTCACATTGATAAAGATGATAGGACCAAGTTAGAGGCTAAGTCTGAGAAATGCACCTTTGTTGGATATGGTGAAGATGATTTTGGTTTCTATGTTTGGAGTCTTAAAGACAAGAAAATATTTTGGTCTAGAGATATTGTCTTTAATGAAAAATCATGTATAAAGATTAGTTCGAATTTACAGAACAAAAAAGAGGAATCAAAGAAATAATACACAATGTTAGAGGACATTGCGGACAACAAGGTGTCCAAGGGGCTGGTTCGGAGTTCAACATGTTCCTAAGACAGCATGCCAATTGAAGTACCTACTCATCAGAACCCCAAACTCCGAGGTGAGAAGGTCTTCTAGGGTAAAAGGGAACTCTGAATGATTTACTCCATATTTGAATTATTTATTTCTCACGATAGTGGAGAGCAGAGTGCTTTGAGAAGAATGCAGTGTGGATGGAGGAAGAAGTGGGAGCAGGCCATGGATGAAGAGCATAGATCTCTTATGGAAAACTAGACTTGGGATTTGGTGGAGCTACCCGAGGGCAAGAGAGCATTGCAGAATAAGTGGGTGTATAGAATCAAAGAGGAAGATGGAGGTAGGAAATGATACAAGGCCGGTTGGTGGTCAAAGGATTTACACAGAAGAAAGGTATAGACTTTGATGAAATTTTTTCTCCAGTTGTTAAAATGACTTCTATTAGGACTGTTCTTGGTTTAGTTGCAGTAGAAGACCTGCACTTAGAATAGTTGGATGTGAAGACTACATTCCTTCATGGTGAGTTGGAGGAGGAATTGTACATGCAACAGCCATAGGGTTATGAGGTCAAAGGGAAGGAGAGGTTAGTGTGCAAATTGAAGAAGAGCTTGTATGGCCTAAAACAAGCTCCACAATAATGGTACATGAAATTTTGACAGTTTTATGCAGGAGCAGGGTTACTCCATGTGTCACTCAGACCATTGTGTGTACATAAAGAAGTTTCTTGATGGTAGTTATATTATTTTGTGCCTATATGTAGATGATATGCTTGTTGCAGGGAAGAACATGTAGGAAATAAAGGTACTCAAGAAGCAGCTAGGTGACTCCTTTTGCTATGAAGGATTTGGGGCAGCAAAACAAATCCTTGGTATGAGAATAACTTAGAATAGGAAGGAGAGGAAGCTGGTATTATCTCAAGAAGAGTACATAAATAAGGTCTTGGAGAGGTTTAGTATGTAGGATGCTAAACCGGTTGGTACTCCTTTGGTAGGTCACTTTAAATTATCAAAGGAGCAGAGTCCCAAGATTGAGGAGGATAGAATCTAGATGTCCAGGGTACCGTACTCATCAGCAGTTGGTAGCTTGATGTATGCTATGGTATGCACTAGGCTGACATTTCCCATGCAGTGGGAGTAGTGAGCAAGGTTTATGAGTGATCTAGGTAGAGAGCACTGTAGCAAAGTAAAGTGGATCCTTTGGTATTTGAGAGGGACCATGGGAGCAACATTGTGTTTGGTGGATTAGACACTACATTACATGGATATGTAGATTCAGACATGGCAGGAGATTTGGATAGCAGTAGGAGGAGCATGACAGGTTATGTATTTATGGTTGGTGATACAGTAGTGAGTTGGATTTCATGGTTATAAAAGGTTGTGGCTTTGTCAACCACAGAGGCTAAGTATGTTGCTGCCACAGAGGCAAACAAGGAGATGATTTGGCTACAACATTTTCTTGATGAGTTAGGTCATAAGAAGGAAGTTGGGAGACTACATAGTGATATAGAAGCACTATTCATTTGGCGAAGAACTCCACTTTCCACTCTAGGACAAAGCACATTCAACTGAGATATCATTTCATCAGAGAACTTTGGAAGAAGATAAGTTGAAGCTGGAAAAGATTCATACTAGTTAATCCTACGGATATGATGACCAAGGTAGTCACAAGGGAGAATTTGAAGTTGTGTTCAACTTTGATTGGCCTTCATGGTTGATAATGAAGGGTTGAGAACTTTTCTCAGTGGAAACAGATCTCCAAGTGGGAGATTGTTGGGGTGTGGAGCCTGTTTTTGGTCTTCTTGAATCAAGTGTTGAAGTGTTAGAGCTCGAACGGTTAAGTTTGGAGACTTCAGAGCATTCTACAGTCATTTGTTCCGACATTATTGTGATGCAGTATGTATGTGTTGTTGTTGCTTTGTCGCTGTTGTTAATTGGTTTTCATAACGTGACTGCATTTTTCCAGCCATGGGAAGTTGAAAGATCACGACTTTCAAACTTCTAGGGTCAGCTTTAGGACTTCTTAAAAGGATTGTAATCCTATAAATAGAGGTGTTAGGGTATCTTGAAGATATCTTGAGTGTTTAAGAGGTCTTGAGTCTTAATGATCAAGAGGTGATCAAGAGTGATCAAGGTTATGCAATTGGGTGTCAATTGTGGTTTAGATGTGGTTTAGCATCTTTGGAATTATGTTGTGAGTTCATAACTGAGAGAATACTATGAGATTTGTTTTACTCTTGTTGATAATAAAATATAAGAAAGTTCTTGGTGGACGTAGCCCACATTGGGTGAACCACGTTAAATCTTGTCTTGTCTTCTTTTGTGCATTATTCATTTATGTTGTTATATTTTTGTAAGTATAATTATGCTATATAGTTTCCTACTATTGTGGTTTGAGGAATTATTTCCACATATTTGTTCTCTAATTCCTAACATGACTCACCTTATAGTGCATGACTCACCTTTGCATTAGCGCAGGACTCACCGTGGAGCGTAGGACTCATCTAGATCACTAATTTGGACTCACTTGAAATAAGGGACTCGTGTAAAAGAGATAAATTGCTCAAATGGCTGAATGGTGAGTTGATATAAATGGCACATCAGTTAACACAATGACATGAGCATGAAATGTTTACTATTACCTCAACCTTCATGTAGATTACGAGGTCCATTCAATACTAGCTTAATTCTAGTTTCTGAAGATGTGATTACGAGGTCCATTCATCAAAGCAAATGCTAACCTATCCATTTCATGATGATTAGAAAGATTTGATTCAGATGTGCAATATATTCTAGTGTTGATTGACTATCTCAAAGGAGTCAATTACGGGCCTCATCTGTAGTTAACATGATTAATTCAATCCAAACACGACATAGATTAATCCTTCCATGATTGTAACTTCTAAAATAATTAGTATTGTTATAGGTATCTTCCAATTAAGTAGTTGTCATTAATTTCAAATAACTAGTTCTCTCCCAGAGAGATTAGGACTGCTCTAATATAAAAGAGCAAATGTATTAGGATTAAAAATTTCAGTTCAATTAATCATTTAGAATAAATTTCTTTCTATAAGTGTAGATTTAGGGGAAAACTTTACTTGTGTGACTTGCAATGTTGATCAGATCGAAGGGAAGGAGAAAGGGTCAATCCTCCCCAACGAGAAGGAATACTTTACTATCCATTTCCTTTCTATATTTCACATTAATTTGAATTATCAGCATTGTATTATTTTTAGTACCTTTAATTCTACATTTGATAGTCTTTTATTTTCAATCAATTTCATTTCCTAATTGCATAGTATTCAGATTAATTTTGTTATTAAATAATTACTAAGAACAATTTTGACTATTTCCTTTGTTGTAAATAGCCATGGACACCACCCTGGATTGACAAAAAAAAGATAACTAAAGTGTGAGTATCAATGATGATTGTCACTTTTTAGCACCGTTGTCGGGATAAATCTCAAGGTGTTATCAAAGGTTAAGGTGCTAGCTAGAAGTGCTTTCCTGATTTCCTGGTAAGTTTCCATTTAGAAATTTTATTTCTATAAATCTTTCTTTTGAAGTAATAAGACCTTGTAGTGATAAAAATAATCTTTTGTTCTTTTGGATATGTGGAAAAAAACATTCAAGTGTTGGTAGTTAGTAAATTATCCTCAGCATGATAATATTTTATGTTTAGACCTAGAGACCGTAGAGGTATATTTATTAGAGTAAATTTTCAAAAACCCCTCAAAACCAACCTGTGGAATAACTTGCTAACTAGGAAAGGATGGATGATGAAGTAGATAACCCCAATGGTGCAAAGAATGGAAACCCTCCACTTGGAAGAACATTTACATATCCCATACAACTAGATCCTAACAATCAGGCTCCTATGAAAAATATAACCCTTAAATTTTACCAACCTTCCGGGTATTAGGCTACAACAAATTTTTTACCATTTCTTTTTGAGTTCAAAGTCTTGTGTCAAACTTATGATTATACTTCTAATACCTAGAAGCTCAAGGTATTTCCCTCAACTTTAAAATACATAACTATGAGATGGTTCATGGGCTTAACCCCTAACTCCATCCATAGTTGGCAGGAGATGGAATTTTTTTGGATAAATACCAAGACTAGTACAGGGTGAGGAACAAGAGGGAAGAACTTTGTAGGATTCAACAAAAGGAGGATGAGAGTTTGGAGGACTATCTTGATCAGTTCCTCTTCCTTCACAAGAGGTGTGGTACTGGTTTGGATATTAATCTACCCAAAACTTTATTCCTTAATGGATTGGATGAAGACACATAGGAATACTTTAATCTTATGGGAAAATGAGACATGAACAAACTAGAGTTTACTGATATCATTGACCTCTGTAGGAATTAATCTTGAAATTTCCCCAACCTTTATATACATAAAGGCAAAATGGCCAATGGAAATATATCCAAACTAAGGAAAGAAATTACAAATTTTCAAATAGACCTCTTGGTTCAAATTAATACAACTATGGATAGGGAGAAAGCTAGGAATATAGAGCCTTTATTCATCTATTGTCCAAGATGTAGAGACAAACATGGGCTTAAGGACTGCCCCTTAGACAAGAAAAACATATGTCTTGTCTATGATCTAAAGCATGCCACAAACTAATGTGGATTGCTTCCCTTGCTAAAGAACCATCTAAAACAAAACACACAAGATGAAGGTGAGTTAAACTATATGGCTCAGAGGCAAGGAGGGAATTTTAAATCAAATCAAAATCAGCTACACACCAAAATCACAATGGGTCCTACATCAATGGAATGCACCATGGCCATAATGCCAACCTTGGGTGTGCAACAAGTCCCATAGGGGTGGAGTCCTCAATGGAAAGCACCACCAAGTTACTATCAAGCAACCCTTAGCTCCACACCCAAACATTTCACTATTTCAACAGTTTAATCCTCAATACCAATAGTAGTGGAATGTACCTCAAGGATTAGGGCATCAATATTATAATCAAAGAAGACACCAAGGTCAAGAAGCTTTGTTGATTGGGCCTATAAATGCTAACCTATCCGATCAACCTACCCAACCACAGATTCTAGCACAAATAGTGGCAAAACCCAAAAATGTGAGGTAGGGTAACCCGACATTCACTATGGAATCAGATAAAAATCCCATAATAAACTTTATGGATTGTAGGAATATATTTTTACATTCGAAAAGGTTACTTCAAAACCTTCATCTCCTGTCATAGAAGAAATCAAGATAAATAAAATCTAGAAGAAATGTAGCTCAGTCCTATTTTGAAGAAACTCCTCAACCAAACGTTGATATTCCTTTTCCATCCAAAATCTTTGAAAAACAAAACACTACAATTCATGAACAACTAGATTCAGAGTTAATTCAGGGACTAAGAAAATTAAGTATTGGAATTCCTCTACTTCAGGCTCTTAAGGAAATTCCTAAATTAAACAAAACCATTAAAGAGCTTTGTTTTAAGACTCCAAGAAGAAGAAAGAATCAGCCTAAAACCATCCATGTTGATGGGAAACTTGCTAGTATACTTGGAAGGGAATATGACCCCTCCTAAATATGGAGACCCAGAAGTCCTATTGTTACAATTTGCATAGGAGATGTCCAGATCCCAAACATCCTAATTTACCTAGGAGTTGTTATTAATGTGATGACCACATATACCTTGTCCACATTATCACTTCCTAAACCACATTCAATCTCCATAGTTTTATAAATGGAAAATCAGTTTGTAAATAAGAAAAAAGGGATCATAGAATATTTTACCATCACCATTGAATCATGGGATTATTCGGTAGACTTCATGATCATAAAAATGAAGAACATGAAGATTGGATACCCTCTAATCCTAGGACACCCTTGGTTAGCCATTTCCACTACCCTCATTGATTGTAGAATAGGAAACATGGTGATTAAAAATGGACATGATTCCAAAATTTTATCCATCTACCCTTCCGCAAAACCTTTGTTAGAGAAGATAAACAATGGTGGAAGGATAATTCAGATGGATCAGAGGACATCATCTCTTCTCTTACCATGGTCATAATTCAAGAAAAATCAGATCAAATTCAGGATGGTGACCATGAGTCTTGTGCTGGACAAAGTGTAATTCATGTACCTGAGCACAATTCTTGACTGGGTTTATCTCTAGTCATGCACTACAACTAATGGAAACAAGAGATGACGTGATGGATGAAAACAACCCACCTATAATCTTCCCTTTATCACAAAATATATATTTGACCGAGTCTATTTTTCAAAATATCATTGTTGTTCATGATTAATTCCCCACAGGTTCCCATTAAATGCATTATTGAGAGAATATCCCGTTGTAAATTCAATTCATCTGGATACCAAGCAACTGTTTATTTTCCTAGTGAAAACATTGTCAATCAATAGTTGGCTGACTAGTCAGGAAGAGAATACCATGTTTAAACTCTTATGATCTCATCCTCAAGCCTTTTCTTGGGAATATAGTGACATAAAGGGTATACACTCCATTATTTGTACACACCACATTTACACAACTGATTCCAGACCAGTCAGACAACCACAAAGAAAGATAAACCATGCCTTAAGAAACATTGTAAAAATTGAAATTGAAAAAATTCTTAGGGTGGGATTCATTTATCCAATCTCAGATAGTCAGTGGGTTTTTCCATTAGTTATAGTTCCTAAAAATAATGGGAAATGGAGGGTTTGTGTGGATTATAGGAGTTAAATAAGGAAACTCATCAAGATTATTTCCCATTACTTTTCATTGATCAAGTCTTAGATAATTTATCTAGAAAAATGTATTTTTCATTCCTTAGTGGGTTCAATAGTACAGTCAAATAATAGTAGCACTAGAGGACCAAGATAAAACCACCTTTACCTACGCATGGGGAAAATTTTCTTATAAAGTATTACCTTTTGCTTTATGTAATGCTCCTACCACTTTTCAAAGAGTCATGTTAGCAATCTTTGTTGATCTCACTCATGATTGCATTGAGATATACATGAATGAATTCACTATTTATGGGGAAACATTTCAAGAGGAAATTAAAAATCTTGACAAGGTCCTTTCTAGGTGTGAAAAACATCAATTATCTTTATCCATGAAAAGGCTTATTTATGATGGAGCGGGGGATAGTCTTAGGCCATCATGTTTCAAATGAAGGAATCAAGGTAAATCCTAACAAGATCAATATCATTGTGAAACTTCCATCTCCCACAAACCAAACAAAAGTGAGAAGTTTTCTAGGACATGATGGCTACTGTAGAAGGTTCATTTCATATTTTAGTAAGATATCTTCTCCATTGTTTTCTCTTATAACTAAGGATTCTGAATTTGAATGGACAGAAGCATGCCAAAAATCCTTTGACACTATTAAAGATTAATTGGTAAACACTCCAGTATTAAGAGGCCCAAATTGGAAGATCCCCTTTCATATACAAATATATGCTTCCAATGAAGAGGTAGGTGTTGTCCTTGGACAACAAGAAGAAGGAGAAGCGATGCATATTATTTACTATATTATCAAAAACCTCTCTCCTGCTGAAAGGAACTACACCACCACAAAGAAGGAATTTATTGCAGTAGTATATGCAATTAACAAGTTTCACCATTATATCACAAGATATGAAGTGATTTTTCACACTGACCACTCTTCTATTAAGTATATAATGAATAAACCTTTAGTGCATGGTAGGATTGTAAGATTTTTGTTACTGCAAGAATTTAATATTAAAACATTGAAAAGTCGGGAAATCAAATGTGGTGGCTAATTTTATTTCTAGACTAACCATTTCAGGAAATGAAGATCGGGTCAATGATGATTTTTAGGATGAACATCTATTCGTAATTTCTATTGTCTCTCTTTGATTTGCAAATATGGATAACTATTTCGCTACAGGAAGTTCCCCACCTTTTTCACACAAAATCAAAGAAAGCAATTGATCAAACAAAGTGTGATGTATACATGGTTAAATAGAATTCTATATAAATGTGGACCTGACCATGTTTTATGTAGGTGTGTAGTTGAAGATGAAATATTTGGCATACTTAGGGCATGTCATGATGAGCCATCAAGAGGACATTATTTAGTTCAAAGAACCATTCACAAATTCTTAGGATATGGTTACTATTGGCCTTCCTTGTTTAGAGATGTCAAAAAGTATGTGTGGAGGTGTGATCAATGCCAAAGGATGGGAAAGCCAACATTTACATTTGAGATGCCACTCCAACCTCAAGTTGTTTTGGAACCATTTGAGAAGTGGGGGTTAGATTTAATTGGACCAATTGACCCAACCTCTCAAGGGAAGGAGTAAATTTTGGTTTGTATATATTATGTCACCAAATGGGCTAAGGTGCAAACACTACAATAGTCGGTGGTGTGGTGTGGACACTTACGATCCAAACTATTATTCAAAGTTCCCCCACTCTTCTTATGATTCTAATCCAAAAATTTCATCTTCTTCTGAGGATTCCAATCCAAATATTTCCTCTAACTCTTCTAATGATTTGGATCCAAACTACTATTCAGATTCATCTAATCTGACTCCTAAGTTGTGGTCCTCCCCTTCTTTGCAAGACCTTTATTATCAGTCACCTAAACGATGCTCTCCTCCTCTAAATATTTTTGTTTCCGCAAATCCTCTTCATCATACATTTAATACGACTCCTATGTCACGGTCCTCCCTTTCTTCGTAGGACCCCTTTTATCCATTTCCTCAATGACGCCTTCTTTCTACATTGAAGATACGTGTGGCTCCAAATACCTCTAATCAAACATCTAATACAATTCTTGAATCACAGTCCTCTCTTTCTTCATAGGACCCTTGTTATTATTCATCCAATATGATTCTTGAATCATGGTCCTCCCCTTCTTCACGGGACCTTCTTCATCAATCACCCCCATGAAGTCTTCCTTCTTTGAAGATTCGTGTGACTCAAATTCCTTCTAGTCAAACTTCTAAATTGACCCATGCATCACAATCTGCAGACTTTGGACTTAATCCTACTAGTTTATAGACAATATACCATCGTATAGGTAGGTCCACACCACCTTCTTCTACTCCCAAGACATCTAGCTCCACATCTTCTTCGTCTCTTGAGTCATCTTCTTCTATCAATCATAATCAAACATATTCTAAGTCTTCCACACCAATTGAACCTTTTTCATTCAATCAAACCCTCATGGTCAATTGGCAACCCATGCCAATTGATTTCTTTCAGAATGAAGGAGTGATCATGGCATTTATAGGGGCACACAAATATATCCCTCTAACAAGTTACGAGTAAGGATTGTCTTTAGAATTCAATGCGTCCGCGTATTGTGAGGAAAAGGTTGAGTCCTTTTATCAAGAAATAGAGGAAGAGCCTAAGATCATGCAAATTGATCCTCATCTTATTCTTCCATCTTCACATTCTTCATTATGTGATGAAACTCCTGGGTCTTGTATTGATCCATGGTCTATCTTCTCATCACCCAATCACTCTTTGTCTATTACAATTCCTCAATCACAATCTCTTATGGGGTCAACACCAAGTAGCCCTTCATCTTCGTCTAGGTGTGGGTCACCTTCTAGTAACACTCCCTCTTCTATTTGTGGGACATTTTCGAGTAGTCCACTATCTTCTATTCTTGGGGCACGTCCAACTAGCCCCTTGTTTTCTATGTATGAGTCACCCCTGTAGTCCATCATCTTCTATTCTTGGGCCACATCCTAGTAGCCCATCATCTTACATCTATGGGTTGCATCCCCTAGTAGCCCTTCTTCTTCTATTCTTGGACCACATCCTAGTATCCCTTCATCTTATATTTGTGGCTCACCTTCTAGTAGCCCATCTTCTTCAATTCTTGGACTCGTATCCTTTTCATCCATCACATTATTCTTCTACCAAAGATTGTGGCAATCCCACCGTCATTTCTCACATCAATTCTAAATGTCCACATTCTTCTCCCACTTCTCGGGATCAGAAAAGTCACACATTAGCTTATAAAAACTCAGACATGTTCTTTATCAAGCCAAGATCAAAAATCAAGAGCTCCAAAGCTGCCAACAACTCAAATGATCATAAAATCTAAAATCAAACGTGATTCCAGAATGCACACCAATGCACCCATCAAGTATGGTGCAAAGTATTAAAACCTATGGATAGGGAACTCAAGCTCCCACATACAAAACCCATGTTTCAAAACAAATCACAGTCATTTTTGATTAAAAAAATGTGTTTAGTCTCCCTTATTAAGGAACTCGCACACATCGTTGTTGGATCCTATTACGCAAAGTGACAATGTTGGTCCCAACTTCCAAAAAATCTAAAAATCCTAAAAAAATTCAAAAATACAAAAAAATGAGAAAACATTAAAACATTACAAAAATAAAATCAAATGTACAAAGATCAAACATTGCAATCATGTATTGTGCATACACATGGATGTTCTTTCTTCCCTTTCTTTCATATTCCTCTTCAAGTCATCCACCATTTTCATCCCTTCGATGTTATTGTGGTTAGCCTATTTGCACGCATTTTGTGACATTTATCTCTATGGTATCTATTTAACCCTGGTCTTTTATCACATTGGTAAATTAAAGAACGACTGACCTCTTAGAGATCCTATCAATATCTACATATAATAAACTTGTCGGGAAGAATATTTGGGCATATTTTTTTATACTAGCCAATTTCATCATCATAATCACTTCCACATCCTTCCATTAAGCCATCAATGGTTCTTAACCCCTTGTCAAACAAGAGAGCTGAAATAAGTTTTCAAAAAGCAAAAGAATCAAAATCAATCAATAAAAGAAAAAGATAAAGCAAAAGAAAATTGATATATAACTCTCTCTTGGGGTATTTCCAATAATCTCTACCAGGGCTATGGATGCCTGACTGGCAATAGAGAAATTTTTTGATTAGAATCAAATGCATCTCCGTCGAGGCTATGGACGCATGGTTGGAAGCGGAGCAATGTATGGCTCTCCTTCCATAATCCATTCACAAATCACCTTTCAAACTAAATCATTCCTACACATTGGCTAGTGTATTCCCTTACTATCTATCAACTCTTTCCTTCAAGAGGTAATTCATTTCCATGTGCACACACGGGATCTCGATGAGTAAACAGGATTAGTATGTTATCAAGTGTTATCATTTAGACCTTATTCAAACTCTTGCTTTAGCGCATATCTTGTCTCATGATTTCTGCCTTGGGCTAATCACTTTTTCATCAACCTCCATCTAAATATTTTCATAACATCCTTTGTTCTTTGAAAATCATTTAGAACATCCATGTGTATCAAATGTCCTCTTTGCCATGTTTGCATGCACTTTTTCCCCTTTTTATAAGATAATTTTCTACTTCCTTTCTCTCATGTGTTTCTTGGCCCGCTTACATTGGGGGCATCCTTTCTCCCTCATAATTGAACCTATTTTATAATTTCCTTGATCCCCCTTTAGTGTGTGAATATTTTTCCTTTGAATACTCCCACCTAATCGTTGGGGCATTTTTGCATATTTACTTTCTTGCACATACGTATGGCATTCTACCCTTGTACATCCCATCTATCATTGGGGGAATACATGCTTCTTTGTCTTCCTGTACATAGTTTCAGAAAACTTTCAAAATAAAAAACATTCAAATATGTTTCTAAAAAATAAAAAATAATAAAAATCATCCTACAAACCGTCGCTCTTTGGTTCTTGCCTATTATTGTGCGTGACTCACGGATCATCTTGATATACCTCCATTAACAAAGTTGGTTTGCTTACTATGTCTGTACTCTGGGGCACAATGAGTTGCTTGGTATTTTTCATAGTGCACTATTTTTCATAGGACCCAAGTGTCCTCCATTATTCCCCTCGCATGTATCCTTGTTTGGGGTACCATCTTTAACCCTTGTCGTTAATTCGCACAGGTTGGAATCAAAGCTTAATAATAAAAACATTGTATTATGTTTCTCTGTTAAGTTAGCTTGTTTAATTTCTCGTATTGCATTACATTATGTATGTTGCGGGGAGTTAGGCATCTTTTACTATCTTGTATTGCATTGCATTTTGTATGTTGCATAGAATTGTTGTTTTTAGCTAAGGACATTTGTTCGTATATGAATTTTCATGTCACACTACACGTCTGTTCATTCATTTTAATAAGGACCAACGACGTCGATCATAAGCAAAATGATGAAATAAAGTTGTTTTTTACATCGACAAGATGATATCTATATTCATCTCTTTTCATCTTCATTTTTCTTCCATATCACTCTCCTTATATCAACACTTTTCTTCAAAAGTAACTTGGGGCAATAGGGATCAATTCTTCTACTTCTTCTATTATGTTATTTCATCTTTTTGATCATGTCGACATTAAAATTTTCCTCCGTAATTTCTATTTTATTAATGTATGTATTAGGAATAGGATGGTGTTAAGTATAATTAGTAGTGGCATCCAATAGAAGATAACGGTGCCATCGATATATGGTGCCAATAAAGTAGAAAGTACAGTAATAGATTAAATTACAATAGGAATGTTGTAAAAGTAAATATTTGTCGTATGTGGTCAGTAATGTTAAAATGTCAAAGTTTGGGTAAGTATGCAGTAGGGTCTACATGATTAGTAATTACAAATATTATATTTGTAATAAGGACAAAGAGTAATGTCATAAAAAAATTTGTATTTTAATTGTGGAAAAGTATAAAAATGTGGAACCCATGTGAGATGATAAGGTTTATCTTATCTTAGAAGATAAGCCTACATGTAAAGGCAAGAGTTTAGGCATGGAATATGATTAGCCGGAAGAGATTTCCTATCCTATCTTAGAGATAGGTGGATAAGCCTGAATTCCTATAAATAAAGAGGCCACCCCCTCATTTGGCATAGAGAAGTAGTGAGAAATATTGTATGAGTAAGTGTGTAAAGGAAGCCATCATTTTAAAGGTGTGTTAAAGAAGCCATTGAGAGGTATAATTGTGAAGTTTCTCCCATAATTATTGTTGGAAGGAAAGTGAAGTCAGTAACACTTGAAGTACCTCATGGGTGAGATTGTAACAATTTCATGTTGATATTGTAATTTACACTTATATTTCAGATTTTTCATCATTCCTTCATATCATAGTCTATGGTATTCTTGTGTTATGTTTTTTGTTGTGTTTTCAGATTACATACACCAAACTAAAGGTTGTGTATTAGTAAATAATCATAAGCACGAGGAGTTCCAGTGGAAAATTATCATAGTGCTTTGAATTGGTGATGACATTTTGGTTTAGTTCTAGGGACCATTCTTCTTTGGTGGATTTTCTGGAGAGATATTCCCACTTAGTCATAAATCAATAGGAGGGTAACCTTGTTTTTATTGTGCCTAGTAGTTACCATGGTAAAGTCACTTTTTACCATGCATAGTATTTACCACAGTAACTTTACTTTTTACCGTGAATAGTATTTACCATAGTAACTTCATTTTTTATCGTGAATAGTGTTTACCCCAGTAACTTCATTTTTACCGTAAATAGTGTTTACCACAGTAAAGTTAGTTTTTACCGAAGTAAGTCAACTTTTACCATAGTTTACCGTGGTCATTCATATTTTTATAGAAAGGTGTAAAATCACTTTCTATTATAGTGATTCCAATTATTTATGCACATAAGTCTTGTTGATTGTACTTGTGGGTTAGTATTTCACTTTGTGGTTATTTTTGAAAATGGGAAGAAATTCGTTTTTTCAGCTCAATCTAATGAAGATGCTTCCTCTTTCATTCAAGAGTTTAAACGATCTTGTATTTGTAATGGTCTCATAAGAAGGGAACAATGGACTGAATTTTTCCTACCTTTTTGGATGGTTCAGCACTTAGGTGGTTTGAAACACTAGATGATAATGTGAAAAACTCATGGGATTTATTAACTAAAAGTTTTTTTGAATAATTTGGTGAACAAGAAATATGTAGATCTCATGATCGATATCACAAAGCTAGCCCAAGGAGATAAGGAGAAGATAAGATATTATCATGCTCGTGTTCTAGAGCTAAGGAGGAAGCTCGATGCCAAGATCCGGAAGGAAGGATTAGCAGATGGGTGATGAATGGCATGGATAATCTCCTTTGTAAGCACTTCATTTTGGGATGAAGCCAAAGATCGGACAACGAGTGAAGTATGATGCCCGGCTACCATTGAACAAGAAAAGGAGATTACAAGAAGGTAAGAAGAAAGCATGGAAGAGGAGCCCAAAGAAATTGTTGCTAAAGTAGAGCCTACACCAAGCACCTTTGGTCCAGAATCCACAACCACTCTCGGTGAGCACAAATATTTCTCCTAGTACATCTACTGAGTATGAAGATCTGCTCAGGAAGATGGGCCAGTTAACTATTAATCTTCTTCAAGGAAAGGAATTTAGTTCTCAGGGAGGAGATAGAGGTCCAAAAATAAATATTTCTGAAGTTTTATGTTATGGTTGTTATAAAAAGGGTCATTATAAGTATAATTGTCTAGATAGAGCTTCTACATCTAGTACAAGAGATAATGATAAAGGAAAAGCACCTGTGAATTCTTTTGATGTAGTAGATAAGAGCATAAATAATGAAGTAGATGTGTTTGTAAAAAAAAAAAAAAAAAAAAAAGATAACCAAGATGGAAATGATCCTAAGAAGATGAAAGGAGAAACTAGTAAGAAACATAGGAGAAAAAGTTGGGTGTGCAAGATTTTACGATTTCTGAGGACAAGGACCATACTCCATCTTAGAAGATTTGTCCAAAAGGCCTACAAATATTACATATGGTCAACTCTTGGCTATGTCTTTTGAGAAGAGGCGGGAGCTGCGAAGTGGACTCAATGCTCAATGAAGGAAGGAGGTTGAGGTCCCTGTTTTGGAGGCGGAGAGGCGGATCCCATGCTCCACAAGTTGAGGTATTATGTAATGGTATTTCAATTCATGATGTCTTAGTTGATGGAGGTGCTGCAATTAATGTAATGACCGAGTCTGTAATGAATATGTTGGGTTTAAAAATTGATCGCCCCTCAACACTTATGTTAAGATCATTAAATAAGGGAAAAACTAAACTAGAAGGTGTAGTTTCAAATGTGGCAATATCTTGTCATGGGTGTTGTATGTGTGGTAGACTTTAGGTGATGAAAAATGGTATTGTTGCGTACCCAATGTTGTTAGGAAGACCATGGCTAAGAAGAGTTCATGCAAGAAACTCTGGAATGAAGGCTTCATGACACTTGGACATGGGTAGAGAGAGGGTGAAGATAAATATGATCCTCGGCATCATAAGGTAGAACCTTTGGATTCAAGTGATGAAAATGATGATTGGACATCCTCTTATTACTCTAGTACCAAGTGAAGTGGACATAGAAGATGAAGAAAGTGAGGTTGATGTTTCGGTCATGGATATCCTTCCAGTCACACCGACTCATGAACCCATAAAATTATCTGAAGAAGAAATTGATGATCGTCTCCAACAAATAAAGATTGGTGATGTTGTGATGGAGAGTGAGAATGAATCCTACCTCCAGCTCTTTGAAGGTACATACACATATTCACTTTTGATTACAAGGAACTCCATCAAGTAAGTTGGGTAGAACATCTATTGAGCTAGTAGATGGTGCTAAGCCCATAAAGAAAATGCCATATAGAATGAATCCTAATTTTTCTAAGACTGTAAAAGAAGAAATAGATAAGTTGTTTGATACAAGATTCATATTTGTTGTGGAGAATTCAGAATGGGTTTCTCCCATTGTGATCTCAATAAAAAAGAATGGGAAGCTACACATTTGTGTTGATTATAGGAAGCTCAATAAGGCAAAAAAGAAGGATCATTACCCTCTTCCATTCTCAGATCAGATCTTGGATGAAGTAGCTAGCCAGGAGTGCTATAGTTTTGCTGATGGATATAGCGGATACAACCAAGTTCGTATAGCGGAGAAATATCAGTTGAAGACCACATTCACCACTCCTTGGGGAATGTTTTCTTATATAGTTATGCCTTTTGGGTTGTGTAATGCTCGGCAAGGTTCCTGCGCTTGATGAATAGGGTGTTTGAACCCTACATTGGGAACTTCATCGAGTATTTTGGATGATTTTTGCATTTATGGGAGCAAGATGGGCCACATACACCGAGATGGAGACAACATTTCAAAGGTTAGATGAAGCACAAGCCTCACTAAACCCCTACAAAGTGTGTCTTTGGATGTTCTAAAGGCGTTTTGTTAGGGCATGTTGTATCCAAAGATGGTATTAGTCTTGATCCTATAAAGTTTTAAAAATCAAAGAGTTACCATTTCCTATGAATAGAAGTAAGTTGAGATCATTTTAGGCCATGTGGGTTACTATAGAAGGTTCATCAAGAATTTCTCAAAGATTGCCTGACCACTAACTTGAGTTCTTGAAGAAGGATGTTACTTATGAACCAATAAATAAGGTGCATGAAGCTTTTGAACAACTGAAGGAAGCCCTGGTGTCTTCACCTGTTTTAAAGAATCCAAATTGGAGCAAGCCATTCATTGTGTATATTGATGCCTCAGATGCAGCACTAGGAAGTACTCTGAGCCAAAAGGATGAAAATGGGAATGATCATCCAGTTTACTTTGGGGAGTGACAAATGAGCGATCTTGAGGTAAATTATATTTATAATCTGAAAAAGAGGCTCTAGCTATCATTTTTGTTGTAAAGAAGTTTAGGAATTACTTGCTAGGGCAGAAATTTATAGTTGTAACAGATCATCAGGCTCTAAAATATATTGTAAATAAGCCTAACCCATCAGGGAGGATAGCAAGATGGATAATTTTGCTACAAGAATTTGAATTTGATATTATAGATAGGCCAGGAAAGAAGCATGTCAATGCAGATGCACTCTCTCGAGCCTATAATGGTTTAGGTTCATCTTGTGATGATGATTTCCCAGATGCAACATTGTTATCCTTGACACAATCCTTAGTGAAAACATAGATATTTGGAATTATTTGAATGAATTCAAGTTTCTTGATGGTGCCAATGCAAAGAATAAGAGGAATATTACTCAAGCCGATCGTTTATATTCTATTCTACATGGAGTATTATTTTGAATAGGACCTAATGGATGGAAAGATAAGAGGGCAGTTGGAAGTTATCAAGGGAAGGAGTTGATAGAATAATTCCACAATGGTACATGTGGAGGACACTTCTCACGGACAACTCATAGCAAGAAGGATCTTGGATGCGGAGTTATCACTTGGCCCACTCTTTTTAGAAATTGTTATAATTATTGTAAGACATGTGATTTTTGTCAAACACATGGTAACCGTAAGACTTCATCAGCTCCATTACGTCTTATTCTTCCACTTGGTCCCTTTGAAAAGTGGGGAATAGATATTGTAGGTCCATTCAACTACCCCACGCCAAAATAAGTATATTGTAGTTGCCACATGATTATTTAACCAAGTGGGTTGAAGCTAGGCCATTGAAAACAACTTCCATGGATGAAGTGACAAGGTTCATATATGAATGCATTGTCACCAAATTTGGTTGCCCATTAGAAATTGTAATAGATCAAGGAAGCCACTTCATTAATGAGGTGGTAGAAGCCCTAGTCAACAAGTTTTCTATTAAGCATAGGAAGGAAACAACATACAAGCCAAGCACAAATGGATAGGTGGAACGAACAAATTTTGTGTTATGTCAAATTCTAGCAAAAGATGCAGCCTTGCAGGTACATAAGTGGGATAAAAGGATTCATGCAGCATTGTGGGCATATAGGGCAACATCAAAGTCAGCAACAAGATACTCCCCATTTTAGTTGGCTTATGGCATTGATCCAGTTCTTCCTATTGAGTTTGATATTCCCACTGTGAGAGTTATGAAAAATGAAAGGATGGATGAAAGTGATTCAGTAAAAGAAAGGTTGGTACATCTTCATTTGCTAGAGGAAATGAGGGAAATAGCGAAGGATACAAGCTATAAGAAGAAAATGAAGCAGAAGGAATACTTTGATCAAAAGATCCATTGGTCTCCATTTCATGTGAATGACTTGGTTCTAGTATATGATTCAGATACAAAAAAGAAGACAGAGAGAAAATTTCTTCCAAAATGGATGGGGCCTTACAAAATAGTAGATGTGCATGAAAATGGTACATATCGATTTGGAGGAATTGGATGGTACTGCCATTACGAAATGGGTCAACCATGACAAATAGAATATTTTCCAGCACCAGCTTTAGAATGTCCATAAGAGTCCACTCGAGGATGGAGTAGAAGCTAGGAAGGGGAAAATGTCGACATTAAAATTTTCCTCCGTAATTTTTTTTATTAATGTATGTATTAGGAATAGGATGATGTTAATTATAATTAGTAGTGGCATCCAATAGAAGATAACGGTGCCGTCAGTATGGTGCCCCAATAAAGTAGAGTACGGTAATAGTCAAAGTACAATAGGAATGTTGTAAAAAGTAAATATTTGTCGTAAGTGGTCCGATAATGTTAAAATGTCAAAGTTTGGGTAAGTAGAGAAGTAGGGTCTACATGATTAGGAATTACAAATATTATATTTGTAATAAGGACAAAGAGTGATGTCATAAATATTTTGTGTATTTTATTTGTGGAAAAGTCTAAAAAGGTGGAACCCATGTGAGATGATAAGGTTTATCTTATCTTAGAAGATAAGCCTACATGTAAAGGCAAGAGTTTAGGCATGGAATATGATTGGCCGGAAGAGATTTTCTATCCTATCTTAGAGATAGGGTGGATAATCCTGAATTCCTATAAATAAAGAGGCCACCCCCCTCATTTGGCATAGAGAGAAATAGTGAGAAATATTGTATGACTAAGTGTGTAAAGGAAGCCATCATTTTGAAGGTGTGTTAAAGAAGCCATTAAGAGGTGTAATTGTGAAGTTTCTCCCATAGTTATTGTTGGAAGGAAAGTGAAGTCAGTAACACTTGAAGTACCTCATGGGTGAGATTATAACAATTTCATGTTGATATTATAATTTACACTTATATTTCAGATTTGTCATCATTCCTTCGTATCATAGTCTATGGTATTCTTGTGTTATGTTTTTGTTGTGTTTCAGATTACATCCACCAAACTAAAGGTTGTGCATTAGTAAATAATCATAACACGAGGAGTTCTCGATGGAGAATTATCATAGTGTTGGATTGGTGATGACAGATCATCGATCGCCCTCTTTCATCACCCCATCGACACTCGAGGGGGCATCCTTCATTATATTAATTTTTTCTTCTATCTCTTCAAAAAAATTATTTGTTTTTACTTGTCTACTATCTTTGAAGTGGCATCACTTACACCACACCAAAGAGGGGCAAATGTAGACACCTAAAATCTGCTTACGTAGGCTTTAATGCTAAGATTGCACTAATTATCCTCTTTCTCATCATTTACGTAATAATTAGCATTTTTATGCTAATTAGCTAACATTCCTCTTCATATTCATTAATTAATGATCTTTCGTTAATTAATTAGTTTTCTTATCATTAAGGATGTCAATTAACGACCTTTCGTTAATTAATATCCGCTTCTACTTGGGTTAATTAATTACACTCATAACTCTAAATCAATAAATTACTATTTATTGGATCAAATTCCTCTCTTACATCCCGCAAATCATACTAATTTTCCTCTAATTAACTTCTATAAGCTTACCTCTACCTATTAATTAATCACCTTTGATTAATTAACCCCAACTCCCATGACTTACTAATGACAAATTAAACTCTTCTAAATCGATATTACCTTTTATAAAGTAACCTTATCCATTCATAATCTTGTTTTACCTTTATACCACATTCATCAATTTGTTGTCCTTGCCTCTTCATGCAAATTATATAAAGAAACCTCCTTCTTACCTTTCTTCTTGAACCATGCTTTGAATAGTGAAAACTATAAGCATTTTGATCTTGAGTCATTCTCCATTGTTGGAAATAGCTTCTCCATCTTGCATCCTTTCACTCAAAATTGAGTAATATGGGAAGATCCAAAATGGCCTTGTAGCCATTCTTGGTGAGATTCCATTTTCAATCCTTGAGATCAAGCAAAAATTCACTTCAATTGTTTATGTTCTTCATAGGTTCATAGTTTAAGTTAGAAATCATAGAGAGTAGGAAATAACTTAGCATGTAGTTTCATTTATGCATTGAAGAAGTGTTTCCTTTAAGCTCTTATCTTGATGGTTCATTGTTTAATTAGCATTTGTTTTTGAAGCTATGTAGATATTAGTTTCAATTTATAGCTTAGTTAATAAAAAATGAGCACAGTATCCTCCAACCTGTAACTACTCCCCAACATGGTAAGGACAACATGTCCTTTAAAATCTGATGTGTATGGGGTTTGTAGACTGGTATGAACCAACTCATTGTATAACCCACAATGTCAAGGATGGAAAATTGAATTAAACTATATCGGTGTAGAGCGTTGTGTAGTGTGTAAACCCCAAATGATACCCACCTCTTTGGGGGTACATGCGACATCGCGGATAGGAGGATGCGGCCCCAAAAGAGGACCAACCACATAAATTATAGCCTGTAGGGGGAAGGGAGTGTGATTGTTAAAAACTAAGGTGCTCACAAATAAGTGGCTAGAAACAAGTGTTAGTACAAATAAGCATGCATGTAGAAGACAAGTGTAACCTACCAAATAATGTAGAAGCTATAAAACAAGTAAACACATAGATAGACCACCGAAGCGGGTTGTAAACATGGTACATCACTCACAATGTCGCAAGACACTCAAGGCCACAATGGCCGCATAGAAACAAACAAGTGTGTATACCAAACAAAGGGCAAGGCCCACATATAATAGAAAACAAGAGACAAACAATGGTAGACAAACAAATAGATAGTTATGGAAGCAAGTAATCCTACAAAACAAATGTTGCACATGAAGCACCCATTAGCATGTTAGAAAGATAACCCATATGTCAAAAGCGTGTGTAACCAAATAAAGTAATGTGTTATGAAATAAAATTAAACAATAACACCTGTAAGAGATGAATGTAGATTCCCCAGCAACCATTTTGGGACTGGTAGGAGGTGAGCATCCATGTTGCATGCAAAATACATGTATTTGTGATCACAACTAGAGAAGGATGTGAACACACATGTGTGTATGATAAATATAATGACATACAAGAGATCTATCTAGCATGTGTAATAAGATGAAACATGTAAAAGAAAATGCAAACAAGAGTAAATACGACCAAGATATGCAACATGTTGTTGATGGATGGAATGGAATGCAAGATAGATGATAGGATTTGTGTGCCCCTGAGTGAATGGATTTGTATGCAATGACGTTTATTTTTTTCCCCTCGGAAATCAAGAATGAACCGTAAATGAGAGTACATCATCGGGAAATGGTAGAAGTGTGTATTGTGTTTAACCTGTCGTGATGAGTGTGTATGCGTAGTGACGAGATGCAACCTAGAGATGATGTTTGTGTGACCCTATAGTCAAAGCATATATCATGACAAGATGAGAGTAGGAGTGATGATTTTATCCTAAAGCGTATATCACTACAATATGAATAGAGGGAGTGGTGATGTAGCCTAAAGCGTATACCACTACAAGATGAAGGAATAGGTGACCATTTAGCCTATAACGTATATCACTAACCTAGGAATGTCGAATGAGAGAAGGTTGAATGAGGAACATGTAAGTGTGATGAGGTCCATTCGATTTGTAAACCCTGTAGTCGAGTATGGACCTTAGAACTAGAATGTGTCATAGGGTAGTGAGTGCAGTGCATGTGAAGAGATGTAGTATATGCGATGATTATAGACGACCACGTGATGAGTAAAATGTGCAAATATGCGATGTGGAATGTACAATGCAAGATGTGTAAATATACTAACACTATGAAATGCACAATATGTAGTATGAATAGTATGTAAATGCAAGACTCATAGATAATAGGAGTGTGAGACATATATGATGAACACTAGTATGGTGTGTAGAGTATGTCTGATGTGTAGATGCATAGATGTCAAGACATGAATGATGTGGAACAAATGCAAGATGTAGTAGGCCAAATTCAAAATGTGTGAATATACGTGATGTGCAATGTCGAATGTGCAATATGTGTGGTTCATGTGTAGTGTGCCCTCAATATTCAAGTGTGAACCGAAACACAAGAGTTTTTCATCAGGTAATGATGACACTAAAGTGTAGATAAATATGCATATGATAAGAGATTGATGTATGACTATGCAAGTATGGGAGATGTGTTAATGCTAGGGGGAGGAAGTAATAAGTGCAATGCCCCCCAAGCATGTCAATGATGGATATTTATGCAACGACATGAGAGGTACCATGCCATTATGGGAAAGCATTATATGTGTCGTGATAATAATGAGGGCCAACATAATGGTAGGCCGAAGCGATAGTAGGAGCATGCGATGGTGGTAGAATTTGAACTGTGTCTTGGCCATCAGTAGGAGAAGTTTCTTTGACAAAAGTGATGGGTTGGAGCTTATGTGGAATTGATGACATTGCAAAATAATTGATAGGAGAAGAAGGTGGATTGATTATGAGAGGAAGAGGTGTTGAGCTACTTTTTAAAGGAGGTTGTTTATGTTGACTGGTTGATTCCGTAGATGACACGAGAGGAAGTATTGCATTGATTTTGAGGGGTGGTTGCTTAGGCATCTCTTGAATTTCTTTAGAAATGATGGCATGATGCTCATTAGAAGAATCATATTTAAGAACCCATTGAGATGTAACAAGTGGAGAGGACCATGTAGCAAAACATTGTGCGGTGAATGAGATGAAACCTTGACGCTCAAGATGTTTGATTCTTCATTGTAAAGCATAGCAATCATTGTCACTATTTCCATTGATTCGATGATAATTGCAATACAGATGACCTTGATATTTTGCAAGCCGGTAAGGAGGATAGCAATGAGTAGGTGACAAGTTGATTAATTGATGATTTATGAGTTTTGGAAGAACATCTTGTTGCTTAGAATTAATTTCAAACTTGAGAGGTGCAGGGAGTGGCAAGATTTTAGGTTCACTAATATGAGCACATGTAGAAGACATAGAATGAAGATGAGATGTAGAAGGAGAACAAACATGATCCTGAGAAGCATCCTTAAGATGTTGGATTTCATATTTTAGAGATGTAATCATGGATTCCATAGTTTGAAATTTATCTTGAAATAAAGAATGTAGAGCTTGAATAGATTGGAAAATATATTGATTGAAATTTGATTCAAGAGAGTCATTATAAAGATGATCAAAAATAGTATTGATTTGAGCATGCAACATGTTGATAGGAAAATATAGTCTCTAGGATTTTTGGAGAGCATCTTTACAAGATGGGTACATTTGAATCAATTGAAGCAAAGAGACTTCATAGACCTTATGAGCCATGATGGAGGAAAAATGAGGATCCAAAGCATGAAGATCGAGTTCAAGTTCACTAAAATGATTAAACTAAAATGGAAATATAGGGACCTAATTTAGTTTAATCTAGATGTTATGCATAATAGTAAATGATAGCTAAATAAATAAAGGAGTTGACCCAAGCAACTAAGTAAATAAAAATTGAAACCATAATGTGTAAAGAGGGTTAGAAAGAGCTTAGTTGATTTGATGATGCCTCAGGACTGTGTCGCAAAATAGACTGGATAAACAAAATGCAGAAATAGCCGCATGTAAGCTCTAAAGTTCAAATCCGAAGTTTTCGAGAAGATTGGTGCACTTAGAGAGGGATGGGGGTTTCTAGGGTGCCCTATTTTGAGATTTGGGTGCCCTAGTCTAAGTAGGAGGTCCATAAACCAATTTTGTAGGGTCATGAATGATGTGAATCCTTCGTTATCTATCACGTGTATATCGTTGAGTTGCGCCATATGTCACTGATAATCACAGATGAAGGGAAGACCTGTAAAACCCCAAACCAAGCCTCAAAACCCTAAAAAAGAAAGATGCATATGAAGGGGTTGGATTTTCCTCAACGACCACAATGGTGGACTTACTAACTAAATGTTGCACTACATTTCAGACCCAAATATAGTTCTAGGTGTGTGTGTGTGTGTGTGTGTGTGTGTAAATCATGCCCTATGTGCTCTTGTGCCAGTTGTACTTTGTGAGTAGCGAGAAATATATAGATGTAGAAATGTAAGTAAATGGTGGATGGAATAGAATAAATTCCCCTCCTATGAAGTTTGTTGCAGATGAACCAACCTTGTCCCTTATGATGGAGCTAGATGGATGAAAATAGAGCTCTTGATGCCTTGGATGGATGCAACCTTAGGTGTATGATAGTAGTTCTTAGTGCTTGGTCCCTCATTATGGTCTCTTAACTTTATATTTATATGGTTATCTTGTTATAATTTCATAATTAACCCCGAAAAGGTCAGCCACTAAAAACATGGAAAGATCAAACGGCTATAAAGTGCCCAAAAGAAGAGAGTAAATTGCAAAGAGGATCATGGTGCCCAGATGGGACCAGGGTGCCTTGGGCACCCCAATCCTAGATTGGGCAACCCATTCATGGATAAGATGAATGCAGGGTGATAAAACAGACTGGGAAATTATATGTAGAAGGTCGTAAATGACGATAGAAAGCAAAGTGAAATGGCCAAAGGACATGGGTTAATTAGTAATTTCTTCACTCAAAAACCATATGAATAGTAGTATGAGACCAGGACTAAACAATACCCAAAGTTCGTGGTTTTGTGTCTACACTAACATCACATAGGTATTTCAATTTCATCAAATACTTATCTAATCACACGTCCTTTGACTTGGAACCTGTCTGCCCAAGTCTTGTACTTCATGACTCATTGAATCATTTGATTCATTCCTTTGACTTGGACCCTATCCGCCCAAGTCTCGTATTGTAGGACTTATCAAATATTTGGATTTCCTCCTTTGACTTGGACCTTTTCTGCCCAAGTCTCATATTTTAGGACTTATAAAATCTTTTGATCCCCTCTCTTGACTTGGATTTCATCCACACAAGTCTCGTATTTTAGGACCCTTCAAATTTAATGAACATGGATCTCTTTCTCGATGAGTCCATTTCAAATTCTCATCTGCCAAAATTTAGAAAACTTAAAAAGCATAAAATGAGCATAAAACTTCGTGTTAAAGCATTGTTTGCAAATCAGAAATGGTAGTGCATACAAATAATGTTAAGCATTCCATCTATTGGTAAATATCTTAATTATACTATTATCATATATTCACATTCTTCACTTATCACAACACAATTTAACCTTATTCCTATTAGGCATTGTGTGTCTAATTTTTTCCATGTTTTTTACCATTTCATATATTTTTACCTACGGTTTTGTCTCGGAGCTTACTGATGGAAAATATTCCTTTTAAATAAGCTCTATTTTTAACAAAAAACATTGAACTTCTTTACCCAATCCTTTTTTACTACTCATCTCAGTCTACAGTGTTGAACCCTTGCGTCCTACTAGTCACATACAGCTAAGACTTGGGGACAAAATGTTCCATCCCAATAAACACACTATCAACATACAAGGTAAATTTAATTTTTAAAAATACAAAATATTTATTAAATCATTACACCTTTCATCCTTACCAGTCTTCGGTGATAAGTCCATACTTCTTACTAGGAAATATGAGACTAGGAATAGAGAAATCCCTCACTCACCTACATTTTGTTTTCAGTGTTAAGCCCTTTCCTTTTACTGATGGCATGGGGTAACATGTAGGGGGTCCTTAACAAAAATTAATCAACAAATAAATCCTTTATGAAATCTTAATTAAAGTGCTTAATCAAAAATATCCCAAGAATTAATTTAATTTCTCATGTTAAAGAGAGACAATAATTACTTCAACCGGATTTTTCCAATCAGTCCTAGCCATCTATGGATCTAAGTTGAGTCAAAACCTATAAAGTGGAATCATCTTGGAATCAGTCTAGAAAATATTGACTGGAGATGAGTTACATTTTTCTCATATCAATCATTGTTACATCTTGTGTCTTCGCATCCATTATCTTCACTTCTATATCATTATTCATTTCATTTTCACATCCTTCTTGACTCTCAATGATGAGCCCTCTCGTCTTCCTAGTTGCATGGAGTCATGAGCGGAGTGAAACACCCTATCATTTTATCATCTACATTTTTCCAATGGAATGGAATACTTCTAATTATTTTCACCTGCTTTCAAGCAATGTACCCCTTTTACTGAGGTATAAAATACCAAAAACATTCAAAAATGTTTCACAAGACTTAAAAACATTCAAATATGTTTCTCAAAAACAAAAAAACAATACAAAATTGTTCAAAAAAAAAAACAATATAAAATTGTTCCAAAATCCAAAAAACAACATACAAATGTCAAAATCAAAACATTCACAAAATATTTGACCAATTTTCAGCAACTGGATAACACAGTCCAACAATTTTTCCATTTGATGGCACTCCTCATGATCGCTCCCGATCATGTTTTGACAATCATCTTTATTTCTCATGGTGTATATCTATGCTTGAGGCTATCATTGATCCAAAACTCAAGAGGCGTTTCAGAATTAAAGGACATAATAACAATTGTGCCAAATGAAAACAGAAATTCTCTCTAAGAAGAGATGTATAGTGCTTAAAATTATCTTTGAAAAGAGATGTAAATATTGATCAAAGACTATATTTACAATAGATATCGCGGTGAGGATATTTATTCCCTACCCTTACATGTTACATATGCTTTTATACTATTTTTATAAATACAAAGAGACACCTAGAATAATGTGGAAGGTCGCCAATCTAGAGGGAGACAAGGTTGTTCATCTTCCGTGAGTTACATAGGCACCAATTTCGTGAATTTACTATGTTTAGAATTTACTATTTTTAGGAAACACTACTAAAATTACAATTTTAGGCCTTTACATACGGATTTCGGGGGCCAAACTTTATCGAAAAAAATTCCTCACCCTTCCATCATATTCTGCGCATTCCAAACTTTCTATTGCATTTTGAATGGATTCAATTGGAGCTATGGTACATAATTTATGGTTCCCAGAAGTTGCTCCACTATAATTGCCACTTGGGTCATTGTCTGGATCAATCATTAACCCTTTCGCAATATAACTTTGCTTGGGGAAAATTTGGATTTTACATTTTAATCTACTACAGATCAAACTTTAATGGGATCTGAAAATAGTATCTTTTGGAGTATCTAAATATCACTCCACTCTTTGGCCCGATCCAATCCTCTTGCGTTCTAAGCTATCACTTGGGGGCATTGAAATTTGTTTAGTTCTTCAATGTCGAACACATTCGGAGTGTCATTAGACATCGTTTTTGCACATTTTGTTGTATTGTTATGGTTTGTCAACATTGTGGCGATGTTTTTTCTTCTTTCAGTTTGTTATTTTGTTGCACTTTGTTTACCTTTATTGTAGACCAATTGTAAGAAAATCTATTCACATCTTAGTTCACATATAACTTTGGTGTGGTTCCTTTTGTTCATATTGGGTTTGTTTGCAATACTTGTTTCATGTTTTATTGTCACTTTCATGTGTTGTGTTTTCCTCTTGGTTTATTTAAGCCATGGAATGTTTTCCTTTTTGCTATGTATTCATGTATTTTTGCATTTGTATTTCAAACTTTTAAAAAACTCACAAAAAAATCATATATTTCAAAAATCCAAAAACATCAAAATTATTAAAAATTCAAACAAACATTCACTTATCACATAAATCCTATGATTGGAAAACCCTTGAAGTAAACCTTTCAACATTTCAACATAGTATCGATAAAGCCATACCTTTATCTACTACCCTAGTGATTGTTCCAATCTTACAACTATCACTTTCTTCCCTTTACATGATATGCTAACTCTGCTTCGAGCAAGTCACAAAATTGTTTTTCCTTCACAATATAAATTCTCTTGGGGAAATTTATTTTCGATCATTTGCACAACGGATTCAACAAGAGTGTTATAAGGAGTCATTTTAATCCGCTCTTCCAGTCTGATCCTATTCCCACTTTGGGAGCATTTGCATCTACTTAATCATCATTGTGGAACGCATTAGGGGCATAATTGATTGTCTTTTTTATCAACTTTGTGTTGCATTGTTGATGTTTACTTTTTAGACCACTTGCAAATAGTGTGATTACATCTTGGTTCCTTTATAACCTTGATGTCTGCACCTACTCTGTATATTGGGTTTGTTTTCCTTTTTAATATTTTCTTTGTTTTGTGTGTTTTTTATGTGCATCTGGGTTAACCATCTTGATTCCTTCATAACATGGTGACAATTCTATTGCGCATCAGCAAAAATAAGGTTGCTCTAAAAATATTCTTCAAATGACGCTCATGCTACAAACGCAGTCTTTTTCCCATCCTTGTTGAAATCCCTTGTCTTAGTCCTATCAAATGGTTGTCCACCGCTTTTATCCATCGCCCACCTACTTGAGGGGCATTCCTTTGATATCCTACTTTTTGGGGCATCATAATGCTTCATTGCTTTCTGCTTGCTACTCTACATACATCTACTATCTTTAAAGCATTATTACTTCGCAATAGCACTTTAAAGAGGGGAAAATGTAGACACCCCAAAATCACTCACCTATTCCCAGTATTGTCCTATTACATCCAATTATTCACCCATTTGTGATTGATTGATTAAATTGATTAATCATGTGTATTGTACCCCTTTGGATTAATTAAATTAGTCCTTAGTACCCCTTTTTCTAGTTTAATTATCATTTATTAATTAAATGATTAATTAGTGTGCACATCCTAGTCAACTTCCACTTAGATTCTCAGTCAACACCCACTTGGACTCCACATCCTAATCTTAGTCAACTACACTTCTAGAATCCTAGAAAGATGGGGGAAATTAAATTGCACATGCAACCACCTTTGCAGATGCAACATCTGGAATTAATTTCATTATTGCCCCTAAATGTCCAGAACTACTGTAACCTCCTCAAATGTTATTTTTAGCATGTGCATTCAACCCATTTCAACCAATTTATAATCACTTCTTCCTCTATAAAATTTAGACTTACACTCTTACAAACCCTCTTGGATTCACAATATAATTACTCTATTAAATTACATTCCAATATCTGCATATTAGAAGCTCTCAAAACTGTGTTCATAGCATTGGTTAACCTACATTTAGAGGTCATTCAATAGCACCCATAAATAAGTCATTTTACAAGGTTACACAGCTTCAAATCTCTCACAACCTTACTCAAGGTTGCTTGGAAGGCTACAGGAGGTTTGCACTATGTTTGTGTATCTTGAATTTCAGTTTAGTTTTCCACAGTTTACAGGGGACACCAAAGTGTACTACCCTATGTGGATGACTAGTTGTGTCACTTAAAGTGACAATTTGTGTGCTAGGAGATGTGCAAGCTTACCCCTCTCAACATAGCCCATTCCCATGATGAGCATGCCTCATGGCACATTCTTGACCATGACATGTCTACTTGGATTGTCCCTAAGGTGCAAAGGGGATAAGTGGGACACATAAGTGCACTCCCCCATCAACCCCTTCTCTATGCAACTTGTCATAATCAACTTTGAACCTAGGTAACCTCAATCTTGCATGTTAACTTAGCTCATTGACCCCTCCTCATAATCAGACCCCCCATGGCACATTTTCAATATGATGGTGTCCTCTTTTATTTCACCAATAGAAAAAGGGACATGCAGGACACAAAATTGTGTTCCCCATCCTTCCACTCAACCATAGGACACATGGAGAACCATCTTGTATCCGCGGAATCCAATTTCAGCCCCTTGCATCTCCCTCCCACTGCATCACAAGATAACACTTGGCATCATCTGGTTCAAATTGCACTTCTCTTCCACCATTTTCTCCTTGTAGCTTTACACCCTATTTATGGTGCAACCACACTCAAACCCATCTCTCAACCATAGTTTAGCTCCATGGTTAAAGATGAGTTCAAATTTACAAGATTGAATGAGTAACTCCCAACTATTGAACACTTAATCATTATTTGAAATTCAAGGTGTTGTTTTTTACCTCCAAAACTCGATTGTTTCACAGTGATGTTGTTATAAATCTTTAGAGCTATCAATATTGAAAATAAAAATAAAAAAATCTTGTGTATCTTTAAAATGGTGCACTCAATTTCTACCAAAATTTTCCACTACAATCCTCCCAAAAATCCTTCAAGTTGATTGCAAGAGCATTGTCATTGATGCTCTATACAATTTACAATAGCCAATAGAAATTTTCAGCCCCTAGAGTTTCCTTTTCAGATTTACGAAGTTTTGGAAAAAAAACCTCGAAAACCAAAGTAGAAGGTCCTAAGAAAAACCTAAACATTTGAGACCAGTTTCGTTCCAATCCAATATCCAAAAGATATCCATCTAAAGATAGTAAGTTGTGTAAGGTATCATATGTCTAAATATAGTAATTTTATAATACACTAAACTCTCAACATCCTTGTTACTCCAAACAAGTAAAACCCGTGAAAAGTGAAAATTGTGAAAACTTACTAAAAATAGCCATCTTAGTCAAGAACTTCCAAAAATAGAAAGTCTCACAATTAAGCTCAAATAGCTTGTATAAACTCACGTTTTTCCTATCTCATTGCTTCTTATGACAATTACAAGGCTATAAAATTGTCTTATGGTTCAAACAAGAAACAAATCCCTCACAGATTCTCAAAAACTTAGTCTCAAGGTGAATTCCAAGACTTTGTGTTTCAATCCATCCTAGTAGTAAAGGAACAGGGTCATAATTTGGTGGATGTGTTACAAATTTTGAATTTCTCTAAAACTCAACTCTTGTCCTGAATTACTTGTAAGCCTTTCAATTTATAGGCTTGTCCTTACTATTCATTGTTCCTAGGTTGACTCAAGATATATTGCAGTCCCTAAAAGATAGATGACAGCCTTGTTTAAATGTTTAATCAATCCTTTTCTTAAATTCAAGCCCAAATTCACTGAAATATGTCTTATACATTCTTGACCATCTAATCTCTCCAACTCAGTTTTGTCCCTTTTTTGTTCTTTGTTCTAATATAACTAAATTTCCCTGATAGAAGATTATTCTTGCTTCTATTAAAAAAATTCCATGCTTTACAACACTTACCTCGACTCCCTTGAAGAACACAAACCTCTAATTTGTGATATTTCTATCAATTTTGCAATAAAACGTTATCTCGGATGCCTGCCATGGTTTCTCCAATTTTATGGTAAGTCGTTCTCTTTTATTAAGCAACCATTCGACCTAATTATTTTTGCAATAGTTGAACGATCCCAGGCAGACTTATTCTTAAAATTTCAGGATTTTTTGTGGCTTAGATTGAGAGAATGATGAGATTTTCATTTTCGAACCCTAGTTGCAGATTTCCACAACTGTGTCTAAACAAAGGCACAATAATGTTCGATTCTTACTAAATTTGAGGCCTTTTATGAATTTTCTAACCTTAGAGGATTGATTAGACTATGAAAAATCCCTTCCAATCTTTGAATTCATATGAATAACCTCTGAATTTTTTCTGCAACTCGATCTACATCACACTTTATTCACAGTGGTCTATAACAATTATATTAATTTGAAATTTTCATACATGTAATCATTCACACAAAGAAATTGGCTTCAAGGATTTAATTGCTTCCCATAAACATGATTGATATTTTTAAACTTATTAGGTACAACACTATACTGATCTCAGTCAAGAACCTCTGAACCATTGCATTATTCCTTCATTATTTATCATCAACCTCTTTTACATCTTGTTCCTCTATATTTCTCATTGACCTTCGTAGAATGATCTCTTATATTTCTAACTAGAACACTAAAAATGGTTTATTCTAGCTCCTTAGAGAGCTCAACAACATACCATAATTAGATTAGGATGAAACCACATCCCCCAAAACTCTCAATTCGTTCACACACCTATTACAACTCTATGGAACATCCTTATATCCAAATAAGGCTTGAAAACAACTAATTCCAACCTCTTACACACCTAGTTGTTACATTTAGAAGCATAATTACTCTTTACACAAAGAAATCACTCTTCCTACAAACATGATTCTCTGACTTCTTGATGCTCCTGCATCAGGCTCCCTGGTGGGAAAATTTGAGCTCCTACTCAAATGCATGCTTAACTTTTCTTCCTTCTTTCCTTCCAATTTCTTCTTGCAATCTTTCCTGATTTTCCACCTTGACATGCTTGTTACACTTGGTTACCTTTTTCTTGTCCTCCTACTGCATCTGCACTTGCATTTTTCCTTCATTTATTTTTTCTCCCTATTGGTTTCTTGTTCTTCTATGTTCTCCACCATGATTTTTACTTCTACCCTGCATGCCTCATGGTTGTTTGCTATCATATCATCACAAGCATTGTTATATACAGAAATATAATGCATGATTACCTTCTCAACCTATTCTAGTATCATTCTCTTTCCATCTTCACATTTGGCCTCTTGGTAGGCTTGTTTCACTTTGTCAATGAAATGAAAATCTTCAATACTAAAGTCTAACATCGTTGCATCCTTTGAGAGTTCACCTGCCTCCTTGGTTGTCTTCCACTGTAGTTGACTGTATAAATCATCCTAGTGTGTACTATATCCTTCATTTTGAGACTCCATAGCCTCACTCCACTTGTCTTCATTTATGCTATTCTCCAGGTTTCAATTCTTCAAGTAGTTGCTCCATGCTGATGTAAACAAATTCATAATTTGATGCTTCTTCATCCTCAAGGTTCAATGCCTCAAACTGGAATTCTTCCCATGTGGCCTTTGTTCTTGCAATCACCCATTTAGAGAAACAGTTAGAAGAAATTTTTTTGAGACCCTTGGCCTCCATGGATGCCTCTTCCTTTAGCATATCTTCTCTCTCTTGTTGCATTTCTTGCAAATTCCTTCTTGGTTTCTCTCTAGGCAACTCTTCATATTGCTCTCCTCTTGGCAACATTTCATCTCTTTCATTTTTCTTCTCCAAACCAACTATTCTCCTTATTTTTACAAGTTCTTGCACTGGCCATTTGAAAAACTTCCTAATGGGAAGATTCTATCCATGTACCTTGAATATAAAGCTTCTCATTTCTTCCTGCATATTTTACATCATCTTTTCAAGGTCCTCTTTTATGGACTTAGCTTCTTGTTGGAGCTTAAGTTGTCTTTGCTTCTCAATCTCACTCTTCTTCATCTCTTGTCTACCTAGAACCATATGCATACAATCTTTACAAACTTTCTAAATATTAGTTATTCAAATAATCTAAGTATTTCCCAAAGATCTCAATGATCTGATACCACTAATTGGTGGATGTGTTACAACTTTTTTAATTTCTCTAAAACTCAACTCTTGTCATGAATTACTTGTAAGACTTTCAATTTATAGGCTTGTCCTTACTATTCATTGTTCCTAGGATGATTCAAGATATATTGTAGTCCTTGAAAGATTGATGACAGTCTTGTTTAAATGTTTAATCAATCCTTTTGTTAAATTCAAGCCCAAATTCATTGAAATGTGTCTTATACATTCTTAACCATCTAATCTCTCCAACTCTGTTATGTCCCTTTTTTGTTCTTTGTTATGATATAACTGAATTTCCCTGATAGAAGGTTATTCTTGCTTCTATTAACACAATTTCATGCTTTACAACACTTACCTCGACTCCCTTGAAGAACACAATCCTCCAATTTGTGATATTTCTATCAATTTTGCAAAAACGTTATCTCAGGTGCCTACCACATTTTCTCCAAATATCTGGTAATTCGTTCTATTTAATTAAGGAACCATTCAATTTAATTCTTTTTGCAATAGTTGCACAATCCCAGACAGACTTATCCTCAAAATTTCAGGATTTTTCGTGGGTTAGATTGAGAGAATGATGAGATTTTCATTTGCAAACCCTAGTTGCAGATTTCCATGACTGTGTCTAAACAAAGGCACAAGAACATTTGAATCTTACTAAATTCAAGGACTTTTACGAATTTTTTAACCTTGGAGGATCGATTAGACTATGACAAAGCCCTTCTAATATTTGAATTCGTATGAATAACCTCTAAATTTTCTCTGCGACCCGATCTACAAGATATTTTATTCAAAGTGGTCTATAATAGTTATATTAATTCAAAATTTTCATACATGTAATCATTCACACAAATAAATTGGCTTCAAGGATTGATTTGCTTCCCATAAACACGATTGAGATTCCTAAACTTATCAGGGACAACACTATACTGATCTCAGTCAAGAACCTCTGAACCACTGCATTACTCCTTTATTTATTATCAACCTGTTTTACATCTTGCTCCTCTATATTTTTATTGACCTTCGTAGAATGATCTCTTATATTTCAAACTAGACCACTAAAAATGGTTTATTCTAGCTCCTTAGAGAGCTCAACAACATACCATAATTAGATTAGGATGAAACCACATCCCCAATACTCTTAATTTGTTCACACACCTATTACAACTCTATGACACATCATTATATCCAAATAAGGCTTGAAAACAACTAATTCCAACCTCGTACACACCTAGTTGTTACATTTAGAAGCATAATTACTCTTTACACAAATAAATCACTCTTCCTACAAACATGACTCTCGACTTCTTGATGCTCTTGCATCATCATGTTTAAGTGATGTGGACCATGAAAGGAAAGTGATATCAAATATGGTCTGTAAAGGTAAGCCTTGATTTTCAATCATCTTCTCAGAATCTAGCATGGGAATGTGTTTGATGAGTATGATGGTAAATGTGGAGTTTCTTCTTTCCTCATTTGTAGCAGAATACATTTTCAATATGGAACAAGTGAATAAGAAGGTACTTTGGTCTCTTGAGGTTGATTCCATCCAAGGAGGAGATATCTTTATCACTAAGGTGAATTGTGAAGCTCCAAGAAGTCACGAGGAGGAAGGTAATGATATCCATATTCCAACTCTGACCTTGTGTTCAAATATCTTTCCAAGAGGAGAGACATCATGTTAATCACATTGTGGCAAGGAATGAGTCAGGATGAACTAGTGTGTGTAAAATATTGTCACTTGAACTATAGGATATCGAGGTACCCAAGACCATCATGTTTCAGGATCAAGATGTCATCACAGGGCCACTCAGTGGAAGTATCACAATAGTGTTTTTGAACACTTATTAAATGCTTTATAATGTGTTTGCACCTCACTAGAAAAAGGAGATTATAACCAAAATGTTTCAGTCCAATAAGAGGTCAAAATCCAAGAATCTCACTCATGAAGCATTTCCTCAAAGGTCCATCAGAAGCAGATCCTTCATCAACAAGAGGATTTCTTGTCTTCAGATTTTTCATTCTCTCTCTTCTTCTCTCCCCCTCCATCTCTCTCTAAAATTCTAATTCTTCACTAAGAATGTAATTTTTCACTATGTTTTCTTATTCACTTAAGTGACATTTAATTTGACATTGTAAGAGTTCTCTTTCATCAATAATAAAAATGCTCATTTTTATTCCCTAAAAATATGAAAGGTCACAAGTGATGGGGAATGTGAAAAGTCATGTGGGAGGGGAGATGAAAAGACATTTTGTAAGCTATAAATTGGAATGGCTTCTCCATTCCAAAGGGTTAGTAGTTGCTTTGATTGTTGTTAGTTTTGGTTTTTATATCACTATTACTGTAAACAATAAAGTTATATTTTTTCTATCTCTTTACCTATGATTTTCTACGCTCTCTCTCTACCCTCAAACTTTGCAAGTATTGTAATCTTGTACAACCAAGAAGGAACTTTGTGTCTTTGATTAATGAATCCATAGAACTTTGTGTCTCTGATTTATTAGTCTTTCTATTACTTACATGGTTGATTTATTCCTATTGAATGTGGACCTACTCTGGCTAATGTGTGTGAAATTTGTAAGTCTACTCAAAACATTAACCCCCTCTCTATTTCCCCATCTCATATTTACATCTCTTCAAAGTAAATTCATCCCTTGTACATTGTACAAGCAATTTGCCACAAGTTTAGTGGAATATTCATAAGTGATCCCCAGTCTAACGACCACCCCACAATTCTAATTATTTTTCATTCAATAAATGGTAGCCTCCCCATACCAAGGAGGGGCTTAAGTCATGACCATTGGTGAAAACCAATCATCTACACAACAAATTATTTCACCAACAGATGGACTACAGAAGAGGAGTATGTGATAGCCATGAATCACCACAAATCTCCCATTTGCACATGACCTGTGAGAAACACACACCCATTTTATACATATCCTACAATTAAAGAAGTCCTTAAGGCAACATTTCTATTAGAAACTTAGTCGAACAATTCACATGCCAAGAGCATGTTCACACATTTTGCATACATGTATGTTAGGGAACTGTAATGCCCACAATTTTGACACACAAATACAACAGTAAAAATACCAGAATAATTTATTTATTTTGACTTACATTTCTTGATACATGACAACACAAGGGATTTCTTATGACAACACATATTCATGAGACATTTGCACAAACATTATCCCACATAGGTAACATGAAACGCACATGAAACACATCGAGGCCACATTTCCCAAATGATAAGGCACAACACAATAATTCCACTACAATATAAACTCTCATATAGGCACCATCCCTAACACAACACTTTCTTAGTTCGTACATTTATTACAGTCATATTTTGTTATTGACCTTACTTATTTGACAATCACTTGTCATGGAGCCCTTCATTCTTCTTTATCTAGGATACATTGTTTTTATCTTACTTAACTTTTTACTTGCAAGTGGTTCCATATGACTTTTCTCTTTTATCTTATCGCAATAGAATGATGTAGCTTGATTGTTGATAGGAACATATGAGCATACATGAGGCTACTAGTGTTTGTTCTAAGGATTTGTATTCTAAGTTGTATGTTCATTTGGATTTGTAATTTATCTCAGTTGCAACAAGGAAGGTTCACATGAAACAAAGGAAGTTTATTAGTTAAAGGGTAAATAGATGATGCGTTGTTTTCATATTAGCATTTAATTTCTAGGTTTTCTCTATTTTGTTTTTAAGTTATTACAACTAACTATATATCCCATCTATTTCACTTAAATTCTTAATCATAAAGGTCCCAAGGAGTATGATTTCACACTCGACCAAGTTTGGATTCTTGAGAAATTAAGTATTAGATGCATGTTACAAGGAGACATTCATTTATAAATTTTACACACCTTACTAAGGTTACAACTAGAGTGATTAAACAACCTTATCTCCAAAAATCTTCATGTAACTCTAGGTAAATTCGATATTTCTTGTCAAGATGACACTCTTATGTTGAAAGGGGTTAAAGGGGATTCACACTCAAGTTATCATGTGTAGGTAACTAAAACATAGGACCCACTCAAATTATTTACATTTATCTTAAAATACTTTCACTTAGTTTGATTTAAATAGCGTTTTGAAATTAGTTTTGTAACTCATTTGATAATAAGGAACATTTGCATGCTCATGAGACTACTAGCTCTCATCCTAGGGAATGCCTCAAGAACATGATTACCTGGTGTGACATCAAACATTCATTTCACAATGGGACAAGTGGGAGAACAAGAGGGAGTAACTCTTCATTTAAAGATTAAGGTTCACATTAAAGTTTACTTGCCATGGATTTGTTTCTCTCAAGATGATGATTTAAACACGTTACAAGAAAGATCAAATTTTGTTTTTCCTAGCATAACATCTTATGGTTACCCTTCCACAAACTAATCATAAATTAAAATGTTGTTAAGTTCCACAATTAACTCTTAACATTGTACCATAGACTCCCAAACAATAATAAAAATTGGGTGTCGAGTTCATTTATAATCCCAGCTGCTAAAGGTGACTTTCAATAGTAGTTGGTGATCTTTGACACCTAACACCCTTCACTCTACATGTGTGTCGGGCCAAGAGGGTTTTACATTATATTAAAGGTTGGTTTCCCATGGAGTACTACCTTAAGAAAACACATTCTCCTTACAACACACATGACTACCAATCCTAGGAGGGAACCTCATACTCAAGACAAAGTTTAACCATGTCGTTCCTAACTATTGGGTTCACGACAATGTCGCTAAGCATACAAGCTAAGATGATAATCTCTAACTTGGGATTTTGTTTCCTTAAGCTAGAATTTTCCATCAAGTTTAATGATTTAGGTTCACCCTATGGTTTTAGTTTTCCGTGTTAAGAAGGATCACGTGAGAAGGTAGTTATGTGAGAGTTTTATACCAGGGTTGATTGCTTTATTTAGATTTTCTTTCTACATTATCAAGGAAAATAACACAACACACCAGAGATTTAGTCATCAATTTCACCCTAAAAGGGCACTATAAGATGTCAAACTCAATTACATTTAACATATATATTAATGTGTGATTCCTCCTAATTACAATCATATATGCAACTAAGTTTAATAAACTACCTTGCAACATCTGATGCAATTTAACACACAGTGATTATATGAAAGCCTCTTATTCATTTCTTTAAAATGAGATAAAACATATTTCCTGAATACAATGTAAGTCTTACAATTTCACTTTTTGGAATTAATACATATAACTAGGCTAATTGGCCCTCATTAATCAAAACAATACAATGGTACTTCATTTATTGATGAATACAACAAGTAATACAATTCAAATTTCTTCAATCAATAGAATAAATGTAACATTTAAAACTTCATCTTTCAAGTAGTCCATCTGCAAGATTTATTAGTGTCAAATCAGTTCATAAGAACTGGCATGATAAGATCTATACCTCCTATAATAACTTACGCCATCTAGTATTTGCATATAGGAAATACTGCATTAAGTTAAAATCACATAGCTAACAAAAAGGACATAGATCATGGTTGCAACATTTCTTGAACTTACTTGCATGTACATCACTAACTACAACATTTAAATATAATTACTTTCATGCATTAATTCTATACAAATAACATAACCATTTAGGTCAATCAATCAATCATTATTATAGAATTGAATAAATAGGTAATATTATTACTTTTATAACTTATCATTATCCAAATTCGATACACTATATCTCTCACATAACCTTTACAAGATCCCATTGATCTTATATTATTCAAATAGATTTTTAACATTGACTAATACCAATCATTATAACTATTTATGACAAATAGTTCTTGTATCCTTCATATATCTGTCAATATCGAATTATACTCAAGCATTATAACACTACAAGATAGACAAGTCATATTCCTTCATATATATAACAATATAGAATAATACGCAAGCATTATAACTATACAAGTATCTTTTAATATATGGTCTTCATTCTAGGGTATTGAATAGTCTACGTATTTTTCCAATAAAAGGAATATCATTGTTTGTGTTAGCAGTGAATATCCTTAATAATATGATGACATAGTTTTAGGTATAATAATGCTCAACATACAGATGTATTGACATACAATTCCATACTATTATTTCGGTTTCCTGATTAATCAAACATCTTTGAGCTCGGTTTACCTTAATCATTCACGAGTTGATGAAGTGAAAAAGTCATTGTTGAGCTAGACCGACATAATGAGCACAGATCGACTAAACGTTCCTTCAATCGTTGGTCTACAACAGTCAAACTAGAAATATTTAATCGACTAGAGGAGTTAAGGAGTAATCATTATAAGGAGAAATACCCATAGAAGTTAAGTATTAACCTACGAAATTGATATGATTGCGTTCCAATAGTGTCATATAACTGGCACGATTTCAAACAAAAAGGATGAGACCCAACTCCGTAGACATTGGAACTTATAGCTTATCAGAACATTACAACATTGCCATAAAACACAACTATTAAAGAGTTCCCCAATAACCCAACATGTCACAAAGTTTATGACAAGGTCCAGGTCGGATACCACATCTGGGTATTTAAATCTTCAAGACTTTGATTTTTGAACCAGTATATAGCCGTCAGCTTTACAAGCAGATTTGGGTATGGCTATATAACCCTCTAACCGAATTTCACAACTAAGGAAATCGAAGATATACCCAAATACATTAGATATCAAACCATGATAACAGTGAGGAGTAATAAGCTTTAACCGTTGTATCGAATACCTAAATGAAGTTCGCAGAGTTTTAATATAACTCATAATATTAAAACCATATCGACTATACATACACAGATCCCTCAAAGAAGAAGGGATTTGATATACCCACATAGATATAAGCCCCAATAAAATAAACCTCGAGTTTAAGTTCATACCAACACAGACCATTTGTGTTTAACTTAACGGCTTCAAGTATAATGCCATAGAAGCACATTACAAGCAAACCCTCTAAATAAATACCATACTGAATCAATGAAATAGTATTTCATTTACCCAAATTGTTCATATACGAAGATAAAATGATATAATTTCTAGATTTATACAAAATAACTAACACCCAAAACCACTTAGCATTAACAAGCTTAATACAAAATTTCGTACATGAAAATAACAAATGGAGAAACATATCAAGGAAGGGATAGAGCCTATCATGCCTGGAGGAAAGAAGCCAGTCGAAATTGTGGGATTTGGTTTAGCATCTCATATAGGCATTTCGTCAAGCGGTTTGCATGCATCCACAATTCCACCATTTTACATTTGCTTGAAAGTTTCTAAAGCTTTTCCAACGAACCCATTTACACATACGCACAGTCATGGCACTCCAAGGGATAATATCTGGCCGGGAAATTTCTTGAACAACCTTTAAGTCTCATCATGACCACCATTGTGAGCACTTCCAACAACCATGGCATTTAATAAAACAATCTTCCTTCAAGGCGTTTTGTCAAATAGTTCACGTGCTGAGCATAAATCCACACTTTTACATATTTCTCTACTAATACCAAGTCATCTACAGATCCAACCTTATCACTATGATTTGAAGAGTAATTGTACATTGTTCCAAGATCTTATTTTACCAGGTTTGGGAGGAGCTTAAACTTTTATGGCATCCGCTTCACACCCAACATTCCCCATTCTAACAACCGTTAAGGAGATGCTAAAAGAGGTTGTGGAGTTTGGTTTTAAAACCTACCAAAAGAATTTTTTTGACAGTTCACGAGCTTTTCAATGAACCCATTTTGAGCATACCCTGCAATCAATGCATTCCATGAAACACATTTCTTTGTGGCACTCTGTCAAACAGTTCACGTGCCATGTGTATGCTCCCACATTTTGCATCCATGTCAACCAGGGAACTTGCAAATACAACATCTGACAAAAACCCCCTTTTCATTATGTTGTGACGGATACCCATGCCTTGTTCCAAGCTATTATTTAGGCACATGGAAGGTGAAAGAGACAAATATTTTAGATCCATATGTGGGATGGCAGGAAAGGCACTTTCTATGCCTTAATCAACTCAAAAGTGACTCAAAATAAAAGAAAAAGAGTAGGAAAATGAAGGAGTAGTTGTTGTCTACCACGAGAATGGTGCAGCAAGGTTACAGTGCACATAGCACTACTTAGAACATCAATATATCCAGACGATACGCTCTCATGAAGTGCTTCATGATCCTCAATCTCTTTTTTTCAACATACAAAAAAAACCACGACAGGGGAAAAAACCTCTTTTGAAAGACAAAATATCTTGCTTCAGACGCATATACAGATCCAGATCAGTCAAATTTGTGTATAGTAATGTGAGGAGATATTTAGGTTTTTCTTTATCAACTTGTGTAGGACTGATTAAACCCATCATGGCACTGATTGAAAGACGACTATAGTTGGGGCTCCATTTGCCAGTTCCCATAACATTCTGAATTCGTTGTAACTAACCAATTATCGCTAATGTGTGCATGCCCGTCCACCTGCCACCCTTGACAAAGGCGGCTCAATGTCTATAATCGAGGGGGCATTACAGGAACTTGCAACTATCTTCAAAAGCTTGCCATCCATTATCCTTTGATTGATTCTTGTACCATGTTCTAGAACTTTCATTTCTAGGCTTGAAGGATGCTTGCAAAGGTTGAGGGTAGCTTTACACCAGCCAAATGCATTTACTTGAAAGGTTCCAAGTCCTTTCAAAAAACCCATTTGTGCGCCTTTCAGACATAGTTACTAGATATGGTGTTTTGTAGAGCAATCATCGTTTTTTTCCTATTTTTAAAGCCACCGCAGAAAAACACTAAAAAATGATGTTTTTTTGAGTTATGAAAAAATATAATTTTACATTAAACAAATATACTTTATTATTAATTTTAATTAAATTTATTTTTGGCAGCACTAATTTAAGTTATATATGGGAATAATTTATTATCTATATGATTTTATCAATGAAAATAATTGTGATATTATTATAAACATAATTCGACACAAAGCATAAGGTGAGGAGGAGCATGAGTGGCAACACAATTACTGAAACCCAAGCACCTTGAGCAGAGTCCTCCAAGAAAAACATCCACCCAAATGCGTTATAAGACAAAATACCTATCATATGTTTGATATGGCCGAAAGGAAACCATGTTCATTTCTATGCCCGCCGAGCTCTTCTCAGCGTATCTTGTCAGCATTCCCGTAGGTGTGATTCCAAGACTGAGCCAAGAAGCCATTAACGTTTGGCACAAGCACACGGCCAGGAAGGAGCATGCAGAGGCAACACAAATTCGAAATGCATTAACTCCATTTCTGAGCTCCTTGTAAACGATGTCATGCACATGTCTAGTAAGGCTCGAATCAATATCAAATTCTATTTTAAAACAGCGAGTTCCTCCTGAGCTCATTGCTGAGTTTCTCATGAGCTACTCGCCCAACTCCCTTGCCAACATTGCCACCGAAAGAAAACTGAAATTCCAATCCTTTTGTTCTGCATTGAACATGATGGGAAGGATCACACGAGGAAGCACAATTTCAAACATAAATTCCTTAATTCCAACTCAATATCCTCGTTGAATGCTACCTAAGGTGACTTTGAATAAAGACTTTTGGTGGGAAGATTCATGTTCACAACAATTCCCACCAACCATAGTTAAGGTGAAAGGACATTTGTATGTCTAATGAATGCTAAGGTGCGTGTGAATAAAGACTTTTGGTGGGAAGCTTCATCTTGAGAACAACCCCCACCCACCGTAGTTAAGGTGAAAGGACATTTGCATGTTTAATGAGGGGCTACATGCCTTGTCAAGGCCTGCACACACCACCTCTTACTAGCCATAGCCCCTCCATCTCTCATCAATGCATATCAGTCCTAACGACTATTTTTACTCCACCACCTGTCACCCCTTTTATCATAATTATATCATATGAGAATTTAAGTGAAGGGAGGGTGGGGAGGGGTGGGGTGGGGTGGAGGGTCGGGTCGGGTTGGGGGTTACATGCCTTGCCAAGGCCTGCACACTCCACCTCTTACTAGCCATTGCCCCTCCATCTCTCATCAATGCATAACCAGTCCCAACAACTACTTTTACTCCACCACTTGTCACCCTTTTTATCATAATTATATCATATGAGAATTTAAGTGAAGAATATATATATGGGCTATATACCTTATTAAGCCTTGCACACTCCACCTCCTACTAGCCATTGCCTTGGGCTAGTTGTCTTGTCAAGGCATGCACACTCCTACTAGTCGTTAACCCTCCATCTCTCATCAATGCATAATCAATCCCAACGACTACTTTTACTCCACCCCTTTTATCATAATTATATCATATGACAATTTAAGTGAAGAATATATATATATATATATATATATTCTTCACTTAAATTCTCATATGATATAATTATGTTATATTGTTAATACATCTTCGAGTCGATTAACTTATGAATCTAAATCTACACCAAAATACCGGTAAGGTGTTCGATAAGACATTTATAAATTTTGAGTTAAAGAAACTCACGAATGTAACCCCACATCAATCGTTGTCCAAAGTAAGGTGGCATAGGGCACGATAGACTTGTTCTACTAAACCTTCTCAACTAGTAATGATTATTTTTATCATAAGAGGAATCTTCAACCAAGATACAAGGTGATGTGAAAGAAAACAATATGCCATTTTAAAATAGTGAAAGCAAATTAATGTTACTCATTTTTTCAGAAAATTACTTTTAAAGAAAAGCAAAATTACACTAGAAGAATA